>OW240919.1:102568761-102632912 GCA_933207985.1 Pelobates cultripes | reverse complement strand
TTAAAGACAGCCCTACACACTCTCTCCCACTAAATTAAAATGTATGCTGTTTTTGCCCAACTTTCTGCTTGCCAACCTATTCAGGTATGGAATTAATGGGGGAGAACCAGTGCAAATGTACCATGTAAAATGCTAAAGCTGGAGCCCAAAGACAGACCCCCAGCAGTTGCAGAACTGCAATTTCCATGATGCTTAGCCAGCCTTGCTCTCTTCTACAACAACTGCAGATCATCAATTTTCCCAAAAGTTACAGCCAGGGTGGCCAAACTCCAACAATGAATGCAGGGGAATATTTGTTTGCAGCATTGGTGTTTGAATCCAGGGTTATATTTGTGTGCATGTTGGTGTTTAAATGCTGGGATGTATGCAATCCGACACACACAGTGACACAGATATGCACACGCACTGGCGTACATACCAGGGTCGCAGGGGTCGCGACTGCGACCGGGCCCGGCCCACCAGGGGGCCCGGCCGCCCCTGCGACCCGGTATGTACGACCAGGGCCAGCCTCTTCCCCTGGGGGGCCCAGGAGCCGACCACCCCAGGGCCCCCCTGAGGCTGGCCCTGCTGACCCCGGGCGGCCGGTCGGGCAGGCAGGCGGGCGCGCGAGGGAGCAATCAGTGCTTCCTCTTCAGCTCCCTCGCGCACCGCAATGATACCGGAGCCGGAAGATGACGTCATCTTCCGGCGCCGGCATCCCTACGCGGCGCGCGAGGGAGCTGAAGAGGAAGCACTGAGTGCTCCCTCGCGCGCCCACCTGCCTGCCCAACCGGCCACCCGCCCAGGAGCCCCACTGGACCCCAGGGAATAATCCCCCCCAGCACTCCAAGAGGTAAGGAGGCTGGGGGGATTATATTAAAAAAAAAAAAAATCATGTGTGAGTGTTAGTGTGAGTGTTAGAGTGAGTGTTAGTGTGTGTGAGTGTTAGAGTGAGTGTTAGTGTGTGTTAGTGTGTGTGAGTGTTAGTGTGAGTGTTAGAGTGAGTGTTAGTGTGTGTCAGTGTTAGAGTGAGTGTTAGAGTGAGTGTTAGTGTGAGTGTTAGAGTGAGTGTTAGAGTGTGTCTGCTAATGAGTGTTAGTGTGAGTGTTAGTGTGTTAGTGTGTGTGTCTGCTAGTGAGTGTCAGTGAGTGTGTTACTGTGTGTGTCTTACTGAGTGTGTGTGTGTTAGTGAGTCTGTTTGATGTCTGTTAGTGAGTGTGTGTGTGTCAATGAGAGTGTATGTTTTGTAAGTGAGTGTGTATGTATGTCTGTCGCTGACTGTATCTCTGTCAGTAAATGTGTGTCTGTTAGCTAGTGTGTATGCGTCTGTAAGTGAGAGTGTGTGTGTCTTCAGCACTTACCTTTCTCCAGCGCCGGACTCCCTTGGCGCTGAGGATCCCTCAGCCTCTCAGCTCCGAATGCGACCGCGCACGCATTCAAACCGCCCATAGGAAAGCATTACTCAATGCTTTCCTATGGACGTTCAGTATGCTCCTCTAGTGGCTGTCAGTGAGACAGCCACTAGAGGCTGGATTAACCCTCAGGGAAACATAGCAGTTTCTCTGAAACTGCTATGTTTTCAGCTGCAGGGTTAAAACTAGAGGGACCTGACACCCAGACAACTTCATTGAGTTGATGTGATCTGGGTGTCTGTAGTGGTCCTTTAAAGGACCACTATAGTGCCAGGAAAACATACTCGTTTTCCTGGCACTATAGTGCCCTGAGGGTGCCCCCACCCTCAGGGACCCCCTCCCGCCCGGCTCTGGAAAGGGGTAAAACTTACCCTTTTCCACCGCTGGGCGGAGAGCTCTCCTCCTCCGATCCTCCTCTTCTCCTCCCCGTCGGCTGTATGCGCACGCGCGGCAAGAGCTGTGCGCGCATTCAGCCGGTCACATAGGAAAGCATTCATAATGCTTTCCTATGGACGCTGGCGTGCTCTCACTGTGAAAATCACAGTGAGAAGCACGCAAGCGCCTCTAGCGGCTGTCAATGGGACAGCCATTAGAGGAAATAGGGGAAGGCTTAACCCATTCATAAACACAGCAGTTTCTCTGAAACTGCTATGTTTATGAAAAAATGTGTTAACCCTAGCTCGACCTGGCACCCAGACCACTTCATTAAGCCGAAGTGGTCTGGGTGCCTAGAGTGGTCCTTTAAGTGTGTGTGTGCGCATCTGCATGCACTGGCGTACATACCGCGGTCGCAGGGGTCGCAGCCCTGTAACCCCTGCGACCAGGTGCCCACCGCCATGTGTTGCGGCCCGACCCGCGCGCGGGGGGGGCCCACGGATCAATTTTCGCACCGGGGCCCCATGGGTCATGTGTACGCTACTGCCTGCAAATGAGTTTTTGTGTTGCCTCCCATTATAGTCTATGGGCATTCTCTTTAGTCATTCACCATTGTTATTCTATAGAAAACAATGATAATCCCACTTAATTTCAATTTCAAAAATTGACACTGAATCTGGAGAATATTGTGGCAAAATATGGATTTCATATGTGTAATAGTTTTGTCTCTAATTGAAATATTTTGTTTCCATTATTCTCTATGGGCATTCCTTTCACTTCCATTATTCTCTATGGGCATTCCACTGCCTTGTCAAAGTCTATGGGCATTCCAATCTGTCATTCCTTTTAGTATGTCCCACTGAGACTTCATACCAATTCATACATTAGAGCATATAGTGGAAACATACCAATGCTGTACCACCACCAGATCATGTACAGATACTGAGGCCCAGTGGTCTCCTGTGCAGTATATTTCTCCACTGTCTGCAAAGCCTGCTTATTTGTGATAATGCACAGATAACAGCAATCAATGCCACATACCTTGATAGAAAACAAGTGTGTGTGTGGACTTTAGGTTTTTAAAACCTGTCATATACATGTGTGTACCTTAATCAGACACCCAAGAAGGTTCTCTTACCTTGGATATTTCTCTGTCTTCAGGCTGTGGAATTCCAGCAGACTTTATACAGCCAGGATATCCATTATTAGCACTCTTTTTCACAATGCCTCATTGCATTATCAGCACTCCTTTGCACAATGCCTCCTTGCATTATCAGCACTCTTTTTGCATTATCAGCACTACTTTGCCCAATGCATACTTGTATTATTAGCACTCTTTTGCACCAAACATCCTTATAAACTTACCTAAATGCTCACCACACAAATCTCCTAAATGTGACCTATTTTTTGAAGGAAGCCTAATGTAAGCAGCTGGGAGGGACTGAAAGAACAGAGACCCAGGTGCCTATACTAGTTTTAATCTAAATTACTAATGCACTTACCTGAACCGTTGCAGGCCTGTGTTTCAGCGGCAAAATGGGGATTTGAACAACTGACAGCCTAAACTGTTTAAACTATAGGCTTCCATCTGTACCCCATATGCCATCATCATCATCACCATGCAAGGTGGAATACATAGAATGCAATGTACCGCTGTCATCCCCTCAGGAAGAGAGATAGGTTAGACTCCTGATTGCTGAAGGAGGTACCCAGGCTGGCAACTCTTACACATGTGCTGTATGCTGGGTCTTCAGGGATAAGGGCTTAGACTCATCTGGGCCTCATGTATGCAGTGGACCGCTGTCATCACTTCCGAGAGAGATAGGACAGACCCCTGGTTGCTGAAGTAGGAACCCAGGCTGACAACTCTTACCGATATGCTGTTTGCTGGGTCTTCAGGAATAAGAGGCTGAACCCTGGCCTGGCTTCATGTAGGCATTATATCACATACATCCCCTGAGGGGGTACCCAAGCTGGCCTGTTGCTGGGTCTTCAGGGATAAGAGGCTGAACCCTGGCCTAGCTTCATGTAGGCAGTATATCACATACATCCTCTGAGGGGGTACCCAAGCTGGCCTGTTGCTGGGTCTTCAGGGATAAGAGGCTGAACCCTGGCATGCAGTGGACCATTTTCATCCCTTTCATGGGAGAGTTTGGGTCCGACCCCCGGTCACTAAAGGGGGTACCCAGGCCAGCCACTTAATCTAGTGCGTTTTTGCTGGGTCTTCAGGGCTTAGAGGCTGAACCCTGGCACGGCCTAAAAAATATTGCCTGGTGAGCATAAAATAAAAAATCTAGGCCTGCTTAAGCAGACTCCTTCCAAACTGCTGTGAAGGACAGGAAAAAAAGACTGCCTGATGGGAAGGGGGAGGATCTATTTATACCAGTTTCAGAGTTCTGTTTCCTGTCCTTTCTGCTGTAAGGGGAGGAGCTAACCCATGAGTAAATGCTGCCATGAATAATGGTCAGGAAATATATATATATATATTGTAACAAACCACCTCTTTTACAGGTAGGATTGTCACAGATCTTGCAGTAACCACAGCCTTCTAGGGTATACAAAGTCCAGGACACATTCAGCTCGGTTTTCCTTTTTATTCAGCAAGAAAACAGGTGCTTTAAATAATAACAAAACAAACAAAATCCCTTGCTCTTACTTGAGCTCTTACTAGACAGTAATTGCTATCTGCAATTGGGTGGCTTTCCCACTTACCAATTTTCCAAACAAAAGAAATGTCTTTGCAATACACACAATCTCTCCTAGCTGTCTTTTTCTCCCTCACTCTGCAGCAGGCTGCTCTCTTCTTTTAAAGGCCTGTCTACTAATTGAGTAGCTACAGGCGAGTGCCAATTAGTTAACTCTTAAAATATTAACATTAACTTTTATTTTTGTTTTTTATTTTACACAGGCAGTCCCCCTGCAGGCAAACACATGGACACCTATTGTGACCATGTGATCGCTGTGTTGAGCGATCACATGGCCCCAGGGGTCCTAATCCGCCATGGGGAGACTGTCTGGGTTGCAGGCAGTCTCACCACACCGGGAGCACCGCCGAACGCCGCCAGGGGAGCGACGGCGATCGGGTAAGTACATCTGACCGTTAGGACGGTTCAGGACCGTCAGCAGTCGGCAATGCAAAAATGCCGATGACGGTCCTGAACCGTCCTCTGTCCTTAAGGAGGTAAAGCAAAAAGCCTGAAGGTAATGATTATACTCACCAGAACAAATTCAATAAGCTGAAGTTGTTCTGGTGACTATAGTGTCCCTTTAACAATTAAAATGCAAGACAGATCCAGGAGATACAAATTCTGGTTGACCGCTCCGCACCTCATTTCTACAAGAATATGCTTTTTTTTTATTTTTATTTTTTTGAGGTAATAGCTTCTTGATCCAAGGAGCGATCTGACTGGCATTCTGGAGTCAAGAAAGAATGTTTTCCAGGTTTGTTGAAAAATTGGGAGGCACTTCTAAGTTAAGTTTTTGCCTTCTTTTTGATCAACAGCAAAACAGATTTGAGAAACACTGAACTTGAAGGATGCATGTCTCTTTTCAGCTATGTAATAGAATGAGACAATTTGGAAAAGAACAGAGCTTAAAGACACACGACTACTGTTTACATAATGTCCAAACACCTAAAGCAATTTAGCTTGCTCAAGTGCGTTCTGTATAAAGAGTGTGCCTTCTTTTCTTACATTTTCCCAAAAGTGCAAATTGCAATATATGTCTCACGTGTAAAACAGTACCACCTATGTACAGGTTTTATGGTCTGCCTGTAACTGTGTGTGTGTGGCTGTAGCTATGGGTATGACTGTCTGCCTGTGACTGTATATGTGACTGCCTGTAACAGTGTGCGTGTGTGTATAACTGTCTGCCTGTAAATATGGGTGTGGGTGTGTAGGTGTGTGTAACTGTCTGCCTGTAACAGTGTGTACGTGTGCGCGCGTGTGTGTGCGTGCGCGCACAACTGTCTACCTGTAACTGTGTGTATGTAATGGTCTGTCTGTTACTGTGTGTGCGTAAGTCTACCTGTAACTGTGTGTGTGTGTGGCTTTAACTATGTTTATGACTGTCTGCCTGTAACAGTGTGCGTGACTGTGTGTGTAACTCTGTACTTGTAACTGTGTGTATGAGTTCGTGTGACTGTGTGCGTGTGACTGTCTGCCTGTAACTGTGTGTGAGGGAATGCAGGGATTTTGTAGAAGGGGGCAGGGGTTTGAAAACGTTTACAAATTTGTTCAATACATTTTTTTAAAAATATTTTTTGTTGGTTTTTTTTTTGGAGGTGGGGGTGGGTGCCAAACACAGGACCCGCCCCGGGTGCCACATGCCCTAGGTGCGCCCCTGCTCTGAGGTGCTGTTTTTCTAAACTAAACATTTTTAAATATGCTAACCTTTATTCATAAATAAATGTCAATACCTTTTTATTAATTTTGTACCTTGCCTCTGCACTTTGGCTAGTGCCATAATGTTCTTCTCTAGAACAGGTGCCCAAATTGCACAGAATATTTAAGGTGTGGTTTTACCAGGGATTTATAAAAGAGGCAAAATTATATTTTCATCCCAAGAATTAATGCATTTTTTTTTTTTTATTTATATACATGACAATACCTTACTGGCCTTGTTTGTTGTCTATATTCCCAAATCCTTTTCATGTGTTACCCCTAATTCATTACCATTTAGGGTGTAAGTTGCTTGTATATCCTTTACCTCAAAGTGCATAACTCTGCATTTTCCTACTTTAAATTTAATCTGCCATTTGAGTGCCCAGTCCCCTAATCTTTGTAAATCCCTCTGCAGCAAGAGATCTGTCATCTGAAAACACTGAAACATGACTTTGAATGCCTATTTCAAGATACTTATAAATATGTTAAATAGAAGCGGTCCCAGAACTGACTTATTACTTTTGTTCAGCTTGAATATATACCATTATTGACAACTCTCTGTATTCAGTGTTAAGCAAATGTTCTGTTTTGGTGGAGGTTTATAAGGCAAAAGGCCAGCACAATATTATATTCCCATGCGGGAGGGTTTTGTAATCTGAATACATAGTAAATAAACAAAATAAGTCATTGAAGAGTGGTAATGTAAAGCTATTAGTATGTAAAAACAATGTTTATCTGCTACGGTGACTTCCAAAGTGCGTTCTATAGTTATTTATTAAGTATGTTTCAGGCATATAGGGTGTGAAAAGTCAAAAGGAATGTGGTTCCAGTGGGCAGAAGCTATTTTAATATTTGTTATGTAACCCTGACATGTGGCTGACTTGGAAAAGAGAAATAGTCCATGGTAGTTTAACTTTTTCTTCTTCAATCATCTATTAGCTAACCAGTGAGCTATAAGAAGAAAATCTTCTTTATTTGTATCTTCAGTATTCAGAATGCTACATAAAAAAACATTTCTTTGGTAAAGGATACAAAAATGAAAAAATGTGACTATTGGACCAAATATGTGACCGTACATGGACCAAATGGTCAGCAACAACCTGAATAGTTTGGGTAAATGCCATGCAGCACTAATGGTGTCCGATACCATACCAAAAGACATTTGAAATTTGGCTCTTGTTATTTTAGAGCTCGTCAAGCTCTGTTGGTTGAGAATTAAGAGGTTGACCATAGCTCTTTTGTCTAAGTGTGCCTTCAATCCCTCTCCTATTTACTTACATGTATATACCAGAGGGGGTTTATGAGCCAGGAGTAGTTGATAAAACTATGAAATTGACATATCTACTTTTAAAGCATGTTCATGTCTTGCCCAATCATAAGCCTCGCAATCTGTTCTATGAAGTCTTACCTGCTGGACAAGTTTAACGGAGCATGGCAAGAGTAAAATTTCATATTCAACACTCGTTAGCCTACACTCAATTATAACTTTTATCTCTTTTGCAGGCATCAACCATTCTTCAAGTGGGTAAAAATGCTTTAAAGGAATACTTCATGCCCAGATAATCATGACTAGAGTGAAAGAACTTTCCACTTTCATCCATGCAACAAAATTGTCTCAGAGAGATTTGTGCCCTATGCCCCACAGCTTCTTACATCTATGAGTGTTTTATGGAATAGATTTTTATGATATTATTGACCGAGGTAGACAATCTTTGGGACTCCAGAAGCTCTGCCAGCAGTATGGCCGTAAAAGCATTACAGAAGATGTAGCCAACAATATCTGGAATGTTGAAGGTTGCCTATCCCAGTTATATATTGTCAGGGGTTCACAAAAGATTAGAATAGTCCATTAGGTAGTCGTGTAATATAGGACAGCAGTTGCAAAGGATAAATTGGATAGTGGTTATGTGACAGCATTTTAAATGGATGATCCTTGTTCTGAACAAATATGATAAAGCAAAATAAATGTTGGTTTGGCTTTGTGTCATATCTGAGATTCCTTAGTAGAGGTGATTAGTACTCTGATTGCACTCAGCAATTCTTTGATTTTCGTTTGTTCAGTGGGAGCTTTTGAACAAGCAAGTGTATGCTTGAGCACCTTAATCAATACCCAGCAGAAGAGGAGGACGAGGGAAATTCAGGCACAAATAGGGGAGGCGAACATTGTATTAGATCAATATGTAATATGCCAAGACTCTGGGTGTTTTACTCGGAATCTATAAATGTGAGTGTATAGTTAGGGCCACCATCAAAGCATGAAAACTGAGACTGTTGTCACGGGAACGGGGGGCCTGGACTGCTTGGGGAGACAAAGTCTTTCTCTGATCTTGTGACAAACCGCAAGCCTGGGCCCCTAATGTATAGCCTTAATGTGCATATAATATGTGCCCTTGCAGTACCTGCTGTCTTCAATAATGAAGAGGGGGCACAGTATAGACATGTGCAATTCGTTTCAGGCCGAATATGTATTTGGATGAATTTCGGGCAATTCGGACATTCGGGTACTTCCGAAGTGCCGAATTACCGAGGTTCCGAAGCACAGTTTTGCCTAAGTACTAATACACTTACCCAGTGGAAGAAGAAGAATGTTACACTGTATACAATTTTAAATAAAAAGTATTCAAACATAGCCAGGATTCAGCTGTAAGCATTTGCTCAGGGGTGGGGGCCAGGGGGAGGACATTAGTCCCCCCCTAATTAGTATTTAGGGCCCCCACCCATCGCTCAGGGGGGAGGACATTAGGTCCTCCCACCATTCTAATTTAGGGCCCCCACCCACCGCTCAGGGGTGGGGGCATTAGGTCCTTCCCCCCTCATTCTAATTTAGAGCCCCCACCCACTGCTCAAGGGTGGGGGCCAGAACATTAGGTCCTCCCCCCCCATTAGTATTTAGGGCCCCCACCCACTGCTCAGGGTCCCCCCCTATTCTGATTTAGGGCCCCTATTCAGTGTCTCTACCCTCTGCATGAAGACACTGAAGTTTACTAATAATTCTTTATGAGTATCAGGACGAACCAGTGGCCCAACATGCAGAAGTAAGTCCCACACGGACAAAATAAACAGTAACAAGGTATTACCAGGCCTTATAATGGCCGGATTTAATGTAAAGAATAACCAGTAACGAGGTCAGGAATACAGAAACGAACAAAACGAAATAAACGAAGCCAAAGGGTCAAGGATAACAGAAATACGGAAAGTCAAGCTGTGACGGAACGCTGGCACTCCGACTGAGTACCTCCGCCAATCGATGCTCCTAGTGCTCGCTGAGGACTCCAAGCACTCCAACAGACACCATCAGCACTGCAGACCCCACTTCCAGCGATGCAACTGCGCCGGGGTATCTGCTGTCTCCACCCACCCTGGACCCAAGGCCAGGATCCAGCTTCCAGTGGGTGAACCTCTCTTTCCCCAGAGAGCAGGAACAGGAACAAATCAAGCTATTGCAAGAGCTTCCTCTGGGGAGTAAGTGATTATAGCAATCCCCAGAGTGTAGGTATCCCTTCCCCCAAACATGAGCCAAGGCTTAATGCTGGAAAAAGACTGATTTACTGGCACACAGAACTCACAATTTATGCAACACAAAACTCCTCCTCTGGGCCAGGCTAGATAATTGAGTTTCTACAATACACAAAGCTCAATATCCTTGGAACCGGGGGATCTGGGTGAACCGCATATCCAAAATTCACCCAGATCCGTTCAGTACTTTGGAAAATACAGTTTAATGCAGATTCTGCAAAACATATACAGGCTAAATGAAAAACAATCACTGTATAATGTGCCCCCTGCTGTATAGTCCAAAACCACCGCACGATGTCTCTGTGCAACAAATACTGGCGAGATGGCACCGTGTTGAAAAGTCCACACAGTGTCTGTGAGTTAAAATGGCCGCCATCCATTGTTCTCACCATGTGCTTCTGATACAGGAAATGGTGGCCACCCAGTAGCAATTAAGTTGCGGTTTTCTCTGTGTTCTAATTGCTACTTGCTACCCAGGGTGTGTGGTCCCTGTTCGGTATACAAATATATTCATTCTCAACATTTGGAACCGAACAATATAGACAATAGCAGGGAGAGAATTAAACTGAACAATATAGGCAATTGCATAAAAGTCCTTCACAATGGCCCCCCTTTTTCTCCCTGCTCCGGCAACTCGATTGGACCTTTCCTGGTCCAGTAGGGTTGACGGGTTCAGAGCTGTTAGTCCGAGGTTAAATCCGTTTGGCGTGACAATCCATCGGCATTCCCGTTTTGCTTGCCTGGGCGATAATGAATCGTAAAGTCATAGGGCTGTAAGGCCAAGCTCCAGTGTAGCAAACGGGCGTTGTCCCCTGAAACCCGGTTAAGCCACACCAAGGGATTGTGATCGGTGATGAGAGTGAAAGCCCGGCCATAAAGGTAAGGTGTGAGCTTTTTGAGTGCCCATACCAAGGCCAAACACTCTTTTTCAATGGTGGCATAACTGACCTCCCTTGGCAACAGCTTCCGACTCAGGTATGCCACCGGGTGCTCCCCTCCATCCTCTCCGATCTGGCTTAGTACTGCCCCCAGTCCAAACATTGAAGCGTCTGTGTGGACAATAAATCTTTTGTTAGGATCTGGGGTAACCAACACCGGAGCCTTAACCAGAGCAGTCTTTAGTGCTTGGAAAGCCACCTCGCATTCCGGGGACCACAGGACTTGTCGGGGTAGCTTCTTTTTGGTCAAGTCGGTCAGGGGTTTGGCCAGGGCGCTATAGTCGGGTACAAAGTGTCTGTAATAGCCGGCTGTGCCCAAGAAAGCCATGACTTGTGTCTTGGTGTGGGGAGTGGGCCAATTGGCAACGGCCTCGATCTTAGCCGGCTCCGGCCGTTGCTTACCACATCCTACTCGGTGGCCCAAATATTGTACCTCCGCCATACCCAAATGACATTTGTCGGGTTTCAGGGTCAGCCCGGCCCCCCTGATCCTATCTAATACTACCCCTACGTGCTCTAGGTGCGCTTCCCATGTATCGCTGTGGATGGCGATGTCATCCAGGTAAGCGCATGCGAAGCTCTGGAGACCCCCAAGTAACTGATCCACCATCCGTTGGAAGGTGGCCGGTGCGTTCTTCATCCCGAACGGCATAACCCGGAATTGGTATAGGCCGAACGGGGTGATGAAGGCCGACTTGGGTATGGCATCTTCTGCTAGGGGAATCTGCCAATATCCCTTGCATAGGTCTATTGTGGTCAGATACTTCCCTGCAGAGATACGGTCAAGCAGCTCGTCCATCCGTGGCATCGGATAGGCGTCCGTAACAGTCTTGTCGTTGAGGCCCAAGGACTTTCTGAGGGTTCGATTACGCCTAGCCGAAGCATCTCATCTATTTCCTTCCGCATCCCTTCCCGGACTGCTTCTGGGATACGGTAAGGAGGCTGTCTCAGGGGTGCCTGTCCTGGAGTCTCTACCGTGTGTATGGCTAGGAGTGTATACCCCGGCTCCTGAGAGAATGTGGCCTGTTTCGTTTCTAGTAAGCGGACAGCTTGAGCCCGCTCTTGCGGCTCCAGCTGTTCACCTAGCTCTATCTGGGTCATCCCTTCGTTACTGCCCAATAGGTCGGGAAGGGGTAGGGTCTCTGTGTCTTCCCCTGCTGGTGCACAGATAGCGGCTACCTCCTCTGCCCGTTCCTGATAGGCCTTGAGCATGTTGATGTGAAAGGTTCGTTTCACATCTTCATCCTCGCAGCTGGCTATCGTGTAGGTAGTGTCGCATATCTGTCCTATAACTTTATAGGGGCCCTGCCAGGCAGCCTGGAGCTTGTCTGTTCGGACCGGCCTTAATACCATGACCTTTTGGCCTATCTGGAAGCTCCGGTGCCTAGCCCGTCGGTCATACCATACCTTCTGGCGCTGTTGGGCCGCCTGGAGGTTCTCTCGCACTGTCTGGGCTAATTCCTCCATGCGGTCCCTCAGCTCCAGGATATAAGGTACAACCGGGATCCCCTCAATTTCTGTTTGCCCTTCCCAGTGATCCTTGATGAGATCTAAGGGCCCCCTCACCCGCCTCCCATAGAGAAGTTCGAAGGGTGAGAATCCGGTCGATTCCTGCGGCACCTCTCGGTAGGCAAAGAGAAGGTGTGGCAGGAATCGCTCCCAATCCTTGTACGCCCCCGTGAACGACTTCAACATTTGCTTTAGCGTTCCGTTGAAGCGCTCGCACAGGCCGTTAGTCTGGGGGTGGTATGGGGAGCTAGTCAGGGATTTAACTCCACAGGTTTTCCATATCTGCTGAGTTATCTCGGCCGTGAATTGTGTACCTTGATCGGACAGAACCTCCTTGGGAAAGCCTACTCGGGAAAATATTTTAACTAGGGCCTCTGCTACGGTCTCAGCCTGTATGTTAGAGAGAGCTACCGCTTCTGGGTAACGGGTGGCGTAGTCTACTACGGTGAGTATATAACGCTTGCCGGAACGGCTAGGTTGGGCCAGGGGCCCTATAATGTCCACGGCTACCCTTGTGAACGGTTCTTCAATAATGGGCATGGAAACTAGTTTAGCCTTTGGGTGGTCTCCCTTTTTACCTATACGTTGGCATACCTCGCACGTTTGACAATACGCCCTGACGTCGTCGGATACCCCAGGCCAGAAAAAGTTCTGGGTTATCCGATACCCTGTCTTGCGTATTCCCAAATGGCCTGCCAAGGGTACGTCGTGCCCAATCCTCAATAACTCCCGCCGGTACTTCCGGGGAACTACCAGCTGGCGTTTTTGCTTAGGCCCTGGTGCATTACCCCGGGTCTCGGTGAGCCTGTACAAGTGGCCTTTCTCCCAGATAAATTGCTCCTTCTCTAACCCCCCTTGGCCCCTCCTGGCTTTCTCTCGATACTTTCTGAGGGAAGGGTCTCCAGTCACCTCCTGCCCAAAGTCCTCTGGGGTGTCCCAGGGTAGGGGTTCTACAGTCAAGGGTAGGTTGGGTTGGCTTACCTGGGTCTCAGTAGGAAGCGGATGGCTCTCGGCAGCGCGACTTTGTGCTCTGGTGGTTACTGCGTGTGCCTCCTGAGCGGTGGTAGAGGTGAACGCCGAAGTCAGGGGGCCAATGTCGTTGCCCAAGATGACTTCAGAAGGTAAGTCTTTCATGATGCCCACATGAACATTGCCAGCTCCCGCACCCCAGTCCAGGTGTACCTGTGCAGTAGGAATACGGTATACTGCCCCCCTGCCACTCTCACAGCAATTGATTTCCCCGGTTTCTCTGATGCATTAATAAGGTGTCTTTGTACCAACGTGATGGTTGCCCCACTGTCTCTTAATCCCCGGGCGGTTTTTCCGTTAACCATGACCAGCTGACAATGGTGTTTCCTATTGTCCGTAATAACAGATTGTACCATGAGGCTTCGTAAAGGGTGCCCAATGGTTCTTCCTGAACCAGCTCCTGGGGATCCCAAGCCGAGTCTATACAATGGGCTGCTGCTGGTGGGCGGTACCCAGGTCGAGACCAATTTGACCTGATGTTGTTGTCCATGGGGCAATTCTGCTTGAAGTGACCCAGCTGTTTGCACCGGAAGCAGCGTTGTTCATTGTCCTCCTGGCGTGGATAGCGAGGGCTAGATGTCACCGGTCTGTTAGGAGGTTGGTATCTAGCGGCTGGTGGGTGTGAGGGCACCGTTGGTCGTTGAGGTTGTACCCGTGGTGTGGCCTGGTTCGTCTTGTGAGTATCCGCATATTCATCCGCCAACTTAGCGGCCTCTGGTAGAGTCATGGGCCTGCGATCTCTCACCCAGTCTTTGACATCCGTCTGGATGTGATTGTAAAATTGCTCCAGGAGCATTAGTTGCAGAATGTCCTCTGCGGTGGTGGCCTGGCTGCTGTTAACCCAGTTAGAGGCCGACAGGGATAACTGGTATGCCCATTCCACGTAAGAGTCTTTCGTGGTTTTGCGTGAGTCCCTGAACTTCTGTCGGTAGGACTCTGGGGTTACTGCATAACGAGCCAGGAGCACTTCTTTAACCCTGGCATAGCTATGGATCTCGTGTTCTGGCACGGTCCGGAAAGCATCAGAAGCTTTGCCTGACAGTTTGCCTGACAATATGGAAACCCACTCTCCCCTAGCTATTCGGTGCAGGTTACATTGTCGCTCAAAATCTGCCAGGTAGTTATCAATTTCACAGTCTTTTTCATCAAAAGCTTTAAAAGCGCTAAACGGAATCTTCCTTGTGTCTGCTGTGCTGTACTCACTGTTTGGAGAATGTGCGGCTGTTTGTTGGACTGCTGCTGTTGCAGTGTAAGCATGCAGAAGCCAAACACAGAAATATTGGACACAGGTCTTCAGGAAGTAAGAGGCCTTTATTCACATTACCGATCGGGTCTCAGATGAACTCCTGTTCCAACATTCTGAGAGACCAACACATAGTGTACATTCCTTATATAACACTATAACTCCTCCCATTAATAGCTACACCCACATATACCTTTAACCAATCAATGAGCAGACTATAGACTTGTACATCTAGTCAAACCACATGGCTCATCCAAGACAAAGGAAATAAGTGCAATTTCAGTTCCTGCATTCCTGCACATGCTCAGTACACTGATGACAGTATCCTAGCTACATGTAGCTAACCAACTGACACAACATACACATATGCCACATGGAGATTTTGGCCTACTAAATTTTGACCATGCTGGAATCCCATCACATTCCCCCCTTTTGATGCCTCTGATATAACATTATTCCAGATGCATCACCAATCACAGTTTTACCTACATCTCTCAAGTAGCCATTGAACCAGAGTAGACCTTGTAAGCATCTTAAAAACTCCTTCAACATTCTTCATCCTGAATATATTCTCTTCGGGCTAGGGGATCATATCTTCCAGACAGCCATTACATGAGCCACTGTCTTTCTCTCTATAGTACTCTCTATAATGCTACGTAGGGACCTTACCACTAGTGGAATTAGACAGGGCAGGAGGAGGCACAAAAAAATATAATAAATTCTACTCCTCCTACTAATGTCTTAATTCCTCCAAGCTGCTCATACCAACTTCCAAACCAACTACTTAGGTTATACCCATTCCAGACCTGAGTAGGTACATGCTCAAATTTAACCATGTGGCTTGTAAGTTCAGCCACTGCCTGCCCTTCATCATCTATGTGCAGACAACAGTTACTTAGATTAAACTTTCCATACACCTCCTTCTACTGCTAGTAAGTAATCAAGGGCTAGCCTATTCTGGTATATGGCTGATCACATCTTGGTATTTTGCTTAGCTAGAAGATTAAGCACTTGAGCTGTGTCATTAGTAATAATCTCAACTACCGCCTGTAGTCTAATAATGCGGTTGAGCATATATAATCGGAGTTCTATATCCATAAGTGCCATCTTCTGCCCAAGTAGTAGGTCCATAATAATTAATAATACGTTGAGGGGGCCACTCATTATCTTCCCAGCTACCTGTATTCAAGGATGCTCTCTCCCTTTTATGATTTACATCGTAAACCTTAACTCCCAAGGTCTCTCCTGTTTCGATTGGCAACAAGAAGAAGGATGGCTTTGGCATACCTAATACACATGCCCCTTCCCAATCTTGTGGTAACTCCGAATAAGTTTTCTTACCACAAATCCAGTATAAATTTGCTGGGGCTTTCCAACTAGATGTAGCCGATAAGTCAAACCATACCTCCCTTAAATGAGTGTAATTGGCAAACGGATTAGTAGGTTCCGAGACATTTGAAGCTGACCACCAAGTAGTATTTTAGTATTAACATTATAGGCTTTTTGTCCCAAGCACGTTAGCTCACTTACAGACGTGTTATACATTGTCCCTTTCCTGGCTATACAAACATGACCTATAATGGAGGTTTTCAACCACCATTCCAATTTACTTCTAGTACTTACTTGATGATCAGACTGGAAAGGTATCTGTTGTTCATATGTCTCAGAGCCAGGGTACCATATTTCCTTTGCCTCCCATGGCCACTGGTCTCCCATATTAGTACCTCCACACACATAGCAATTAGTTACATTAAGACTACCTGCAATACCCTCAGCCAAATGAATAAATAGGTTGTTAACATTATGGGGAATTTTATCCTCAATACTCATCTCCTCATAGAAGGAATGAGAAACCTGATGAGTTTGAGTTGCCACTGTCTCAGTTTCAAGACCTACATATATTATTGTTCCTGAATCTACTCCTGTGCCATATATTTGAAACCCAAACAGACCTCCAAACCTGTCAATAAAGTACTGCAGATTGGAAATGGTCATGTGAACGGGGTTACACACATAGTTTTACAGTATGGTGTGGTAGGCAACCTTTGGATAATCATATCTTGATCCACTGTTTTTCCCAGGTTGCCCAACCTACACATGACAAATAGGGGCAGAAGTTAGTCTCTATTTGGGCAATCAGGATCAGTAGATCTTATACTGGGACATATGTATTTATCATTAAACCCATAAGTTCGTTCCCATTTAAGAGTACTACATACATTACAAAGTCTTCCACTACCCGAAATCGCCTTACATGCATCAAATAGTAGAATACCCGTGGAATGTATGGTGCTTATCACAGTCCTATTTAGTAATGTCCCCTGGGAGTTACTATTCCGAATTACCAAATTGTACGGGGTTGGAAATGGGGATCAAAACATTTAGACTCTCCTGATATTGGCTTGCACACACTATAATCAATATCCAAATATCTACATTTAGATACAGATCCCTTACATTCATACTGTGAGTGCCAGATGAGAGTTTGGGATATTTGGTTACCTGTTTTAGTAGTCTTAATGCAACTATCGCAATTCGGTATGTCTGTACTCCTACCTTCCTGAAAAATCATAAAAATACTAAGACACAATAAAACACATTATTCCTGAAATCCTCATTTTTCTTCGACCGTGCGATGGCCTCTCAGCTTCCCGATTGTGAGGGCTGCAAGGATGTTGTTCTTCTGATCCTCACTTTCCTTCACAGAGATCCCTTCAAGATACTCTGGCTATGACACGTAGGCAGGTGGTCAGGCTTTATTATGGCCGTCAAAACACCTACTTGATGATCTTTGTAGACTTTTAATTAGAATGTCTCGCTATCCCCTCGTCACTCCGACTGAGTTGCACGCTTCAACCGGGTCCTGCAAGGATTCTCAGGATCTGGAGTAGTTTGCCAAGAGTCTGCTGCTGGTTTAACCTTAGAATGATGAATCCAAGGAGTCACTTCCGCCACCTTTACAGCTGTTGGGGTAGATAAAAGAACAACATACAAAGGCTAACAGGATACACCCCGAGCTTTAACTCAATATGTATTGGTGGGATATTACGAGCAAGTCCTGGAGGATTATTTTCTTCCCATACTCCTGAAATGTCAAATAAGGATTCATCACTCTTAGGGTTAACACTTGTCACTATGGAATAGAAGCGTCATTCTTCTTCCCTTGGCACCGATATCACCATTATGCCTGGTAATCCCTTAAACTTCAGAGATGTTAATCCATTAGATAAAAGGTTATCTGAGCTTAAAGCTTTGATAATAGATCTCGTCCTAAAAGTCGAATCGGACACTCTGGCATATATAGGAACTAATGCTTCACCACATGGCCTCCCAGAATACAAGTGCGACTCTTAAGAACCGGTCTAGCTGCACTTCTCCCAGTAGCTCCTATCACAGTTATAGTCTTCCCCGAAGGCGGAGCCACCATCTTAGTCACCACAGAATGTTCAGCACCTGTGTCGATCATGAAAGAACTTCTCTTTCCCCCTATTGCTACATCGACCATAGGCTCCGCTCGACCAAGTGGGATGGAGCCCAGTCGGTATCAATAGTCTTCCATGATAGTGTCAGCCAGACCCACAAAATCTCTATCCTCTCTTTCTCTAGGTCTCTGCGTGGGTGGATAGTATCTGTCTCCTTGAACACTTCCTCTACTATTCCCATCATTCCCTCTAAAACTTCCTCTTACTCTATAACTACCATTATAACCTCCTCATACCCTTCTCTCTCCTTGTCTATCACCTTCATACTACTCTCTCTGTGGACACTCACTCTTCCAATGTCCCTCCTTTCTACAATACGCACATTAATTCCTACTTAAAGTCCCTTGCTCAGCCTATTCTCGTCTCCTCTATTCACTTCCCTGTCTTTCTACACTTAAGATAGCTACCGCTAGCATATCTGCCTTTTTCCTCATTTTACGTTCTTCCTCCGTCTCCCTATTCATATATACTGTATTTGCAATCTCCATTAGCTGTATTATGGACATCCCTACAAATCCCTCTAATTTCTGTAATTTCCTTTTACTATCACCTTGGGCCTGGCTGACAAATGCTGAGTCTATCATTCGGAAGTTTTCAGGGGCCTCTGGATTAAAGGGAGTATACAACCTATTTGACTCAAGCAGTGTCTAATATGGGACTTCGGCAAGGCTGCCCAATAATAGGTTCCAGTCTAGGAGTAGTAAGATAAGTGTAAGGGGGTGAGCTAATTTTATTAGTCAGCATTTGGTGGATGAAAAAAACGTTTTTGTTTAAAGTGTTAAACCAAAAACCTACCAGTAGGTGTCACCAGAGGGTAATTGTATCAAAATAATCTTTATGGGTCTAATAAGAAAACTCAACTTTTAATATATTTATACATAAAATAAAACCTTATAGCAATAAATATATTAAAATAGGGTAAGCAATCCTACATCTATCTGTTATAAACAATGTATTATCAATGTAACTCCCGAAGATGGCCAGTAGGTGGCTTAGAGTGCCTCCCTAAAGTCAAATGAAACAAATAGACTTTAATTAATTATGTCCTATTTTATTATTACTTATTTTAATCAATGTCCACCCTGATATCTAGGCTTGATTAAATCTTTAGTTCTAAGGTAAATTAAACATTTCAGTTTGTAGTTTAGTAAAAGGGGACATTTTGGACAAAGCTGGGAGGGGCCCATCCAGTAACTAAAATAAAGACCATATACCATCTGATACCATTGATCATTGATTAGGGGGAGGGGTAGTACAGAAATACAAGAGTTTGAAACACAGGAACAGATAGGTATGTGGGTAGGCGGGGACAGTAGAGCAGGGAGAGTGCAAATACTGATTATACCAGCCAGAAATGGACGTGGCTACTCTGGCTCTGGAGGATGTTTGGGGGGTTGGTAATCAGATGCCAGTGGGGGAGGGGATGTCCAAAGCAGTTGTAATTAAGTCCTTAGTTCTGACCACCATATGGCTACATTGTTTCCCATATGACACAGTTTAATTCACCAAGGCAACAATCAGTTTCCAACAGTCAATATATAGAAACTGATCATAGAATTCCAGCCTACTAGTTACAGCCACATGTACACCCTGCACTAAATTTAAGTGAAGACTGCTACATGGAGGCCATGCGGCCACCAGGACAGGCTACTCCCTACTTTTTTTTTTTTAACATACAAGACAAAGCCTAGTGAATCAGAAGATTATTTCAACAGAGCATCTGATTCAAAAAGCTGTACAAATATACACACAGTTTCAACAGTCACACCAATCTCCTTATCACCAGGAACACATTGCGCAGTCACTAGGCCCAAACACACACACAGGATCCTCACATGCTCAACAATATCACGACGTCGCACACACAAAATTAAATCAAAAACCCACCAAAGACTATACACTTATCAATGTAACTATTATTCAAACCATACAACTATCCACGCTATTAATCCATATAAACTAACCGATCACATAACATTTCAACAAATTCATCTCTACAATTATCCGTACTATAAATCAACTCTTGACTAACCAACTATATCACATTCTAGTAACCTCATCTTTACAGTCAGTGGTTATGGTACAGTTAGTAAGTGGTTATAATACAGTTTTAAAGTCACAGATCAGTTAGTAACAGTTATGGTATTATACATATAACATAAAACAGCAATTGTTAGTAACTTTTACACAGTGTCAGTGGTTATGGTACATGTCAGTAGTTATGGTACCGTGCGCTATTTTACAGTTATACACACAATTTACACTCCCACTAGACAGCAGAGCTCTAACTTTCTAGTAGGACATACAAGTTAACCAATTCACCAACTACAATATATTTAACAACATTTACAATAATCCCAACTATTCTAACTGGCCAGCACCTCGAGAGCTTTCGATCTATTTATACACCAGAGATTCGATAAGTTCTTCGCTGCCCAGACACCACGTATAGCGAACTAGAGGGCAGAATTTACACAGTACCCAGCTAGTCTATTAAACTATCAATAAGCTAGTGGCTGGATTTACAACAGAGCACACTTAGTTAAGATAGGGTGAAATCTAGCAAACTATAATATACAACAGAGTATGCTAGTCTCCCGGTCCCCCCGACCTAGCGAACAAAATTTACACCCTAGATACGCTAGTCAAGACAGGACACCGGTGTCCGACATGAGCTATTTACACCACAACTCAGTCTGACCCAAACCACCTATATTAGACGGGCTGACTACAGAGCGTCTAATTTCCAGATAAGTGTTGCGCTTTCACTTCTTCCTTCTACTGAAGGGGCCAATACCAATAACCGGTTCCAAATATAAAACCCCTTGTGGGTCTACCGCTCTAACGGTATCAATCTCACCTGTTAATTACTGGACCTGGGTTCACTCATAGACGGAACAATCCGGGACTCACTGCGCAGAAGCCGATGATCTCCTGGACAAAAGGCCAGTGGCGCCGAGACGAAAGGAGGTCCACGCAGTAGAAGTCCAGGATTGTAGCGTAGAAGGTTTGGTAAAAGTTTACCGTCTCAAATCTCTGTGCCAGCTTCCGTGCGATGAGGTTCCCGGCCCAATTGCACCAGAAATGTTGCAGTGTAAGCATGCAGAAGCCAAACACAGAAATATTGGACACAGGTCTTCAGGAAGTAAGAGGCCTTTATTCACATTACCGATCGGGTCTCAGATGAACTCCTGTTCCAACATTCTGAGAGACCAACACATAGTGTACATTCCTTATATAACACTATAACTCCTCCCATTAATAGCTACACCCACATATACCTTTAACCAATCAATGAGCAGACTATAGACTTGTACATCTAGTCAAACCACATGGCTCATCCAAGACAAAGGAAATAAGTGCAATTTCAGTTCCTGCATTCCTGCACATGCTCAGTACACTGATGACAGTATCCTAGCTACATGTAGCTAACCAACTGACACAACATACACATATGCCACATGGAGATTTTGGCCTACTAAATTTTGACCATGCTGGAATCCCATCACACTGCCAGTTTTAACTGTAGCTCTGCCTCTCTTATTTGTTTAGCCTCCTCCGCTAACAGGTTCATCACTTTCAGCACCACATCCGCCGTTGGGTTCGGACCGAACCACGCTAGCTTCTCTCTCATTACCTTGTTGGCTGGTGATTCCTCCTCCTGAATCACTGGTGTCTCCATCTCTTGTACAGCTGGCATTGCTGCAACCAAGTTCTCCTGGTCTAGCTCCATTAATTCTGCTATGATGACCCGCTTGGTTTTGTTGCTAGCAATCCTTCCACGAACTTCCAGTAGTTCTTTCAGTGTATTTATTTTAAGCAGGGTGTACCAGCCTTCCATTCACTGTTCCCAGTGTCTGCTTGGAATCCTGGTGTAAAGGAAAAGTAGAAGGGAAAATCCCGCCGCTGCCAACCAGTTGTGACGGTACGCTGGCACTCCGACTGAGTACCTCCGCCAATCGATGCTCCTAGTGCTTGCTGAGGACTCCAAGCACTCCAACCGACACCATCAGCACTGCAGACCCCACTTGCAGCGATGCAACTGCGCCGGGGTCTCTGCTGTCTCCACCCACCCTGGACCCAAGGCCAGGATCCAGCTTTCAGTGGGTGAACCTCTCTTTCCCCAGAGAGCAGGAACAGGAACAAATCAAGCTATTGCAAGAGCTTCCTCTGGGGAGTAAGTGATTATAGCAATCCCCAGAGTGTAGGTATCCCTTCCCCCAAACATGAGCCAAGGCTTAATGCTGGAACAAGACTGATTTACTGGCACACAGAACTCACAATTTATGCAACACAAAACTCCTCCTCTGGGCCAGGCTAGATAATTGAGTTTCTACAATACACAAAGCTCAATTATCTGCTGGCCAGAAACATTACAATTTCATAAAACACACAGGGACCCCAAAACATGCAATAACCCCATAAAAAGTATATCCTTGGAACCGGGGGATCTGGGTGAACCGCATATCCAAAATTCACCCAGATCCGTTCAGTACTTTGGAAAATACAGTTTAATGCAGATTCTGCAAAACATATACAGGCTAAATGAAAAACAATCACTGTATAATGTGCCCCCTGCTGTATAGTCCAAAACCACCGCACGATGTCTCTGTGCAACAAATACTGGCGAGATGGCACCGTGTTGAAAAGTCCACACAGTGTCTGTGAGTTAAAATGGCCGCCATCCATTGTTCTCACCATGTGCTTCTGATACAGGAAATGGTGGCCACCCAGTAGCAATTAAGTTGCGGTTTTCTCTGTGTTCTAATTGCTACTTGCTACCCAGGGTGTGTGGTCCCCGTTCGGTATACGAATACATTAATTCTCAACATTTGGAACCGAACAATATAGACAATAGCAGGGAGAGAATTAAACTGAACAATATAGGCAATTGCATAAAAGTCCTTCACACAAGCCAAGCCAAGATCAATAACCAAATACCAGTAACAAGCTTGCGGATAACCAATAAGATGAAAACCTCAACTGGGAACTGAAAAACTGCAGGGTTGGGTTTAAATAACCCAGTAAACATTGCTATTTGCTAATTTTGGTCCCATGACCCCAGAAGGTGCGTGCATGTGACACCACATGCACGGTTACGTCACTAGCGGCAGGCGTCCATCCTGCACGAAGGGAGAGGCGCTAGAGGCAAGGTAAGTAACTTCTCGCTCCTTTAGTGTGACCATACCGATCAGATGCGGTCACATCGCGTTGCCAATCGGGCACCGTGACAATAAGGAGAGGCGGATTGGCCAGTGTGGCATTTGACTCCTCCCACCGCCTCCTTGGCTGAGACCATCAGAATTGACAATCTCAGCCAATCCAATGCTTACATATGAGAAAGCATTGTCATTGTCTGCATTAATCAATTCTGATTATGTCAGCCAAGCAGGCGGATCGGGACAGAGCCAGACGTGAGGAGCCCTGTGCGGCGCTGAAAAAAGGTGAGTAAATCGCCTTTCTAACCGGAGGTAAGGGGGACCGACCACCTAAGCGGTGGTTTTAGAATGATTATGGCAGTAATACACGTTTGTGTTCCTGACACTATAGTGCCCCTTTAAACTTGAAGTTCACTTTGAATTCTCACTTTAGTAAATAACACTGTGCACATTAACAGAATTAATAAGGGAAGGAATTGAAAAATCTGGGCTGAAAGAACTGAAAATCTCCAAGCCAATTCTGCAATTCATTTGTCAAATCATCATAGTAAATAACCAAAAGGGAGTCTGAGCTTGTTGGGGTTCTTTGCAAGAGGAGAGCCGGGAGAGTTTTTCCTTTAATTCAAGGTTAAAGGGATTTTTCTACCTCTGTATTCCGGTCCAGAGTTTGTTTGTTTTTTTAAAGTTAAATAGATCTTACCAGTGCCTCATTAATAGGTATTTAAAGTGAATGACTGAGTTTATTCAGGGACTTCAATTAACTACAGTTGTTTGGAGATACAGGAGCTCTTCTGCTGCTAGAAGTTCCGAGGTAAACGTGGTTGTGATTTGAATTTAGAGTTGTCAGGGATATTCACTAACGTGAAAACTTGGAAATCGAATATCAAATTTAAACCTATAGCAGCCAAACTGGAACCATAGCTAATATTGTGAATTTTTCCAATTTGGCTTTTTTGGCCTTCTATATTTCTTAAATTCCCTGCAATTCTCACCTTTGAAAGTGGATATACTGTTGGATATAAAGGATACACCAGTTATTTGCTCCGGTGAGCTGGGCTTATTTTCACTCTTTTTGGAAGTCTAAACATGAATGGATGAGTTACTCTAACGTGCATGGTGTGCCAAATAAAACCTAAAATGGACAGTGGTAAGAATCTTTTAATTGTTTAAATATTGTAACTCATAGTTGACAAAACTCTTAGATGTCTGCATTCAGCTTATGTTTCATTCAAAATATCACGGATGTGCTTTTAACCCCTTAAGGACCAAACTTCTGGAATAAAAGGGAATCATGACGTGTCATGTGTCCTTAAGAGGTTGTGGTGGTGGTGTGTGTGTTTTTTCTTCCACTCCCAGTTCTGCACAGACCATCCAGGAAAAAGGGTTTGTCACTTTAAAGGGACACTGTAGTCACCAAAACAACTTTAGCTTTATGAAGCAGTTTTGGTGTATACATTATGCCTCTGTAGTCTGGCTGCTCAGGTTTCTGCCATTTAGGAGTTAAATCACTTTGTTTCTGTTTATACAAACCTAGCCACACCTCCCCTGGCTGTAACTGACCCAGCTTCCATAAAAACAAAATGTTTTATTTTCAGATGTAACTTACTTTAAAAGTTTGTATCTCCTGCTTTAATTAAAACCAGGAGGCTCCTGCAGGGTCTAGCATGCTATTAACAGAGCAGAAGATAAGAAATTCTAAATTAAACAGTATTTGCAATAAAGGAAGTATAAACATTTGATGTGTCTTTACGGGAAGTGTTTAGGAAGGCTCTGTAAGTCACACGCAGGGAGGTGTGACTAGGGCTGTATAAACAAAGTGATTTACTTCCTAAATAGCAGGTAAATGAGCTGTGAGAGTGCAGGGGCATGATTTCTACACCAAAACTGGTTCATTAAGCTAAAGTTGTTTTGTGCCTATAGCACCCCTCTAATGTTTAAGCAACCTCCACATGCTCTCTTGAAATGTGTCCCACACATAGACAGACTTTCTGGCACACACATACACATAGTGACACACTGACTTACATGTAAAATTTACACTTTAATCACCACTCTCCAGTTTCCTACCTTTTTGCAGGAGGGTGACTTCCCTGAGGTCCAGTGTGGTGGATAAAGCTGTTGGGAGTTAGGCGTTGTCCTTCCCAGCCTAGCACCACTTATCACTGTCTCCATCGTGGCTCAAGTCTCTCAGGGAGGAAGTGACCTGCTGGCTGTTGATTAGCAGAGGGGCCCTGTCACATATTAAAGGGCCACAGCATCTGGGTGGCCCTTGTGTATGGGCCACTGATGTGTCCCTTTAGTGTGCAGACCCGGTGTGGCTGCACTGGCGGTAGGATCAGTGATCCAAAAAGAGCAGAGGGCAAATGGGGCAGCTGCTTTGGGCCCCCCAGGAGTAGCTTGATGAAAACCTGCTCCAGAGTGCTTAAGACCTCAGGTTTCACCAAGAAAATGACCCTTGGCACACAGCAGACAAACCTGACAAAGCTTGAGTGGATCTGCAGAGACGAATGGCAGGAACTAACTAAATTCAGGTGTGCAAAGTTTGTCACACTGCATTAAAAAAGACATGAGGCTGTAATTGCCAAAGGTGCTTCAACAAAATACTAAGCTAAGGGTGTGAATACTAATCAATGTGATCTCTCATGGTGGTGGTTTTATTTATTTTTTTGGCTATTTATCTTACTTTGCCAATATCCAGGATTGAGTGTAGATTGATGTTAAAATTTTTTAATTAAAACAATTTTAATATAAGGCTGCAAAATAAGAATAGGTCAAGGGGGAACAAAAAAATTAGAATTAAAATGAAGCCCGAAAAGCACAGAATTTTATATATTCTGCACGGCAATAAAACTATGAGTAATGTACTGAACACAATATATACCATTGGGAATACAAACCTGTACTCCTAACGCTCTAATCTCGCAGTCAACTGATCTTTATATTTACAGATCCACTCCCCAGTTGTGTGCAATGAAAAATAGCAACATTTTTGTTATTAACTTTTTATTTATTTTCTTCTTCACTGCTCACCTCTCCACCTCCTGCCTCCCCCTAGATCAGTGGTTCCCAACCCAGTCCTCAAGTATCCCCTAACAGTCCAGGATTTAGGGATTACCCTGTTGTGTCTAAGGTGTTTTTAGAAGGGGGGGGTGGGTGGATAAATTTAGACACAACCTGGCAATCCCTAAATCCTGGACTAGTAGGGGGTACTTGAGGACTGGGTTGGGAACCCCTGCTCTAGATTATCCAATCCAATGTGCCACATAGTGTAGCATTGGTGACTAGATGAGCATGTGTGATGAGTGCTGCGTGTTTATCCAAGCTTCGGAAAACATTGTATTCATTGCTTTCTTAAGGGCTTCCGCACACGGTCAGGGCTGCAGAAGCACTTCTATTGGGGAAAGCCTTCAATCTTGTAAATTGCAGGGTTAAACGGATCGGGCCACTGCGCCCAGATCACTTCATTGAGATGAAGTATGGGTAACTTTAGTGTCTCTTTCAATTACAATAGAAATTTGGTTTGGGCGGGAGGAGGAAATACTTTGTTCTATATGATTTTTTAACAGACGATCATGAAATGTTTTTGGGCAGCTCCCTCAATGGACATACCATATAAAATGAAAGTGTCCCACTTTGTCCATATGAAATGGCTAGAAGTATGCTTATTTAACCCCAGTTTGGGAAAATACCATTTGAATTTGTCACTGAGATATTTAGGCAAGGGGTAGGCAACCTTCAACACTCCAGGTTAGTATTACATCACCCATGATGCTTGTCCGCGTTATGACTGAGCATTATGGGAGATGTAGTTCACAACATCTGGAGTGCCGAAGGCTGTCTAACCCTGTTCTAAGCAGCTCTCACAGTCAGGGATAACGTGGATTGTTCCATTCTTCTTTTGTGGAGGGTGGAAGCTCCCTTGGTTGTCATGGAAACATCCATTCATGCACACAGCCATTTTGGAGACTCACTGTTCCATTTCACAGTGGGTTTTAGCATTGACGTTTTTAATATCCAGCGTTTAACACCCCAGTGTAATTAAAGGTAATCTCTCCATTTAAAATAAATGGACAATGTGTGTCGTTTAAAAATAGACTAAAGTTAAAATCGCTCACGTTGCAGGATCGCACATGCTTTTTCTATAAAAAAAAGATCAATGTGGCGTAATGGTAGAGACAAGCACATTGAATAATCATGCTACTGTGTAGCATTTACTTTTAATGACAAACAATTAAGGCCCCATTCAGAGTTACCAGATCTGCTGTGTTTTCCTAGATACATCCCGTTATCCTGCTCATGGCCATTACATGAACAATCCTGCCCAGCAGTATGTACTATGGCCACAAAAGAGAGATCTGTCTCATCAGGACTGTTCCTTTTGGGAAACTCCTGGATTTGTGAATTGATTCTAATATCTCTTAACACTGAGAGGTATGTATTGAGGGTGTGGGATGGCTGCAATGGGTGTCAGCCAAACATGACTGCATGCAAGGATGACTGCTGGTCACACAGGCCGTCCCATCTCAGTGGCTGAACATGGTGCGAGCTCTGCTGAAGCGCTCTGCCAAAAGGCTGAATGCAATTTATTCAGTACATGTCTAATACTGCACTCATTCTTGCACTTTCTGGAGACTTGGTCTCAAATGATATACCGTCCAATGTAAAGCTGTATAGTTCAGACACATTAAATAATATTATTATTATTTTTATTTAAAAAAAAAAAATTTAATTCATGCAGAGGCTGGGATTGTTCCCAGGTTTCTACATCCTGAAACCATGGAGCATGTAAATGGATGAATTGAGCTGCCAAATTTCTCAGCATGGCCGAACATAGTAAAATGCATTCACAGTAAATACAGGCTACTTTTAGTATGGTAACACACTGGCAGCTGGACAAGTTTGATTAGAGCAGTACAGCGGGGGGCAAGTTGGGTCTCCAGCCAAGGAAGCCTGCTGCAGCATTACTGGGTTATAAAACCTAGTAGACCTTTGGCTTAAAGAGATCTTGTAAACACTACCCATGTCATCTCATTGATTTGCTTATGTTGTGAAGCACCGTTCCTCCAATAAGAGTTTAACATGGACTGTTCCAAGCCACCCACAGCCTGGCCCCTACTGGGAGTATTGCTAAGGCAGAGATTACATGCCACCTTTCAGCCATACCAGCAATGGGTGCTGTGAGAGGCTTAAAGCAGTCAGCTGACATTCTCCGCCAACACACAGCTTCCCATTGCTGCTCAGACTAATGTTTGCTCAATAGCTCCAGTAAGGCAGAGGGAATTGGCTGCTAACAGCTCTTGTTTAACACTAAAAAAATGTTTAAATGCTGACTGGAATAATGGCACCTGTGGACTCTGGACACTAAAACCTCATCAATGAGATGAAGCTGTTACGGTGCCTACTGTGTTATTCTAAAGCAAAATGCAATGACCTCACAAACTCTCATCTAAGTCCATATCCCCAACACACTCTTTATCATCAACAGTCATGAATCACTCTCCTCCAATCCTATCTCCGATCTGCCCTCAGTCACCTTCATGCCTCTGTCACCTCTCCAAAGCGTTGACTAATGTGCACTTAAAATTCATAGCTAGATGGACCCTTGTGTCTCTCTGCTTCATTTCTATCTTAAAATCGCACGGTGTTGTTGAAGACCTGATTTGCACACTTCTGCCATGGTCTTTATTAAGGTTCCAGCATTCATCAACAGCACTGTACACATGTTTTGGCCCAGCCTATCCATGCATACTTGACATGCTAAACCTGGAGAAAATGTCCAGCACCGACATGCTACCAGTGTATAGGAGAGACGTTCGCTGCAACATCACCCCTTCTCAACTATCGCTGAGAGGGGCTGTTTCCTCTTACTAATAGACTGGCAATTTGCAAATACTAGTGACATGGATTTGTTGTTGTTTTTTGTCTTACACACACACACATTGGGCAATCCAATATAGTAATCTATATAACCTGAATGGATCTAGGAATAAAGCACCCTGAATATTGGGGTTTAGCCCACCAAAACAACTACATACCACCTACTGAGTCTTATACTTTTTCACCAATTCTGCAACCCAAAGCATGGTCCTGACTGATTCCCTGTTTGATAAATAACACTTGGGTGGGGCAACTATATATAATATATAGTGATGAGATACTATGTTAAATGAAGTAGGGCACTACAATTTATGCTGAATGTATCCTTTTTGTTTAAGGAGCATGTCTAAGAAGTTGCGACGGTGCAGAGATGAGCTAATATTTGCTATTAAGCAAGCTCATGAAAATTCAATGGACTCCGTTTCTTCATCTCTGAACAAGCAATGTCTTCCAGTCTGCCAAACACACTTCCCAATGTCCAGTCACATTAGCTATCAGTGGCTTCCTCCTGAAGGCTTATATGCACCAAACTCATTCTGCACGTATAATGAACTAGAACCACTTAAAAAAAAATCTTGTAGAAGGTGGCCCCTGCCTAACTATAACGACCTACTGCCTTTCAACCACACTACAGAACCATATGGTTACAGGTAACAACTTGAGAAATTGTGTGGTATATGTGTTTTTTGAGGGTAAATGTGTGGTTTGATTGTGTGCGTACCAACAATTTATCTGAAACTTTGTTCAACCTACCTTAAATATCAGAACTTGATGCATGGCAAAGGCGCCAGAGTCATTGTTTTCCTGGACATGAAGCATATAAAACGTGCTGCCCAGAAGTATATAGAATTTCCATGTTGTAGAAATCTGTTCATTAATCAATTCATCTGGAATGATCTGCTGAGATTTAGAATGTGATATACCACTCCATATTGGTTGGAGCAGTTAATGGGTATCTGGTAATCCAACCCATGACCCAGAGCCCCATGGCAAGTACCAATTACCCAGTTGGTTGGTGTGTGTGTGTTATTTTTTGTTTTTTTTTTGTGTGTTAAATGAATTCATATTTTCCTTTTCCCATCTAGTGAGTATATGGAAGGAACATACAATACAGCTTACAGTTTACACAGGAATGCATATTCACCAAATGTTACAAGGAACCCACTAGAGGTCATAGGTAAGCACCTTGTGGTCTTGGTATCTACTACATTTGTTTTATGTTCAAGAAACCCTCCAAACCCGAAAACACTACATCTTAGTGAGGAACAGCAACGTTTATATTTTATCAGTCAGAAAGCATCTAGTAGCTTTCTTGGTTATCGAAAGTCTTCTGTGACCGCTTCGGGTGAATTCAATGCTTGTGAGTTTTTCATGTGTGTGTGTGTGGTGGATTACATTTGGCTTTGCTTGGGTTTTTTGTTTGTTTCCCCCCCCCCCCTAATTTATGCAACCACAGGGTTGAGGTACTAATTTGCAAGGCTGTAATAGTCATTTAGTGTACAATATATCTTATTGTTTTTGTTTAGTTTTTTCCTCCCTTCTGTGTAATTTTGGTATTCTACAGACAGTCAGCCTGTGTAACAGTATGGAACAAAAGGCAGTGCATAACAAACTGCTGCAGAGGGACACTGACTGACACTTGCTGTGAGTGATGTCCTTATCATGTCCATGATAGTCCCCTATTATGTCCACCCTGTAAATATCAAAAGTATCACTACTTTTTGAAGCAGCAGTAGATTCCATGTACACAATAACGCCCTTTTGGAACTGCTATGTAGAACCCAATCACCAGACCCTAAGGTAACGTATCCTATTGATAAGGGATAGGAAGTGACTGGATACTAGCGTTTTTTTTTACAAATATTCTCCGCGTAGGAGAAGGTGAGCAATAAAGGCAAGTGTTAAGTTTAACAACTTCCCCTTCTCCTCCCCCCAAAAAATCTTTATTACTGCCTAAATGAGTATCTTAGGGTGTACATTGACATATTTGTCTCACTTGACAAGAGCCTGTAAACTATCCTCACTATTGAGTTTGGCCAAATTTTAGAACCAACTTAATAGTTCTATGATATGGAATCAATCAATCAATAAATTGATTATCTTGCGTATCTGCCCCAGGCCAAATTAAAGAAGTAATGCGTTCACGCTCCTAAAGTAATTCACACCAGACACAGGTTTCGGGTTAATGGAAAAACTTTAGGAATGTTTTTTTCTGAGTGGACGGCATGTCCCTTATAAAGCAAAATGACATCATATGCATTGTCAGAGATAACATGAAATAATACATCAATAATTGGTTAGGTGTTAAGTGGTTCATTTAGTGCTCTTCCTACCGGGTGTGATGTCACTGGTATCTTGGAGGTCTCCCCCAGATTCCAGCGCCATCTTGTTAATGAGGGTGTTAGTCGATGTCAAAGGGAAACTCCCTAGCGGCCATTTTAGATAAATCACATAGAAAGTTGAATAATGCTTAATGTAGTTCTACTGAGTAAATAGGCATTTTACCAACATGGATTGGGTTAATATTTTCCTCCACAACAGTCCCCCCTTAAAATGACTATTTACAAAAGAGACAACTACTAACTAACCCTAATGATGTCCCTAATTGGCTGCAGCTCATCTGTCTGAAAAGGCCTCGAACGCTTCACTGCGCAGGTATCCCGCAGCGGCTAACCCACTACATCTCCCGCGTCAGACTCCTGCCCTTAGCGACAGACGCTGTCCCTATACTATTCCTATATGGAAGTGTAGCAGAACACCAATATTAAATCCACAAATTCCGCTGGTTCAGGAAGTAATCCACAGTCAAGCGCTGGAAACAACAAAGCAATATCCCAAATCTCCCAGTAACCGGACGAAACACAGTTCTGAGAGTCAACTGAGGTCTTTTAATTCAGCTTCACAATTTATACAAGTCCCCATGCAAGGGGCTTCCTGAGTCCCTTCCCAGGGACATTCCCAGAGGGGACTACATGGGGGACTTACAGTACAAAGCATTTCTCCCATCAGGCACTGCTGCACGAGAGGGATCCTCCTCCTGGAATATACTGTTAAGTGGATTATCCCTCCGTGCAGCAGAACCGACAATTTATATTAAAATACATAACTTTTCGAATATGCAGTCTATTTGCACGAATGGACGTTCGGTAGATAGCTGGGGTCTGAGCGCATCATTCGTGAGATTACCGCTCAGATCCCAGCTAAAACAACCGAACGCCGCACGAAAAACACATTTATTGAGAAACATATTAAAAAGACCGATTGCCTTCCAGGGAATGAAATACCGAACGGCCCGGAACTCCCGAACGTCCTGGAGGCTCAGCGGTGTTCGCGCCGTCGAGTAGCCGTTTTTAGTACCATGCGCTCGACGACCCAACACCGCTGAGGGAACAAAGGATCCAAGATGGCCGACCGCCACATGGTCGGTAGTCGAACTGCGGCCACCCAGGAGAGCCTCTAATTACCGATTGCAACGTTGTTGCAATCGGTTAACAAGCGCCACACGCCTCTAAGTGGGCTATTATCTGTAGTGTTTTCGGTTCACGAATGGCCCGCCAAAGTGCCGTTCGTGAAACGAAAGGAAAACCCAATACAAATAGCTATCTGCATTCGGCAGATAGCAAACACAGGCAATTCAAGGTATTACAGCCAGCATACATTGTACATAGTTGAACACATATCCCCACCGACATACAGGCAACCCTTAAAGGTACAGTCTCTTGATATAGTCCAAGTGGCTAGGTTTGCCACAGGAAGCAGTTGTCTGTTTGAGGTGGTGGGACTGAAGAGGTGTGTGTGTGGTGTCACAGTCCATATCGTTGATATCCTGATGTAGGGGTAGTGCGGTCAATAGTCTGACCTACAGTCTTCCGTAAATATTTCTGCACACAGGGCATCACACACAGTGGCGTACACATGACCCATGGGGCCCCGGTGCGAAAATTGATCCGTGCCCCCCCCCCCCGCGCGCGCAGGCCGGGCCGCAACACATCCATCCAAACCATCTGTCCCATGAATTGGGGACTCCCGAATTCCTCTTTACTTCATCAGAAAGACTTTCTAATTTCTCTATAGCCATGGTTACCTTACCGTTAGGGCCTGTATTGTCTGGGATGAAGGTACAGCATGTCATAGTATCGGGGAGTGTTTTATACACTCCCCCCTTTTCTGCTAGGATCATGTCTAAGGCCATTCGATTCTGAAATGTCATTTGGGAGGTAGTCTGTAATTATTCTGCCAAGCCCTGAAGGGCATCTCTAGTATAATTGACAAATCGTTGCTGGTTATAGTAGATATAATTGATCCAGTTAACATTCTTGTTAGCGGTGATAAGTAGGATCAAGGATTCTAATCCTGCCGCCACCTCATCTCTGGCCTTGAACTCATTTGGTACCCCCCTTGGTACTCCAATGGCATCAATATATATGTATGGGTCGAAACTACCTCGAATGGGGTTTTCTCTTTTTACTCTAAGATACGTGTGTGGTGAATCGTGTGGGCCTTGGTGGTTATCAGAAATTATTTGTATGGGCATGATAGCTTTGGTCAGAGCACATTTTCCCCACCACAGGCCAGTCATTTTTAATCTGAGCTGCATGTCACCACATAGCCAGTAAATGTCTCCCACGGACTTAACTTGATTTACTAATAGGGCAGTGGGAGGTTCTCGATAAGTGGTACAGTAGCCAGAAGGGAATTTACCTACAAATTTACCTGTGGCTCCATGTATTGTGTAGCAAGTGTAGTTACCTGGGTACACAGTGATTCCATCAGGTGGCCTAGTGTTCCCTTGGGTTATTGGGTAAACCTTTTTCCATGATTCACACACTGATTAATTCACTGCTGACTGCGCATATAGGCTTAAGAAACACATCTCAACATCTGGAGGTAGATTTAAAGGCACTGTACCCAGATGGGGTCTGGCCCCACCACAAACATAACAGTTAGTTAGTTTTGATGTGTAAATTAGCATTATACCTCATCCATTCAAGCCATAGATTAGTATCTGAAAACCCGGTCTCCACAGCCATAGTGTCTTCAAATGTAGGATTGGCAATGGCTACCATGTCTTTAAGGGTTTTAATGTGTGGTTTTAGAGGGTTAATGGTCATGTGTGTGGAGTCTACCCAGTCAGGTGATGTAAGCATGTCTTGTAAATAGAAGGTCCCCAACTTGTTAGATGAGCCACCCCCTTTCCAATACATTCCCATTACGTACTCCCCAGCGTCTCTTGGGCTGGGATGTTCTATGTTTAAGGTGAGCTTCATTGGGGTAGACCCTGTTGGCTTGCATAAGGTCATTCTGTATAACAAGGGTTTCCCATATCTGTCAACCCTATCTAAGGCACTTTGTGATCTGTAGCCCCATGGTCGGCCCGTATTCCAACCCGCTGCTTTCCAGGTACTACAGTGATGTCCCCAATGGTCACCTGTCACACAAATATATGGGTCCTTTTTGTTTGGTATATTGTTGGTGTGTTGTGATTGTGGAAAAGTACAAGAGACAATATCACAGTAATCAAAGTAGCTACGTGTGTGTTTGAAGAATTATACCAAAATGTTTGAACATGATTGTCTTTGGTAATAGCTTGTAATTGTCTTTGGTAATAGCTTAATAACTTGTTGGGCCTTTGATAGGCCTAGCAGCAGAAATAGGCACAGGAAGCTCATGATTTGGCAGAATCTGCTTCCTCTGGATCAGGAACTTTCTCTTCCAGTGCGAGGCGTGTATCCAGGTATTCTTCCCGGCCAACTTTACAGAGGTAGATGTGGTCAATAGGACTTGGAATGGACCCTCGAACCTTGGCTCAAGAGTGTGTTTTCTTAGGAACTTCTTGACCATGACCCAGTCACCAGGAAGTAGCTTATGTGTGCCTGTATTTGACTCTGGATCTGGAATAGAAGAAAACACCTGTGGATTTTGGTCAAGGCATGAGTGTGCAGTCATATAAACTACCATTGCATCTGACTGAATTTGAAGTTGCTGAGGAAAATAACAGCCTAACCTGGGTGCTGTTCCAAATAAGATTTCGTAGGGGGATAAGCTAAACCTCCCTCTTGGGGTGAACCTTACACTAAACAATGCTATGGGAAGACTCTCCGGCCAGGGTAGGTTAGTTTCTTGGGACATTTTAAGCATTCTGGCTTTCAGAGTGCCATTCATGCATTCTACCTTACCACTACTCTGTGGGTGATAGGGTGTGTGGAATGCAAGGGTCACCCCCAGTGCTGCCCAGATCTCCTTGGTTAGCAACACGGTGAAGGATGTACCCTGGTCACTTTCAATTACTTCAGGAACTCCGTATCTGCAGATGATTTTGATAAGTAGACGCTGCGCCGTGGTCTTTGCAGTGAGATTAGCGACCGGAAAAGCTTCTGGCCATCCTGAAAACATATCCACTATGACCAGTGCGTATTCATACTGGCCACTCTTTGGCATTTGGATATGATCAATTTGGATCCTCTGGTAAGGGTACTGTGGTTTGGCCAAATGGTTTGGTGCAACTTTGATTATTTTCCCTGGATTACATCTGGCGCAGGATCTGCAATAATTTCATGTCAAGGTGGTGATTCTGGGTGCTTCAAAATATTTATCAATCAAAGAGTTCATGAGGTGCTTAGATAAATGAGCTGTTCCATGGGCCCACTGAACGACAGCTGGATACATATTCTTGGGTAGACAGAATTTGAGGTTGATTGTGTATACTTAATTCTGGAGGGTTGCTCCTTTTGTTTTTCCAGCTTTGTTTTTCTTGTGGGGTGGCGGTGGCCTGTTGTTCTCTTAGGAGCTTGAGATCAGTGGGTAGAGTTTGCATAGTGTAAATAGGAGTCTTTTCAACTGACACTCTTCTGTTCACTTCCCGACACTGGTGTGCCGCATCCTTAGTGGCCTGCTCAGCTAAATGTTTGCCATGTGCTTCTTCTGAATTCAGTCTCCCATGGGCCTTTACCTTCAGTATGGCCACCTCCTTCAGGAAGTAGTAAGGCATCCATCAATTCTTTGATAGCTGCGCCATGCTTCACAGGAGTACCTGTTGTTGTTGTTGTTGTAAGGAACCCCCTGGTTTTCCAGATTAAGCCAAAGTCATGTGCCACGCCCAGGGCATACCTTGAGTCTGTATAAATATTAACACGTTTCCCTTCAGACATCTTGCATGCCACCATAAGGGCTATTAGTTCGGCTTCTTGTGCTGACTTAGATGATGGTAGTGAAGATACTTGGAGTATTTGGTCCTCTGTGGTGACTGCATATCCGGTATGATATTGTCCCTGCACATCTGCGAATCTAGAACCATCCACAAACTGGGTGTAGTCAGGGTCAGGTAGAGCAGCCTCGTGCACTGTTGGGAGATGGGTTGTTTCCATTTTCATCTGTTCAAAGCAATCATGAGGGGCGTCCGGATCCTGTTCTGTAGGAGGGATGTCCTCACATATCTCTGTGTGATATTGAGGGTAACCGACTGTTGTGCAATTTATGGTCCTTTTAGTGACCCCCGTCACTGTGAGCTGTTCTTGAGTTGCAGTACTCCATGTCTTGGCCATTAGGCTGAGTTCTTTCCGTGAGAGATCTGGAGACTTGGTGAAAGAGATAGAAGGAACAGTCACCTCCCAATGGTGATATAAATGTGATACCTCCATAGGCAGGTAGATTAAGATAACAATGTTTCCTTTGGAGTCACAGAACAGGTCTGTCAGTGTGATGCGTATTTCCACCAGGCTGAATAATTCTTCTTCATAATATGGGTCAGGACCTGGGGTGTTCCTGAACCACAGGGTGCAATGTAAGGAGCTCTCAGGCTGTGCATCATGTGGAACTGTGGGCTTTCCTACTTGAAGTTCCATGTGAACGTCAGGATTTATGTCCAGGCTGTACCAGTATTGCGGCACTCCCCACTTGGGAAGTGGCAGAAGAGTGGCCAGATTCAAGGCGTAACATCTTTGTAAAGTAACATTATCAGGCAAGAGGAGGGAGGTTTGAAGGCGGAGATGTCTCTGAGATGAGAGATGCTTTGGCTGGACTTGATTCAGGATTGCAGCGATATCATGGGGAGCAAGAACTGTCAGTTTATGTCCGAGAACAAAGTCATTAGTTTTATCCAGCAGGGCACTGGCAGCAAAAACAGCACGAAAAGAGAAAGGACCACCCCTGGCCACGGGTCTAGCATGCAGGAAAAGTACCCAATAGGGTGCTGATGGGAACCGTGGGATTCAGTAAGGAACCCTGAGGCATGGCCCATCTTCTCTGAGACGAAAAGTTTGAACAGTAGCTGGTAGTTAGGTAGGCCCAAAGCAGGGGCGGAGGAGATGGCTCTTTGAAGGGCATAGTAACAGGTGCAGGCTGTAGAGGTCAACGAAAAAAGGTTCAGTCTTTAAAGCATCGTAGAGAGGTTGCATGAGTTGAGAAGCCTCAGGGATCCAAGACCTGCAGTATGTGATGAGGCCCAAGAAGGCATGAAGAGCCTGATGGTTAGACAGAAGGGAGAGATTTGTAATGGCAAGTACCCTGTTCCTCGTTAGGTGACAGGTGCCGTGGGAAAGGCAATGTCATAAGAAGACCACAGAGGGCCGGCACCACTGGAGTTTCGTCTTGGAGGCTTTACAACCTTCTTCAGCGAGTAAACAAAGGAGATCTTTGGAATTCTGTTCAGCAGTTGGAAAATCATCCGCACAGAGAAGTAAATCATCTACATACTGGAACAGGACCACGTCTGGGTGGGACTTCTGCCAGGGTTCTAGGACAGCTGACATAGCTTTGGCGAATTGGGTTGGGGAATTTGTGCACCTTGAGGCATGACAGTCCAAGTATACTGTTGACGATCGTGTGTGAAAGCAAACCGATATTGACAAGAGGGACCCAAGGGCACACTGAAAAAAGCGTTTGCAAGATCAACCACCGTAAAGAATTTAGCTGTTGGAGGGACCTGTAACAACAGTGTATGTGGATTAGGGACAACGGCAGTGTGGTGTATCACCAAATTAATATATATATTACACAAGGTTCGTCTACATTAGAAAGTATTTATTAAAAGGCAACAACACAATACTATAAATGAATCACAAACACACAGCCCAGACCCACGGAGCAACAACCCTTTTTAAATCTATCTATCTATATAGTAATCCCCTTCCCCACACGTTTGATCTCACCCACCAGGCCCGGACTGGCCATCGGGCACACCGGGCAAATGCCCGGTGGGCCGCGATGGCCGAGGCCGGCAGGGGAGATCACAGAATCCCTCACCGGCCCAGAGGCATGGAAATGCGGCCGCCGGCTAGGGAGGGAGGCAGGAGAGAGGACCCAGCGGAGCTTCAACAAGCAGCTCCGCCGGGTCTTCTCGCGGGATTCTGAGCGTTGCCGCGGCAACGCTCAGATCTCGCGAGAGTGAACTCTAACCTGCAGGTCAGAGTTCACTCTCACCACTGGGCCACCAGGGAAGGATGGCAGAACGGCTCCCCTCCTCATGGCAGAACGGCACGGCTCCACCCCCCTCCCAGGATAAAGGTAAGAAGGGAGGGGGGGAAATAATTTTTTTTTTTTATTAGTAAAAACAAATATTTAAATTTAAATAAAAAAAATACATTCACTCACACACACAGCACCCCGACACAGCCCCCAGACACAGCACCCCCCAGACACACACAGCACCCCCCAGACACACACAGCACCCCCAGCAGACACACACAGCACCCCACAGACACACACAGACACAGCACAGCACACACACCAGACACCCCCAGACACACACACCCCACACACAGCCACCCACACAGCACCCCGACACACACAGCACCCCACAGACACACACCCACCCACACACACACACACAGCAGCCCCCAGACACACACACAGCAACCCCAGACACACACAGCACCCCCAGACACACACACCTACACACACACACCCCAGACACACACACAGCACCCCGACACACAGCAAGACACACACACACCCCCCCGACACACACACACACACACACACACACCCCAGACACACACAGCACCCCAGACACACACACACACACACAGCACCCCAGACACACACACACAGCACACACAGCACACACACACAGCACCCAGCAGCACCCAGACACACACAGCACCCCCTAGACACACACAGCACACTCCCACACATATACAGCACACATATATATATATATATATATATATATATATAAAATAACCCTCAGTGAGTTAACAGACAAAGAAAATTAGAAACCTAGAATGTGACAGCAGATAAAAACACCCTCACACACAGCACCCCTCTTACATACACACACTGCGCCCCTCACACATACAATAAGTCCATATATATATATATACATACACACACACACACACACACACACACACTACAGCACCCCTCACACTGCACCACTACACACATTACGCTCCAGATACACACTAGATCCCTTACTCTATATGCACTCTTTATCCTCTATACACACACACACACACACACACGGTCCTTTACACAGTAGATCTCCTACACACACACACTACATTCCTTGTCAGCAAACACATACAACATTCTCTAAACACACCCTCTCTGCAACCCCTACACACACTACGTCACCTATACACACACACTTCAGCCCGTATGCACACACTCGCTGCATCCCCTATAAAACTATGCCCCCTATACACACACTCTCTACAGCCCCTAGCCACACATATTACACCACAAACACAAATTAAATTGACCTATTTACACAATACCACACCACACTCTACACACACGCAATCCCACAAGCAGGCTCCAAACATATGCACCATGCACTTTCCTGGCCCTTTTGTCCTCTGGTATCCCACTTGTGGAGACACCAGAGACAATTTAAAAGCAAACACAGCGCAAGCATGTTATTAAATTTGCTTGCGCTGCGCAGAACAAATTCAGGGCCTTTTTCTAATGCCAGAGCTCTTCAGCAGGGCTCTGGGCATTGAACCAACATGCTCACTTTGAGAGGGGGCGTGTTGTCATTAGTGATGACAAAACACACACTCTCTGGCCCCGCCCCCTTCTTAGGGGGCCGCTCTGATTGAAAAATGCCTGGGCCTAATTTTTTTCCCAGTCCGGCCCTGTCACCCACGGTTAGGCCTTCAAATCTAGTAATGGCTCACTGCTGCAAGTTCAACATCACATCCACCAAGGAAGAAAAGGAAGCAACAGAGAGTAACATGGTTCACCATGCTAGCACATGGCGTCTGCACATCTGCTCTGCAGAACAGCCAAGAAGGAAAAGAGAGGAATGGAGAAAAGGGGGAAGTAGTTATCTCTTTCCTGACTTGTAAAGGTATTGAATTACCCAATTCCCATTTCAAAAGGGTAAAGCTTATCCCAATGTAAGAAAGGCAAACATGAGCTTGGTCACATGACCCCTGGTAACCATATTAGTTTGATGACAGAATGTCACCACAGGCAGTATCGCGGTTTGTGACTTCATTAATAGAGCGGAGGTCTTGGACAATACGGTATTGGTCTGGTTAACTTTTTTCAGTTTTCTTCTTTACTGGAAATAGAGGGGTGTTACACACTTGACCAGTACACCTTTTACCAACAGGCTATCAACTTGTTTGGAGATGGCGAGAGCTTGTGCAGGTTTCAATGGGTACTGTGGTCTTCGTGGTGGATTACCTCCCTTGATTAGTGTAACTACCACAGGTGGGACTCTTAGGCGTCCAATGTCATCTGGGCCCATGGACCAAAGTTTAGTTGGAACCCTATCCAGGGCACTGGGGGCTTCTGGGACCCTTGCCTCCTCGGTGGGGGATGTCATATGTAGTAGTAGGGGCAGAGAGCAAAGGATGGAAGTATCTTTGTGAGAAAGGGGGGGTTAGTAATTGAACCTGGCCATCAGCAGTAAAGGAGACCGAACATCTGCTCCTAAAAGGTTAATTGGACAGGTGGATGAGACAACAAACCGAGAGAGAATGTCAGAACCAACCTGCAAGAGCTTAGTTAATGGGTTGTTTCGGGGGTACCATCGACACCTACACAAGAAACATCTGTGTCGGATAGGTAAGATGGGTCAGGCAGGTCTTGTTCTCTGAGAACACTGCGGGCTACACCTGTGTCAACTAAAAAGGTAGTAGGATGACCCTCAACTGGTAGGACAACTGTAGCGAGAGGCCCCCCCCCCCTTGTCCCCTGTAGACACTGCCATGACAGGGGTGTAAGACACAGGTTTGCCGGCTACCTATTGTACAAGGCCAGATGAGATTGATCAGGGCCAGTGTAGTGACGTGCGGGTGTGGTGGAGTGGCTGGCCTGATGGGTTGGACAGACATGTAGGGCGATAATGACTGGGTGCAGGGGGTTCATCTTGTTGGAAATCATCTATATCATAACTATCAGGGGAAGGGTGAGCATGGGTGGGGGGTGAGTATTAGATGGAGAGGGTTGATAGACAGCTTGTGCATATTCCTGAGGAGGGTAATTTGAAGTATGTGCCGGAGGGTAACCAGGTTGGAGATCACCATACGTGGCCACAGGGGCATTGGGGTACATTAGTGGTCGGCTGTCTAGGCACCCTAGGGTGTGGGCAATCTCTCCGGAAATAGCCTGGTTGGTTACAATTAAAGCATGCCCTGATCTGAGGCCTACGGGTGGGTGTCATGTGCTGCCCCTGCGCAGCTGGCAGGGTAGATAGCATGGGATATCCTGGGGGGACCGGGGCGGGTCTGGTGGCAGGGCTATGAATGGCAAACATGAGAGGATTACTTTTCCTTTGGGGTGGCTGTAGAGCAGATTCTAGGCCCTTGGCAACTAGTAAGAGCGTGTCCAAAGGAATAATTCTGTATTCGGGGCGAGAAAGCACTAAGCTTTTCCTGATGGCTTTCTTAAGGCCAGCAACAAAGGCAGCGGATAACATCTGGGTATGTGCTTTGTTATATACACTGAATCAGAGATCGGAGAAAGTTTGAGTCAACCGTGAATGGTACTTTTCCACAGATTCAAGTTTGTCTTGTATAATATCATTTATACAAGTGGCTTGGTCAGCTAGTTTATCCTGGGCCCAGGCCCGAAGCTGTTCACAGAATGTAATACCCGACTGGAAATCCGTATCAGTAGTGAGGAGAGCGTCATTAAAACTCCTTTCCATAATGGGCCAATGGGCATCCCCAGCCTTGATTTCACACAGACTATACAGATCACACCAGGCTGCTGAGTATGTCTTACGAATCTGGGCAACCGGAAGAAGGGCATAGGCTGCCTCTCAGGGTTGGGGAGAGAGGTTACTAGGGTTGCAGCTTGGGATGGGTTGAAAATAACATACATCGGGGGAGCCCCTTCCACTGTTGATAGAGCAGGGATGTGGTTGGCTGGGGTGGCCTGTCTCTGGGAAACCGTATTATTCGAAGGACGGAATGGGCTAAGCCCCTGCACATTGTCATCCTCGAGGCGGGAACCGAGAATGGGAGACCATGATAACTGGCAACATCTGGTGAATTAGGGGCTTGAGCGGCTGAAGCATCGGAGTTGGGAGAACCGACAGTGATGGCCTGGGGAGTAAATAACTGGGAGGTAGTGGGATGGAAGTCTGACGCGGCAGGAGAAGCGCCTACAGCATGAGGTTTTCCCGACACGGTAGATTTATTTGACCCAACGATCATGATTGGATAGCTGGAAGTTGCCATGAGGGAGGCGGGGACAGGAGCCGGACTGGGTGAGGGTGCAGGCTGAGTAGGCTGAGGGAGATGAGTGGAGAGGGTGGAGATGAGTGACGAAAGATTAAAGGAGGGAGGTTCAACAGGATTGGAGGCGGGAAGTGGAGGGAAATCTGGAACGGGGACAGAAGGGGTGGTGGGGAGAGGAGAGGTAGGAGCAGGAGTAGAGGGGGAAGAGGGGAATATGGCAGAGAGAGATGCAACGGGGGAACAACGGGAGAGGGGAACAGGAGCAGAAGGAATGACAGGGAGAGGAACTAGAGGGGCGTCAGGGGAGGCAACATGTAAAGGTGGTAGGGGACCAGGAATAGGAGGGATGACTGGGGAGGTGGGAGAGGGGTGATGTCGGGAGAAGTGATGGAGGGAGGTAGCAGAGGGACGGCATCAGTAGCAACAAGGGAAGGTGGAAGAGGGACGGGATCAGAGGGAAGTGGCAGGGGGACCGGAATAATGGGAAGTGTGGAGGTAGGCAGGAGAAGGACGGGGTAATAATAGGATCTGTCCGCCCCGAGGACGGGGTACAGAGGGGTGGGGCCTATGCCAATTGGAGGTGGCGACTGGGCAGTGACTGGAGAAGCGGGGCGAGATTTATTCATGGTATTCTTGGCGCCATCATAGGGCAGTGGCCAGGGAACATCAAGAGACGAATCATCATTACAAACATTTCTGTGATATACATAAATCGTTTGTCCTTCAAAATCTAGTTCTTCATCTGACCAACCCTCCCGCTTGAGTCCTCTTGAGTACCCGATACCAAGCCTCCACGGCTTTCGTCAACCCATTATCCAATAGCAAGCTCTCTTTATAATAAGCAATTTCCTCCAAAACTCTGGCTGTAATCTACCACTGGGTGACATTTGAAAACCACAAATCTTTGCTATCTTCTTTATTTTTAACATAGCCTCTTCTCCTGCTATCTCCTTAATAATATCACAAGCTAAATAGCCTTCGGAAGGTCTGGCGTGTTCTTGTCCCATTTTTACCAAACAAGGCTTTCCCTGTAAGAGGGAGAGGGAGTGGGGGGTGGAGAAAGAGGGAATGTCTACAGTGCTCGACTGCCACGAGGAATTGATCCCCGTTCGTCTTCCCTAAATGTAGACTAGTCACAGGATCCGCCCACCCGAGATAGTGGTCACGGATCTAAGCGGGCGAGCGTGGGTGACTAGCACAGCTCTGGGCACCAAGTACAGGAGAGGTAGAGAATAAGGGAAAAGGTGAATGTGGAGAGACTAATCAGAAGACATTTACAGGAGTCTCAGATGTAGAGATGCGCACATGATCCGGAATCAAAGACAAGCCACACAACACACAAACACACAACTAGGGTACCCACACTATGACTACAACTGAATAGGAAACATAATATAACAAAGAACAGTATAACTACAAACATAGTAACAACTAAATGGTAAATGAACCCTGTTCTACTCTGAACAGTACAGCAAAATTCCCAGCCTTTCTCTAGGCGGATGCGTTGCCTGCTTGCTAGGCAGTCAAGCTATAATAAATCCCCAGCCTTTCTCTAGGCGGTTCCCAGCCCTTCACCGGGCGGACCATATTCCCAGCCTTTCTCTAGGCGGTTCCCAGCCCTTCACCGGGCGGACCATATTCCCAGCCTTTCTCTAGGCGGTTCCCAGCCCTTCACCGGGCGGACAATATTCCCAGCCTTTCTCTAGGCGGTTCTCAGCCCTTCACCGGGTGGACAATATTCCCAGCCTTTCTTTAGGCGGTTCCCAGACCTTCACCGGGCAGGTGCGTTCCCTGCCCGCTAGGCAGTCAAGCTATAATAATAATAAAGTATAAACCACACATCACCAGTTTAGACTGGAAGAAAGAAGATTTCGTCTAAGGCAAAGCAAAGGTGTTTTTTTACTGTAAGAACAATCAGAATGTGGAATTCTCTGCCTGAGGAAGTGGTTTTATCAGAGTCCATACAGATGTTCAAACGGCTACTAGATGCATACTTGCAAGAACAGAATATTCAAGGATATAATCTTTCAATGTAGGGTAATAACTGCTTGATCCAAGGATCTGACTGCCATTCTGGGGTCAAGAAGGAATTTTTTTCCTAGTTTGTTGCAAAATTGTGCTTCAAACTGGGTTTTTTTTGCCTTCTTTTGGATCAACAGCAAAAAACAAATGTGAGGTAGGCTGAACTTGATGGACGCAAGTCTCTTTTCAGCTATGTAACTATGTAACATCAGCTGTCTCACACGCATACATACACTCAGGAGGCAGATAGACAATCGACAGGTTCGTTTTAAAAGGCACAGGATAAGAGATTACCTGTCTTGTTGCCTTCTGGAAGCCGGAAGTGGACACGGAGACAGACCGACACAAAACAGGAGAATACAGGCAAACCGCTGTATTTAGGAGGTGATCAGGCGTTTTCCGTCCGTCCGAACTGGTGCCCAACGTTGGGCGCCAAACGATGTGGAATCATTCAATAAATTGATTATCTTGCGTATCTGCCCCCAGCCAAATTAAGAAGTAATGCGTGCACGCGCCTAAAGTAATTCACACCAGACACAGGTTTCGGGTTAATGGAAAAACTTGAGGGATGTTTATTCTGAGGGGACGGCATGTCCCTTATAAAGCAAAATGACATCATATGCATTGTCAGAGATAACATGAAATAATACATCAATAATTGGTTAGGTGTTAAGTGGTTCATTTAGTGCTCTTCCTACCGGGTGTGATGTCACTGGTATCTTGGAGGTCTCCCCCAGATTCCAGCACCATCTTGTTAATCAGGGTGTTAGTCGATGTCAAAGGGAAATTCCCTAGCGGCCATTTTAGATAAATCACATAGAAAGTTAAATAATGCTGATTGTAGTTATACATAGAAACATAGAATGTGACGGCAGATAAGAACCGTTCGGCCCATATAGTCTGCCCAATTTTCTAAATACTTTCATTTGTCCCTGGCCTTATCTATATACTGAGTAAATAGGCATTTTACCAACATGGATTGGGTTAATATTTTTGTCCACAACATTCTAGTAAACATAAAAATATGAATATGGTCTTAAATCACAATCATTCTGCTGTACAGGACAGACTCCCCCATCTTTCATCACTGGTACTGGCGATGATTTAATAGTTAGTTAACAGAATAAGAACAATTAAAATTAATTCATAAAGGATTTAAAACATTCAAAATGCACAGGTAGATGATGTTTAAGAACTCCTAGCTCATTCACTAGAGGCTGGGGATACCTGTTAATTGCTAAACAAAATCTAGAGGCATGCCAGTTTGTCAACATTTTATCTGCTGTAAATATAATCTTGTGCTTCTTTCAATCACTGCGGTTTTGAAACTTTAAAATGTCAAATGCTCTGTTTGAATGATCATGCCTGTGATGAATGCAGTGTGTCCTGACCTTCACAGTAAGAATTGTTCAATCTACAAATATAACAAGGGACCAGTGGCTGCCCAGGTACTAGAGCGCTGGCCAAACCGATATGGATGAAGCCTATTGAAGAGCTGTTAAAGGAACACTAAACTCTGAATTGAAGTGAATTGATATTTTCACTGCAAAAATAGGCAAACTGGGTTTCAGAATTTGGCCAAATCTGCTATGTTTGACTAAATTTCAAAGTTTGTATTGCACTATATCAGGGATGCCCAAAAGTTAGATCCCCAGATATTGTAGTACTACAACTCCCATGATGCTTTGCATGCAGGGCCGTTGCAAGGATTTCTGCCTAGGCAAAGATCTATTTTGCCGCCCCCTCATGAAAGCAAATACAATGTCACAGAGGTTTATTCACTAAACTCCAAATTGCAGTGAGTTAAAAAAACAAATTGCAAAGTTTAAGAAACTGTAGCCACTAGATTACTTATTTATAATGTTTTCATTGTTATCTATAGTGTACCACTGTAGTATCTTGTACTTGCAGCTACATGCATTAATTAATAATCTGGCTGTTAGGATTTGATTGGCAAAACTGTAATTCACCACGGTTTCTTGTCCCCTCCCACTCCTCCCCCCATGCTTGCCACTCCTCCCCCATGCTTGCCACTCCTCCCCCATGCTTGCCACTCCTAGCTGTAAATACCTTGATATAACTGTTCATCTCTACTCCCTCCCTAGGCCCATTTCCCATACCATCTCTACTGCAAGCCTCGACAATTCTACTCTGCTCAGCCCACCCAGGTTCCCCCTAAATTTATAGCATGCTCCTCCAGCTGTTTAAAATTCTCACTCACTTACCTCTTCATTTTCTCTATATTCTACCAATAGCTGCAACTCTGTTTCCTTACTTAGCCATCACTTCCAAATTTCCCTTGCCACCTCTAGTCTCAAATCTCCACAGTAGCCTTTAGATTGTAGGCTCACGCGCTATCTACCTATGCACTTTGTATAAAAGGGCTTAAATGGCAAGATTTCAGCTTACGAGCAGGGCCTTTTTGTATTTGTCTGTGTATATTCTCCACAAATCGTACAGCGCTGCGGAATCTATTGGCACTTTATAAATACCAGTAATAAATAATTTCCTTCTAGATCAGCTTTTGGCCGAAATTTTGCCATATGGTTTGCAACACGCACTGCCTAATCCATATACACATACTGCCTGATACATGCATCCATATATACCTACATTAATACACACACACTGCCCAATACATGCATCCGTACACACATACTGCTTAATACCTACATCCATATACACATACTGCTGAATACCTATATCCATACACACACTGCCTAATACATGCATCCATACACATACACTGCCTAATGCGTACATCCATACACACATACTGCTTAATACCTGCACCCATACATACATACATACATACATACATACATACATACATACATACATTTTTACATTGAATGCATAATTTATCACTATAATAAATTATGTATTCAATGTATTTGGTGAATTTAATTTTAGAATAATGGGATTTAGTTTGTTACAGTGAACTTGTCTGATAGGTACTCTTTAAGCAAAATCATTTAAAAAAAATTATTTTTAATAAAATATATAACTAATAAATATAATCAATTTACGTGGTCATACACACTCAGTGACACACACACACACACACACACATACTCCCACTGATAGACGCACACAAATACATACTCACTGACCGACATACAAACACATTGACTGACCGATACACTCACTCACTGACAGATCTACTCACTCGCCCACCGCCCCCCAGAAGGCCTGAGCCCTAGGAGAATGCCTAACAGTTGCGCTAGACCTGTTTGCGTCCTTTTAAAATGTCTCTAGAATGACAAAGCATGATGGAAGCTGTGGTTTTAAAACACCTGGGGATCTACCTATTGGACTCCCCTGCACTATTTTATATAATTTGAGAAAATAATCTAGTAGCTATGTCATTCATCTCCAGAGACTTCAGGTTTGCCACTCACAGATTCTACTTTCAGCGACTGAAGTGCGCATACAGTCTTCCAGTCGATCCTCCACTGACATCCTTTGAACTTTTGTCTGCACAACCAAAGGGCAAACTACATGTACACTTACATAATCCTGCTCTGTCCGTACTCCCACCTCTAATGCTCTCCTCCCAGATTTCTCCAGGGCTGCACCTCCTCTGTGGAACTCTCTTCCCTTCTCCTTAAGACTTTCACCCAGTCTCCACTCATTCAAAAAATCATTGAAAACTCACTTCTTCAAGAAAGCATATCAATTAAACTGTTAGTAGGTTTTTATCCCCCACCCCCATGACTCCTCTCCTGCAACTGTCAAAAATTACCTACTAAGCCCTCAGTGAATACTTTTCTAACAACTTACTTCGTACCCCTACTTTTACCCTTTGTGTCACTATACCCCACTCCCTCTAGAATGTAAGCTCATTGAGCAGGGCTCTCCAACTCTCTGTTCATGTACATCCAGTTGTCTGGTTACAATTACATGTCTGTTAGTCCACCCATTGTACAGCACTACAGAATCTGATGGCGCTATTTAAATAATAAAACAATAATGCCAATGCAACAATCTAAGGATACATTTATGCCAATGTGGACCTGGCAGTGTAATCACTGGTGTTGGAGTGCTTCTTTTCCTTTCTACCAGGATTTGATATGGTATCATATATTTCCTATACAGAGTGCTGGTCTCCTCCATTGCATTTCATGTATTACATTAGGACATCATTGCTTTGAATATTGACCTTGTACCTCGCCATATCCATCTTCACTGAGACTTGTGTGACTTGTCCCTAGGGCCATCCTCTCCTCAGAACATTTCATCTCCGATCCTGAATATCAAGAAAGTTGGTGCCGGGCCAGGGAACTTGGCAGCCAATGAAGAAGAGAGAATAATGGAGATGATTTTAGACTTGGAAGAAGATTATCAACTGTGTTACTTTGTTGCTAAATTCTGAAATCTTAACGTTCTTGACCTTCAAAACAAAAGCACTTAAACTAGTGGTTTTCACAACCATAGACATTTTAACTTTATTTTTATTTTCTATTTATTGTTAATTGTCTTTATTTATTTTTTTTAAGAGAATTAATTTGCAATCTATAGGACTCGGGGGTAGGCAACCTTTGACACTCCAGATGTTGTGGTCTACATCTCCCATAATGCACTTAATGCCATAAATCTGGCAAACTAGTCCGCAACACCTGGAGTGCCGAAGGTTGCCTACACCTGGCACTCAAGGTGCTAAACCTATTTTCCATCATTTTATTTTTGATGGATATAGAATAGTGATGGTTGGGTTTTTTAAATTACAAACTATCAACTCCATAAATGTAAATAGTGTTTACAGCATTGTTCAGGCGATATGAGTTTGTTTTATGGATGAGAAATGTAAATACAAACTTTTAAAGTGGATCTGACACTTCTGTTTTGTGTGTGAGGTTGTGGAGATTTTTTTTGTTTTTCACTGCTGGCTTCCTTCACATTCTGGATGTGAGTTGATGTCCTATCGCAATTCTGCTGAGTGGGAGTGGGAATACATTGCAGTCTGGTTTGGGGCCCATTCCGTGGATGATCTTCAGGGTGGTCTTGTTTGAGGAGAGGTTTCTATATACCCATAGCCTTACCAGGGTTCTTCCTTTACCTCTGCTGGCATCTAGAACATGATTTGAGTGGCATAATGTGATCTTCATTGTAAGATGTTTTGAAACCTCATTGATTGTACCCTTATGTTTAAAACTGTAACTTTATAAATATCAAATACCCATTGAACTAAATAGTCTTGAAATAGGCCATATGCAAAAAAACTGTACGATTCCCCTTTCACTCACATTTTGTTCTGGTCCAGTTGGACAGCTGCTTGTGGAAAATATTGTAATGAAGGCAAGTGTTTGTAACCCCACATGTACAAGATTACTCTGTGTTCCACATATTGAGAATGAGTAAGTTTGTCCTCATGCATGTGTGTCTGTATGTATGTTAGTATGTGTCTGTATGTCACTATCTATGCCTGTGTGTCTGTACATGTGTGTATGTCTCAGTATGTGTGCCTATATGCGTGTATGTCTGTTATTATGTAACATTGTGTGTATCTGTGTCCTTTTGTATCAGTGTGTGTGTGTGTCTGTGTGTGTGTATTCCTGTGGGTGGGATTTGGAGGCAGACCCTGTGGGCGGGATTGGCAGCGGGCCCCAGACCCTCAGCTAATGGGGCCTATCAGGTGGCCCACGCACTTAGGGCCACCCTATGGGCCCTATATCTTTAGGGGCCCAGTCAAACCGTGTAATAGCACGACCAGCCCCTTTAAAAAAAAAAAAAAAAAACGCAGCTGCAACACAAGTACTGCTGGGAGGAAGTGGTCACTTCCTCCCAGCTCACTCCGTGCGGGAGGAGAGCCAGCCAGGCAGTGAAGAGGGACACCCGTGCCGAATCCTATCAGCCCCAGCCACCCTCCTGCAAAGAAAAGGTAAGAAACAGGACAGTGGCTGAAAAATAGGCTCTGTGTGTGTGTGTGTGTGTGTGTGTGTATATATGCATGTCAGTCTGTGTGTCAGTATGTATGTATATATGTCTGTGTGTCTGTATGTATGTATGCCAGTATCAATGTATGTCTGTATGCCATTATGTATGTCTGTGTGTCTGTCAGTATGTATGTGTGTCATCATGAATGTATGTCTGTGTGTGTATGAATGTATATATGCATGTGTGTGTGTGTGTGTGTGTGTATGTATGTGTTTGTATGTCCTCATGCATGTGTCTGTATGTGTGTGTCAGTATGAATGCCTATATGCGTGTATGTCTGTTTCAGTATGTGTGTCTGTCAGTATGTGTGTGTGTATCTGTGTCCTTTTGTATCAGTGTGTGTGTTTTTGTGTGTGTGTGTGTGTGTGTGTGTGTTTTCCTGTGGGTGGGATTTGGAGGCGGACCCTGTGGGTGGGATTGAAGGCAGGCCCCAGGGGCCCAGACCCTGAGCTGAGTTAGGGGCCCCAAAATTTCTGGTGGCGGCCCTGTGCCTGGCTAACCTACTTCCTCTCTTCTAATATTCCATCCCTAATTCTTGGAGACTTCACTATTCCCATTAACTCACCTTTGACCTCAGCAGCCTCTAAACTACTTTCAATTACTTCCTCCCGCTGGCTATTGCAGTGGGCTAATTCTCCCACCCATATAGCTGGCAATACCCTCAACCTTATTTTCTCTTCTGAATGTACAGCATTGAATATCTGAAACACTCCATTTCCTCTCTGATCACCACCTCTTATGGTTTGCTATTGAGTACCCCCTCACCAAACAACCTCAGCCCAACCCCCCTCAACTCAGGAGGAACCTTAATACTATTGACCCTCTAGCATGTAAACTCATTGAGCAGGGCCCTCAACCCCTCTGTTCCTGCGTGTCCAACTTGTCTGGTTACAACTAAATGTCTGTTCATCCACCCATTGTAAAGCGCTGTGGAATTTGATGGCGCTATATAAATACCATAATAATAATATTGACCTCCAACAGCTGTCAGCTGACATTGATTCACAACTTCTATCCATCCCTTCCCTCTCCTGTCCCTCACTGGCCTCACCTCTGCCTTGAATGCTGCAGCCCCGCTCCAAACATGCACCTGAAGGAGGACACGCCCCCAACCGTGGCATACTAAATCAACACGCTATCTGCAAAGTTGCTCCCGTTGTGCTGAACGCTCCTGGAGGAAGTCTCGCACCCAGGCAGACTTTCTCCATTATAGATTCATATTGTGTTCATACAGCACAGCCCTTGCCCTCGCCAAACAGTCATACTTTTCCTCTCTCATTAGTTTATGCTCCCTCAATTCCAGGCATTTCTTTGACACCTTTAACTATCTTTTTCACCCTGCTGTGGCCACCCCCCAAACTAACCTTACAGCTGATAGCTTTGCATGCTACTTTACCGACAAGATTGAACAGCTAAGGAAAGAATTTTCCCCACCCTGCCGTTCTTTCTCAACCACACATAGATTATGCCTTTCCTACCCTTCAGAATTTCTCCCCGGCTACTGAACAAGAGGTGGCTGCTCTTCTCATTTCCTCTCGCCCCATCCTGTCCCGTCTCACCTCATCAGATCTCTCTCCCCTTGTCTTGTGTCTTCCTTAACACACATCTTCAATTGCTCTCTCTCCTCTGGCATTGTCCCTGCTGACCTTAAACATGCCACTGTAGTACCTATCCTGTAGTACCTATGAACATCTCTTGACCCGTCCTCCCCCTCTAACTATCGTCCCATATCTCTGCTCCCTTTTTCCTCAAAGCTGAAAGACTTGTCTTTACTCGTGTGTCTCGCTTCCTCAATTCCAACTCTCTCCTTGACCCTCTTCAGTCTGGCTTCTGCCCTCTCCACTCTACTGAGCCTGCTCTTATCAAAGTTACTAATGACCTAATCGCAGCTAAATCCAAAGGCCATTACTCCATACTAATTATTCTTCTTGACCTCTCTGTTGCCTTTGACACCGTTGATCATGCTCTCCTTCCTCAAACTCTTCAATCGCTGTGACTGTCCCCTCGTGGTTTTCCTCTTATCTCTCCCAACGCTTATTCAGTGTCTCCTCTTCCTCTCGTCCTGTCTCAGTTGGAGTCCCCCAAGGCTCTTTCCTTGGTCCCCTTCTTTTTTTCTCTTTTTATACTGCCTCTCTTGAAAAACTTATTGCCTCTTTTGGATTCCACTACCACCTGTACGCTGATGACACCCTGATATATCTCTCCTCCCCAGACCTCTCCCTTGCTGTCCTGCAACGTGTCACTGCTTGCCTTTCTTCCATCTCTGACTGGATGTCCTCCCGCTTTCTGAAACTCAATCTTTCTAAAACTGAACTCCTTGTCTTTCCTCCTCTCTCACTCTCCCTTTAAGTCAGTGGTATCCACATAAGTCCATCCTTGCAAGCGCGCTGTCTTGGTGCCATACTTGACTCTGGCCTCACATCCAGTTTGTTGCCAAATCCTGTAGCTTCCAACTTAAAAACACAGCCTGCATCCGCCCGTTTCTTACAAAAGATGCTACCAAGGAGCTTGTCCATGCTCTAGTAATTTCCCGCATGGATTATTGTAGCCCTCTCCTAATTGGTCTTCCCAAAAGCCGTATTGCCCGACTACAGTCTGTAATGAACGCCGCCGCCAGCCTGATTTTCCTCTCTAGTCGGTCCTCACACCTCACCCCTCTGTCAGTCCTTACATTGGCTTCCTGTATACTATAGGAGTCAATTCAAAGTGCTAACCCATACATATAAAGCACTGAACAATTCTAGCCCCTCTTCACAAATCCATAGGTATGCCACTCCTCGGCCCCTCCGCTCTGCCCGTGACCTTCTCCTGTCCGCTGCTTGCATCCGTGTGACCAACTCGCGCTTGCAGGACTTCTCGTGGACCGCTCCCTTCCTATGGAATAGCCTCATCAGACTCTCCCCTAGTCTTCAATCCTTTTAAGAAGTGCCTTAAAAACCATCTCTTTTTTGGAAACTTATAGCATCCCAGAGTACCCTCTAACTTACACACCTGTCTCTTGCTCTCTCCTAAAGGGCAGCACTCTACACTCTCTCCTCCAGCTCTGCTTCACTCCCACCTTATTTGATTGATATTTCCTGTCCTAATGTGTTTTATACCCCACCTCCTATAGACTGTAAGCTCGTTTTAGCAGGGTCCTCTTCAACCTATTGCCCCTGTAAGTTTTCTTGTAATAGTCCTATTTACAGTTACATCCCCCATCTCATAATATTGTAAAGCGCTATGGAATCTGTTGGCGCTATATAAATGGCAATAATAATAATAATATACACAAACTTATTATAGCTCACACAGTGATATACATGCATAGAAAACATATATGTATGTATGATTTCTGTCAATTTGTGGCCAGTGATTGTCTGAACATTAGATTATGCTGTCAGCCTATCACCAGCTGCCCATTAAACAATCCTACTGGGAAGGAAGTACTGTTGGGTACCGGAGCTAGTTGTTAACTAGACATGAGTGTTGGGGTGCTGCTTTTACCTTCAGGGGTTAAACTATTTTGCAGAAATGTCTTTATTTTAGGAAGAAATGTTTTTCCACATATGCAACATTTAAATCCCACTTCACTTGTAATAAGCCAGACCGGTTGGCTGTATTCTGTTGCATTTCTGCTAAAAGGGACACTATAGTCACCAGAACAAGTACAGCTTATTGCATTTGTTCTGGTGAGTAGAATCATTACCTTCAGGCTTTTTGCTGTAAACACTGTCTTTTTAGAGAAAATGCAGTGTTTACATTACAGCCTAGTGAAAACTCCACTGGTCGCTCCTTAGCTGCTAGAGGTGCTTCCTATCTCTGTCTTGCCTAGTATGCATCACAACATTTCGTGTCTCCACCCTCTGCTTGCAGGCACTGACCTTTCCTCATAGAGATTCATTGATTCAATTCATCTCTATGAGGAGATGCTGATTGGCCAGGGCTGTGTTTGAATTGTGCTGGCTCAGCCCCTGATCTGCCTCCTTGACAGTTTCAGCCATTGTGATTGGCTCAGAACAACACTTCTGATGTCAGCAGACAGTTTCACAGGCAGACAGGGGCAGAGCCAGCAGCTGCAGACTTGAATACAAGTTAGATTATACTATATTTAGGGAGGCAAGAGAGGAGCAGGAGGGCTAGATGGTGGCTTTAACACAATAGGGTCAGAAATATGTTTGGTTCCTGACCCTATAGTGCTCCTTTAAAATACAGTATTTACTTTTTATTTTAAAGTCTTTCTCCTTTAATCCAGGATTTGCACTATAAGAATATAAATTCACCAGTCTTTTCAATTTGCTGAATCCAGTTTGTTCAGCCGAAGGTCCTTTCAATTCATCGATCCCTTTCTGTTCACCAAATGGGTTTTGTCCTGTCTGTGGCCTTTTATCAATGGATTGGTATATTGATTGATAACATTTGGATAAGTGTCATACCAGAAAATAAATCTCTATAGAGCTCCTGCAGCCCACCATCACTGAGGCCTTCTAATGCCTATTACCTGAATCCACCCTGGTTGAACTACTCATGGACCGTGCACACCGGACCCTACGATCCCCAGCCACCAATACACTGCCACGAGATGTAATAGTGCGGATGCACTATTATCATATAAAGGAGAGATTAATGTCCGCAGCCAGAAAAACCCAACTGCGAATCGCAGATACCATGGTACAATTTTTCCAAGACCTGGCAGCCAGCACACTGAGCAAGAGGAGAGAGCTGTGTCCGCTTACACAGATGCTAACACAACACAGCCTAAGATACGCCTGGGGACACCCATTTACATTAACGGTCCGAAAGTACAACATGTTCCACATCCTGATGCATCTAACAGAGGTCCCAGCATTCCTAACGAAGCTTAACCTACCACCGATCACCATAGTGTTTCTTCAGAGACCACCACGACACAGCAGGTGCATCTATGGAAACACTCGGCTACAAGCACACTGGAACACCAAGAACCATCCATGCAAGCATAGACTCCCTTCACATCGCAGATGAATTAACAACATGGTACAAGACACTTCAACAAATCATACGCCTGCCACCTGCAGGAATTCTCAACAAGAACAGCAGCTCACCCATGCCAGCAGTCATCGCCCGTAGCAACTAAACTTTCTTCACAATTTTTCTTTCTCAAAATAATTGCATTTTTATGCATATATCTACCTACACTTTTTTACATTGAGGCACAAACACCTCGCTAAGGATTTCACGCAGTCTCAGTCAGGACTTATCCGAACATTACCACACACAGCTGACTCGTGAGTAAGCTGGTTACCCGGATCAACAACTGCAACAAGACTAAGCAGTCTATGCATGTTACACTTTAGTGGATGGGAGGAAACTGGGAGATATAATCTTCCCGATCAATCCTTAACTTCCCTGTTTAAAATTGGACCTGGGTTATAATTACTATGGTTTCCAATTACTAGTTCGAGAGGCATATCCCTCTAATGTCCCGTACTAGACATGTGCAAATCGGCATTTCAGACATCCGGATGCTGCCGAATTTCCAAAGTCCCGAATTTCGGAAGTGCCGAACCAAACTGAATTGCCAAATTTCGGAATGCAGTAACGAACCGAATCATTTTTGCCTATGCACATCCCTGATCTCTCCTTTCCCCTGGTAATGATGATAATGGCTAAACTGTTACCGATGTATTATTGAGTTACTCTATTTTACTACATTTTATTGCATGCTGAGGACAACTACTCTTTTAAAGGTTTATACTGTTTTTAATGTTGAAATTTAATTCTCATGTTCAGACCTGGCAAACGAGCTCCTGCAGAGCCACGGACCGCACACCACCCTTGTTCATTATAACACCAACTATGAAGCCCCAACGACCGTGCCCCCATACCCATCCTATCCATATACTTACCTGGGGGATAATTCATTACAAATCGCCGGACCGCGGCGGTTCACAACACTCTGTACACACTTCTTACACACCACTGACCGACATTCTCTATACTTTCGTTGTACACCACTTAACATTCCCAACCATCCTGTCCTGAGGAAAGTCCCGAACTGTGACTGAAACGTTGACGCTAATCGGCATCACATTTGTACTTTTATGTGAATATTAAAAGTTAAGTTTTAAAAAGGCCGTGAGTGTGGACCATCTCTTTGATTTTTTTTTTTTATATATATGTATATACCCCTGCATCTCTACCGCAACTCACAACCATTAGAATACGCAGACCTCCCAGACAATGACGGACTGCAAACCACAGACTTTTTTTGCTTTCTCCAATTGCGACAGTTGGCAAATAACCCAGCAGTTAAACAGGCAGGCACAGTGCCACCCACAACATTAGAACAAATTTCCACACTGTACATATCCCTAACAACTCAAATTGCCGTACGTCCAAGCCTGGGAACAAGACCTTGGCCCGCCAGATGACCCAATTGACTGGGGGGATATATGGAAGCAATTAGCAATTTACAATCTGTGTAACACATAAAGAACAGGCCTACAAGATACTCTTCCGCTGGTATCTCATAACCTACAGACTACACAATATGGGACGACTCCCAACGGAAGACTGTTGGAAAATCTGTGGCGAACAGGGCACATATCTCCATTGCTGGTGGTCCTGTCCCAAACTACAACTATTTTGGCTAGAGATTCAAAAACTAATTGAACTAGTATTAGAGAAACCATTCCTGCTGGACCCCTGGGCCCTACTTCTGTCCAGACCAACTGACACAATGGCCAGACATGAAAACAAATTAGCAGCACGCAGGACGATTGGTGAATTATGGGCCGACAAACAATCTCCGACACTCACCACAGTGAAACGTAAAATCAACGAAGCATTGGAAATGGACAGACTGGCACAACTCCATGACACCTAAGGTGTTCCACATAATATGGGACCCATGGGTCACCAGTGGGATGTGATGCACCCAATAACAAGAACAAACCATTCATAAACACTCTAACACAAATCAACGCCCTCTATGCCACATTGTAGGAACCGGAAACTAAACACCTGCTCCCCTACCCTGCATCACGCAACCCCACGGGGCATACCTGGGGGGGGGTCTCTCTGGGACCGCTTACTCTTCTTACAAACTACTAAACTCTTTTCTTCCCACACCTCTCCACACTCCACATGAACCACACTAACAATTTCGCAACCAAACACCACAAACTCCATACCCGCAATCTGTAAATAGTTCTGTACCCTTACCCACATCCCCAACCCAAAGAGACCAACACAGAGCCTAAAATCTTAGCAGCCAAACACCCTCATCCCCCATCCCAGTTCCGTTGTAAATAACACCCTTAGGCACTAGCATTGCACTCCCTGACCAGGGTCCAACCAGAATCCTGCGAAGCAATGGACTTGACATTGCCCAAAGACTCATAACTCCCTAAAGGGAACACTTGCAACTGTGGGCACGGCGAGGAGACGCCTCAGGATAAAAAATAAATAAATAACCTGTACACTACCCACTCACTGGTTTGTAACCATCAGCTAAACTCCCTTGCTATATGAAGGGTTATGTCGTAGCTATAATTGCTATTTGCTTGACATATTGTAACTGTGTCGTACCCTACCCACTGTTTTCTGTATCCCATTTACTTTGAAAAAGCCTTGCTAAAAGGTGAAACACGTTAGTGTATTATACAGCCTTTTTGCTATATTATTTTATTTGTATCCAATAAAGATAGCGAATTTAAGCTATTTTGGAGCTTCCAGCCTATCCTTTTAAACACCATAATTTTATCATTAAGAAATTGAGGACTCGCAAGTGATATCCTTTGTGGGGATTATTCCACCTACACTTCCTACACTGAGCAATATTCCTTTTGCTCCCCTCTTGTGAGTATACCTCCTCTTTTTATCCTAGTTTTATTCCAAACTATACAGAGAGCCAGGGCCGGACTGGCCCACCGGGATACCGGGAAATTTCCCGGTGGGCCGTCGGCACCTGGGGCCGGGCAGACAGCCGGCTCACCTGTGGCCGCAGAGGGAGCCCGGAGCTCCCTTGGCAGCCGCAGGGTTTGCTGGCTGTTTTGGCGGCCGCAGGGGGAGCTGACTGTTCTGCCTCTGCTCCCCCTCCCCAGCGCGCTAGAAAGAGACCGGGGCCGGGATATGACGTCATATTCCGGCTCCGGTCTCAGTAAGCAGTGCGCTGGGGAGGGGGAGCAGAGGCAGAACAGCCAGCTCCCCCTGCGGCCGCCAAAACAGCCAGCAAACCCTGCGGCCGCCAAGGGAGCTCCCCACAGCCCCAGGTAGACATTGTGTGTGTCTGTATCATGGTGTGTGTGTGTGTGTCTGTGTCATGGTGTGTGTGTGTCATTGTGTGTGTCTGTCTGTGTCATGGTGTGTCTGTCTGTGTCATTGTGTGTGTCTGTGTGTCTCTGTCTGTCATGGTGTGTGCGTCTGTGTCATGGTGTGTGTCTGTGTGTCTCTGTCTGTCATGGTGTGTGCGTCTGTGTCATGGTGTGTGTCTGTGTGTCTCTGTCTGTCATGGTGTGTGCCTCTGTGTCATGGTGTGTGTGTGTCTGTGTCATGCAATGTGTGTCTCTGACTGTCATGGTGTGTGCGTCTGTCTGTGTCATTGTGTGTGTCTGTGTGTCTCTGTCTGTCATGGTGTGTGCATCTGTGTCATGGTGTGTGTGTGTCTGTCTGTGTCATGCAATGTGTGTCTCTGACTGTCATGGTGTGTGCGTCTGTCTGTGTCACGGTCTGTCTGTGTCATGGTGTGTGTGTGTTTGTCATGGTGTGTGTGTTTGTCATGGTGTGTGTCTGTCTCTGTCATGTAATGTGTGTCTGTGTCACGGTGTGTGTGTGTGTCTGTGTCACGATCTCTCTGTGTCTGTCTGTGTCGTGTATGTGTCTGTGTCTGTGTCAAGGTCTGTGTTATGGTGTGTGTGTCAAGGTGTGTGTGTCTTTTTAAGGTGTGTCTGTCATGGTATGTGTGTGTCTCTGTCATGGTGTGTGTGTGTCTGTCTGTGTCATGGTGTGTCTGTCTGTCATGGTGTGTCTGTGTTTCTGTCTGTGTCACGGTGTGTGTCTGTCATGGTATGTGTGTGTGTATGTGTGTTTTTACTCACCTCCCCCCCCCCACGTCGTGCTGGTCTCCCCTCAACTGGCCCTGCCTCTACCGCTGAGATCATCAAGCTTGATGATCTCAGCCAATCCGCACTGACACAGGAAGCACCTCTAGTGACCGTCTGAGTGTCTGTCACTAGGAAGCAATATAAACACTGCCTTTTCTCTAAAAAGTCAGTGTTTACATTGAAAAGCCTGCAGGGACAGGCTGTAGACACCAGAGCCACTACATTAAGCTGTGTGTGTGTGTGTGCCCGCCTGCTAGTGAGTGGGCTTGCTTGTGTGTGTGTGTGTGTGTGTGTGTGTGCCTGCTACTGAGTGAGCTTGTGTTTTTATTTTAATGACCTTATGTATATCAGTGAGATTGTTTGTCTATGAGGCTGTGTATCAATCAGCTTGTGTCAGTGAGATTGTCTGTGTCTGCATGTGAGTATGCTTACTATATAATTAAAGATTTTACTCTGAAAGGACCAATATTTTATATTGGAAAAAGATAGATATATATATATATATATATATATATCTATCTCAATAATCTAGGGTGGCAAGACATAGCCTTACATATTACATGCGACAATATATGGCGCAATGACTTATGGGGCTGGCATAGATTTTTTTTCCAGGGCTGCTTTGGAATCCCCAGTCCGGCCCTGCAGAGAGCACTATTTAATGTATTTATTTCTCCTCCTATACACAGAGGATACCGGTTTTGGCACCATCTAACACCAGAAAATCTTTACCTCTGAGAGTGTACCAGGACTACCATCATATCCATAGATGGGGATTGTACCGTCCAGGCGTATATATCTGGAGCTGAATATAAGCTCCAGAAAATTGTAAATGCTAATTTTTCTTTATTTACCACTATCAACTATTCAACATGCTACACTATACCTGTCTCCTCTCCTCTCCCTTATATCTCCCTGAGATTGAGAAGACTACTACAGGCGCTGCTTCCTGACACTACCTTCTTACCGTTCTGCCAGAAAAGAAGAGACTCTGGTTGCAGGGAAGTTCTAGCAGCCATATTACAAGCACTGATATATTCCACCCCCTACTCACTTATTTAATAAAGTGTGCCAGCTGGAGAGAAGTCTCCCTTCACCCAATGGATTCCCAGGCCCTTCATGGCTCTGCTTCCAAGTAAAATCCCACTTACCCCACAGATCAGTAAAATCGAACTATGTATGACATTTTTTTTTATTTTCTGTACGTATTTATAGTTTATGTGAGATAAGGAAGCTTTAGTCTAAAATTCTGAGAACAAGTGACTAATCCTGACCACAGTTAACCTTTTATGCAAATAATCTTTGAATGATGGTAAAAGTAAACACTGTGCAGATTGAAAGATAGATACTTTAGCACCTGATGTACTACTACTTAAATTCTTGAGAATAAGATAAGCAGGTTATTCAAATATCAGCAGTATCAGACGGTCTGACTATTACAGTTACCAACACACATACTTGGCACTGAACCGGTTTCCTTGGGTGTGGGCAGGCACTGCTGCTTCCTGATACAATACTATGTTAATGTTTTACTTTTAAGCATTACCTCTTCCCATAATTCCATGCACCCAGGTGGTGATTTATGGGAGGGGGAATGCCCAGCATTGGCACACTGAGAATCTTTTGTAACTGTATGGAATGATGACCTACAAATGTAGGCGTGGTGTTTTGTTTTTTTCTTACTTTCTGTAAAGCAGAATTGTCACCAACTAAAAGGTTACTCGTTTTCTAGGTAGGGGCTATGTGAGGTGGGCTTTTCAGTTAGTATTGTGTTAATTTCAAACCTCATACATGCACATTAACTTTAATTTTGCAATGAAAACACAATGTAGCCCGCATTGCACTTCTGTGAATCTTCACCCAGCAGAGCTAAGATATGTGGTGTTACCCAGTTGACTACATACATACTACTAGATTTTGGGGGCACTGCATCTGTGGTCTTTGGATCTTTGTTTGGTGGAAGCTGGATTTTCTCCTCTTGCCAACCATTTTAACATGCTCCACATTTGTTTCCTTCTGAATGCCACAATCATCCTATAGCAGATTTGAGGTTAGGACCCCTTGGCTATAGACTCTTGGCCTGCAACTAATTACCCTAAAATAGAAAAGTCTGGGAGATACGCAACTTCATACCTGACTTGCTATACTCATCATGACCCAGCGTTCAATTCAGGCCTGCCAAAACTATGCCATGAAATGGTATTTCTGCTTCTATCTTACGCTTTCAGGCCACATCTAAAATATTGAAAGGTCAGAGATACCATGTAATCTCAATTCCTGAAGTGGAAGCTTGCTAAAATAGCTGAATTTGGAAACAAATCTCCAGATCAATTATGTTTCAGCCAAATAATGTTCAATTCCACAAATGTTTTTGGTACTGGATTGTTTCTGGTTCTGGATTTTTTTTTCTCTGAGAAAGCACGCAAGTTTCTCAGGATACCCATGTTAAAGATACCATATGATGAGCTGTGTCGGTTTCTGTATGGAATGAACAATACATGTATCTCTGCACACTAGAGTAAGCATTTAGTTGGCTATTTAATGTAAATATTTTATATAAATTTAATCGTTGCTGTTTTTTTTTTTATTTTTTTTTTATTTATTTAGGCTCCAGCCCTACCCAAATTATATTATATTCTTTTTTTTGTCAATCTTTGTTTTATTTCCAGTTTGAAAAGTAACATTGACAACAGTGCTGTTAGCGGATTAAACAGGAAGTTAAAGTGTTCGAGGTTGTCTCGATAAACATAACAGTCTGCACTAGACAGGAAATGCGATTCAACAGTAAAACATGCGAACAAGTCCTTTCTATTATGCATTCATGTAGGAATATCTGTACCTTGGAAGGACTGGTGAACCTGGGTCGTCTCCGCGGTCACCCTCGTTTGTCTCACTACGCTTGCACCTTAGTGCTGAAGGCTAGTGTGGGCTGTCCACCCTTTTCTGTTTACACTTCCCCAACCTAACCCCCCTGTCCCACATGTTATTCAGCTTATAGCTGCTTGTCCTTGCTTCTTGTCTAACTACGCGCCGTGAAATGGGTATAGGTCGGTAGGTCTCTACCTATGTGTTCGAATCTGTTAGGGCAGTAGCCAGTGGTTACCCCAAGGTTGGGGTCCTCGTGAGAGGTCCCCCATCTCTGTTTGTGCGTGTTCTATGTCGTGTTTTATGGGGATCTGGAACAGCAAAGCTTTTCGCTCACTTAGTCTGGGCCTTTGAGGTGCGTTAGGTGGCCGCCTTTCCCAGGTCTGGTGCGTCAGTGTTTAGTTAGCTGGGTCACAGTGTCCTGTGATCCATTATGCCTCTTTGTCGCAGCTCTGTTGCCTCTGCTTGTCTGACTAGGATTTTACCCCCGTCTCGCTCACTCCCTGATTCGTCGTCTAATGATCTGTCGGGAGTTGCTTCCCGGGTGGTTTGTGTCTAGAAAGATGTGTATTTGTGTGTGTGGGGGACAGGGGAAAGATGGAGGGGGGCGAACGTGTGCTTGTATCCGTTCCCTGTGTGGCCCGGATGTGAGAGAGAGCATGAGTTGGGAAAGTGGGAGAGGGTAAAGGGTGGGGGGGGGTGAAGAGAGACCTCCTCAGCGTCGTGCTCGCTGTGTCGGCACATCCCGTCCTCCTCAGAGTCTCCTCTGCCAAGAGTGTGTCCGCCGCTCCTCTGGGAGTCGCTGCCACGTCACTATATGTATTTACTTGTGACTCCTGTGGGGGTCATGCAGAAGCTCCATATTCCTGGTGTCTACGCCGTTCTGCCCGAGATAAATTCGAGCCAGGGAGTCCAGGTCTGTAGATAGCGTTCCGTTGTTCCCCGCAATGAGGCTGTAAGCTGTTCCATGCCATGGATCTCCTCTACTTTCTCCATCCATTGTTGCAGTGTGGGGATTTGCGTGGTCTGCCAGCGGATCGGGATAAGCAATTTAGCTGCATTGAGGAGTTGTTTCGTGAGTGATTCCAAATTATATTCTACCAGGACTTGTATTTTAATTTTTTTTTATTCTTTATTTTTGCAGTACACGTAGTAACAATGGTGCCAATGTGGCCAAAAGAGCATAAGCAAGGAAATTATTTTAAAACAATGTTTACATATACTTGGCATATGAGGATGCAGCACCTTTTTCATTAATAGACATAACGGACAAGAACATGTCAGTAATATGGTCGTGTTAGTGTGCAAGTGAAGATGGTATACTGAGCATGAAACGTGGGTTGCGTTTATAAGTAGGACAGGAGGTAGGGAGGCCTGTATGGCCTGAGTGTGTCAGGTGGCTTCATTTTAGTCGTGTAGGTTTCCCTTTAGGTAAAAATGAAATTAAACCCCCTGAGGAGCTTCCAATCGGGAATGCTCCCGCATATAGTGGGTGTTAGCATGGAGTGGGGTCTGTGGCACTTGCTGTTGTGGGCATAAGGCTGAGCATGTGAGAGTGTTAAGGGATGCATCAAGAACCAGATAGTTAGCAGGTTACATGGCGTGTGCACAGATAGGAAATGCCCCTAACCAAGGGTGCTGCGGGGCTGTGTGTGTGTGTGTGGGGGGGGGGGTGAGTTGGTTGCGTGCCGCCGATCAGATTTACCGTTCTAGCTGTATGGGTGTGT
>OW240919.1:102511261-102563761 GCA_933207985.1 Pelobates cultripes | reverse complement strand
ATATATATATATATATATATGTGTGTGTGTGTGTGTGTGTGTGTGTGTGTGTATATATATATATATATATATATATATATATATATATATATATATATATATATGTGTGTGTGTCTGTGGCGGACCGCCTGGTACCCCGACTGGGTACCTCCGTCAAGCATGCTTCTTAGCTTTAACTGGGACACCCGTAGCGTTTTAGCCCCCAGTCGCCGCAGCTTGACTGGGGTCTATCCGAAATTTCCCACCCTGGAACAGGTTTCTGTGCTACAGCTTAAAATGATCAAGTTCTCCTGCAGAGTGTATGGCATGAAAGGAGCGGATCAAAGAGGGCGCATTCAAGTCAGAGGCAGAAACCCAGGACCGCTCCTCAGGGCCGTAACCCTTCCAATCCACCAGATAGTGCAACCGACCCCGAGAAAAACGAGAATCAAGCAGAGCAGCCACTTCATACACGTCACTAGAGACAGTCGAGACTTAGTGAAGGGTGGATAAGCACAGGCTTTATTGAGTGAACCACAGGTTTATATAGGAGTAATCACAACAGGGGGTCATCAAACAAAACAATACAAGTCACTCCTCACGTGACCCCGGCATTTGCATAATTCAGTGACCTCCCAGCGTGCAGCGTTATACATACTGCCGCTGGGGGGCGTGGAGGACGCGAGCGGCGAGCGGCAGAGAGGAGACGCTGCTCGCCGACAGGTAAGCGGAGGGGAGACCTGACATAACCCCCCCCTCAATGCCCGCCCAACGGGCGGGAAGCTGAAGGCTTCAAAGGGAACCGCGCATGAAAGGAGCGGATCAAAGAGGGCGCATTCAAATCAGAGGCAGAAACCCAGGACCGCTCCTCAGGGCCGTAACGCTTCCAATCCACCAGATAGTGCAACCGACCCCGAGAAAAACGAGAATCAAGCAGAGCAGCCACTTCGTACACGTCACTAGAGACAGCGCGGAGGGAATCTGGATGCCTGAGAGGACCAGAGAATCGATTACAGAGCAGGGGCTTCAAAAGGGAGGTGTGGAAAGTGTTAGGTATACGCATGGAAGGAGGCAAGGCCAGGGAGTAGGACACAGGATTGACCCTACGCAATACCTTATAGGGGCCAAGGAACCTGGGCGCGAATTTCATCGAGGGGACCCTGAGGTGGAGATTCTTAGAGGACAACCACACCCTATCACCCGGGACATAAGAGGGAGCAGCACCCCTACGACGATCAGCAAATCTCTTCTGAGTAGCAGTCGCACGCGAAAGAGTAGCATGGACCTGATCCCACATCTTCCGTAAGGAGGTGAGGTGCTCGTCCAAAGCGGGTATTCCCTTGTCGGAGAACACGCCGGGAAGGACAGAGGGTTGGAACCCATAAGCAACCATAAAAGGACTTAAGCCAGTGGACGAATGAGTCACAGTGTTCCTGGCGAATTCAGCCCAGGGAAGGAGGTGAGACCAGTTGTCCTGGTGTGCATTCGTGCAGCAACGTAAATATAACGCCACAGATTGATTCGCCCGTTCGGCCGCTCTATTAGATTGTGGATGATAGGAGGAAGTAAACGACAAGGAAATCCCCATCTCAGCACAAAAGCCCCTCCAAAACCGAGAGACAAATTGAGGACCCCTGTCAGATACGATATCCTGTGGTATACCATGCAAGCGGAAAACCTCTTTGGCAAATACCTGAGCCAACTGAACCGCAGAAGGTAGTTTCTTAAGTGGAATAAAGTGTGCCATTTTAGAGAACCTATCAATCACAGTCAAAATTACTGTCATTCCATCGGATGAAGGAAGATCCACAATAAAGTCCATGGATAAGTGGGTCCATGGTTTCTTGGGTACGGATAGAGGCATTAGGAGTCCCAGGGGTTTGACATTAGGGGACTTACACTGTGCACAAACACGACAAGCCTGCACATAATCTACTACGTCTTGCTTAAGTGAAGGCCACCAAAACTGTTGAAGGAGACCCTTGTATGTTTTGGTAACCCCTTGGTGACCAGCCGTTTTGGCGGTGTGAAATAAAGCTAACAATTTCTTTCTATCTTTTTCTTTCACGTATAACCTACCAACAGGTGTCTCAGAGGGTGCTTGGGTTTGGTATGCCTTGTTACCATCAAGGAAAAGAGACGATTACGATACAGGCAAGCAATATTTACATCGACTAACGTTCCCTTATATTGATTTGTAATTTAATAGGCCTCTTTATTAGCCCGAAAGTGACTGTTTAATTGTTGAATTGCCTGTTCAATGATGTATATCCTAGAAGGGGGTAATGTGAAATTTAAAAAACACCTCGATAGATGGCAGGTGCCAATGGATTCAGAAAAAGACAGGGCACATACTGTTTTTTCTTGTCAAACTGTATAATGATTCCAAAATGTTGAACATGTTGGCTTCTGCGTAAGCCCGAAAGTTGATGTACACTTGCTAACTCTATTGAGTAAAAATAAAGAATTTAAAAAAAAAAAAGGAAAAGAGACGAAATAACTAAACGGGTAGCAGCTATTATCTTAGACGTGGGTACAATGGGTTCAGGAGCAGGGGCAATAGACTCCAAAGGTTCGTATTGTCGGGAGATAGCATCAGCCTTGACATTACGGTACCCAGGCCTATATGTGATAACGAACTGAAAGCGTGAAAGAAATAAGGACCATCTGGCTTGACAAGAGGACAACCTTTTAGCATCAGCTATATAGGAGAGATTCTTATGATCAGTTATAACCAGGATTTTGTGTCTAGCTCCTTCTAATAAGTACCTCCACTCTTTAAAAGCCGTCACAATAGCTAATAGTTCCCTGTTCCCGACGTCGTAATTCTTTTCTGAATCAGACAGTTTTTTAGAAAAGTAACAACAGGGATGGAGGGGTTCGTTATAGGATAATGTAACGGATCGCCTGGCACCCCGACTGAGTACCTCCGTTGAAGGATGCTCCTAGCACTTCCTGAGGACTCCAAGCACTGCAGCAGACACCAAAACCACCAAACCGTAGGAGCATATGAATCCTCTCAAGCATATGAATGCTGTAGACAGTTGAATAGGAACCATACGAATAGGTTTACTCTCCTAGCAGTCAAACTGGAACAGCATACAATAAATCCTTCCCCCAATAATGAGACGACACTTCACTTTGAGGGTTAAACAGGAACTCCCTGTACTGTCACATACAGTCTCTTTTATTCCCAATCCACAAACATAGTACAGCCCACAGGGCGTTACAAAACAACCAATCAATCCGTACAATACACCCAGACACTCCCACACAAAATCCTCCCCTCTGCCTGTGATATGATTACTGAACACAATGGGTAATCTCATTATCACCGGCAGAGGAATACAGTTTTTACACAATATTTATAACTTCTAAAATATACATGTCACAAACATAAAATATACATTTTCATAATCAATCCATTCAGGGGAACAACATATTAAAAAATGGCACGAATCAGACCAGGGGTTCAAAAGTTAAGGGAAAGTCCTTTGTGACTAAATGAAGCATGGCTTTCCGGCCCAAACCAGTTTCAGAGTCTTCTATCCTGGAGATTGAATTGAGAAGTAATTCAATTATCTCCCAGGACAGACACAAGACTCCATTATGCACATGGTGAGCACAAAGCATTAAAATATTATAAAATACACAAAGTCACATTTTATACATAAAACACAGACATGTCACATATCCCCAGATAGCTGGGATCTGAGCGCACAAAACTACCGAATAGCGCTCAGATCCTATTCACACAGTTCAATTGCCATGGAGCCGAAGTCTTTAACTACACGAATGGGCTCCATGGCATAGCTATCTGGGTTAACACATTCACATAAAGTCTGGTCCATAGTCCAAAGGCAAGAGGCGGGCAAGCAGCCCCCTCCAAGGACACGTGGCGAGGCCGGTTTCGCCACAGATAATCTTTGTGATAATACAGCTCCTATACCTGATTCTGAAGCGTCTACTTCCATTATAAAGGGAAGGGAAGGATCAGGATGGTGTAGCATAGGGGCAGTGGCAAATGCCTTTTTGAGAGTTTCGAAGGCTTTAATGGCTTCAGGAGTCCAAACCCTGGGGTGCAAACCTTTTTTAGTTAGTTTCGTGATAGGAGAAATGACTGATGAAAAGTTTTTAATAAACCTGCGATAATAATTGGCAAAGCCTATAAATCGCTGTATTGCCTTAAGGCCTTGAGGAAGAGGCCAAGACAATATGGCTTCTAATTTAGAAGGATCCATGCTGAACCCCTGTTCAGAAATGATGTACCCTAGGAATTGTACTGATTTCTGGTCAAATAAACATTTCTCCAATTTACAATAAAGACCGTTCTGTAGCAATCTCTTAAGTACCTTCCTCACATGGGCATGATGTGACTCCAAATCAGGAGAATATACAAGTATATCATCGAGATAAACCACGGCACAGACAAGCAGCAAATCTCTAAGGACATCATTTATGAGGTCCTGAAAGACAGCAGGGGCATTACACAGTCCAAAAGGCATGACTAGATACTCGTAATGCCCACTGCGTGTATTGAACGCTGTCTTCCATTCATCATTTTCTTTTATACAAACCAAGTTGTCTAGTTTAGTAAAATCTCTAGAACCATTAACACGGTCAAACAACTCAGTAATGAGAGGGATAGGATAAGCGTTTTTAACTGTTATGTTATTCAGGCCCCTATAGTCTATACATGGCCTCAAATCACCCTCTTTCTTGGCAACAAAAAAGAAACCAGCCCCAGCCGGAGAGGAGGACCTTCTGATAAAATCTTTACGTAAGGATTCCTGTATGTACTCCTCCATGACCTGGTTTTCTTTCTCAGAAAGCGGGTAGACCTTACCCCTAGGAGGCATCGTTCCAGGTAACAGGTTTATGGCACAATCATAATCCCGGTGTGGGGGTAGTTTATCAGCTTCCCTCTTTTCAAAGACCAATGCGAGGTCTGCATACACAGGAGGGACAGAAACAGAAAGTGGTATAGCTGTAGGCACATTAAGTAAACAAATGGGATGTAAACGGCCATACAGTATTGTTGACAAGATACCCCCCAGGAGAGTATATCTAGAGAACCCAAATCAAGTACCGGGTTATGCTTAACTAACCAGGGGAAACCCAGAATGATGGAAGCTGTAGGGGAGTCAATTATCTGGAAGGTTATCCTTTCTTTGTGTAAGGCACCCACAACCATAACCATTTCTTGGGTTTCATGGGTCACCAGAGGTTTATCAAGTGGTCTACCATCTATGGCCTCAATGGCCAAGGGTGTGGCCTTTTGAATCAGATTCAAGGCTGCGGTTTTAGCAAAGTTCTCATCCATAAAGTTGTCTGCAGCACCTGAATCGATCAAGGCTTTAGTTGTTATCGTGGTTTTATTGACCAAAAGAGTAACCGTAATAAATGGTCTGGAGATGGACACATGAGGGGAAGAAACCATAACACCCGAGGCCGACCCCTCTCTAGGCCTTAGGTGCTGGAGTTTCCCTGCAAACTAGGACAGTTTCTTCGGAGATGCCCCCTCTTACCACAATAAAGGCACAAACCCTCCCTTCTGCGGTATGTTCTTTCAGCTTCAGATAAGCCTACAGCACCTAATTGCATGGGTTCGGGAGGTGGTTGATTAGGGGGAGGTAATGCTAGTAATGCAGTACTGGGTAAAGCAGGTAACCCCTGTGAATTCATCCTTCTTTGACTACGCCTCTCTCTAATACGGTTGTCAATTAGAATGACATAATCTATTAGATCATCCAGAAGAACAGGCATTTCCCTGGATGCTATTTCATCTAATATGTAAGCGGCCAAACCCTCCTGAAAAGCTGTTACGAGAGCGTCGTTATTCCAAACCACTTCAGCTGCCAGAGTGCGGAATTCAATGGTATAATCCTCTACAGATCTATTACCCTGTCGGACCCTAAACAGAGCTTTGCCAGCAGAAGCAACCTGGCCGGGTTGATCAAATGTACGTTTAAAAGCTGTTAAAAAGTCTGCAAAGGACATTGGGGACGTATTCTCCCACATGGGATTAGCCCATGCTAGAGCTTTCCCGGACAAATGGTTGATCAAAAAATGCAATTTTGGTTCTGTCAGTGGGGTAGGAACGAGGATTCATCACCAAATGAATGTCAATTTGGTTGAGGAAACCACGGCACAATGCTGGATCACCGCTATAGCGCTGAGGTGGCGTCATGTGAACCACGTGAGCAGGAGCGGGTACTGGATCAGGAATGGGTTCTGGCACGGTAGCTACAGCTTCTTGAACGGCAGGTTGCAAGTGGGCAGTACGAGCCAGTATGGTTTGTAAAGCTTGGGCAAACTGATCCATACGGTGGTCTAAACCATCCATTCTAGCCTCCTGATTTATTAACAGCTGTGGAATGTCAGCAGGTTCCATGGTGGCACTGTTGTAATGTCACGATTCCGGAACCTAACACGCTAACAGGACACAGAGAGGAAAGATGCTATACCGGTCCTTAGAGTGGCCGGGCTAAGCACGCTAAGAATGGTCAGGAGACAAGCCAAGTAAAGGGAGCCAGAAAACGGGAGAACGAGAAACAAGCCGAGGTCAAAGGAGTGGAGAAGACAGGATAATCGGAATAACGAGCCAATTAATTGGAAACCAGAGAGCAACACGAGAGAACAGCACTACAGGTATCACAAGACCACAACAGGGCACTGAGGGACAGGATAGGTAAGTATAAATACCCTTGGTTTAATTCTGATTGGATAACTTCGCATCAGAATTAACAATCACACGTGGGGGATATCTATACCTCCCACTGTGGTACTGTTCCTTTAACGCCGGGTCACTCACGTGACCCCGGCGTTTGCATAATTCAGTGACCTCCCAGCGTGCAGCGTTATACATGCTGCCGCTGGGGGGCGTGGAGGACGCGAGCGGCAGGGAGGAGACACCACTCGCCGACAGGTAAGCGGAGGGGAGACCATAGGCGGCGACGGACTGAGGGTGAGTGCTGCAAGTGGCGTGCAGCCTCCCCTCCTAGCCGCCCGCGGATCCCCGACACTGACAAAGAAATGATCAGTCTATAATTTTAATGGTAGGTATATTTTAACAGTGAGAGACAGAATATCAAAAAAACAATCCAGAAAAACGCATGTCAAAAAAGTTATACATTGATTTGCATGTCAATGAGTGAAATAAGTATTTGATCCCCTATCAATCAGCAAGATTTCTGATGTCTTTTATACAGGTAACAAGCTGAGATTAGGCGCACTCTCTTAAAGGACCAGAACTACACGGGAGGATCTTGCTAATGATCTCAAGGCAGCTAAGACCATAGTCACGAAGAAAACAATTGGTAACACACTACACCGTATATGAGGATAAAAGTCTAGTTGACTGCCTCAATTATTATTTTTGTTCAGTATTTACAGATGAAAATGAAGGAAAGGGACCTCAGTTAGGAAAAAGGACAAATGAGTCATTTGTTACATGTGAGTTTACAGAGGAAGAAGTTCTATTTCAACTGTCAAAAGTAAAGACAAATAAGTCAATGGGACTTGATGGAATTAAAAGAGAAAGTTATTAAAAGAGCTTAGTGGTGTACTAGCAAAACCATTAACAGATTTATTTAATAAATCATTAACATGAGTAGACCCAGAAGATTGGAAGTTAGCGAATGTGGTGCCCATTCACAAGAAAGGTAATAGGGAGAAGTCGGGCAACTATAGGCCAGTACGCCTTACTTCAGTAGTGGGTAAAGTAATAGAAACCACGTTAAAGGATAGGATTGTTGAACATCTAAAATCACATGGATTTCAAGATCAGAGACAACATGGGTTTACTTCAGGGAGATCATGCCAAACTAATCTTATTGAATAACTAAAATAATAGATCAGGGTGGTGCAGTAGACATTGCTTACCTAGATTCCAGTAAGGCTTTTTGACACTGTTACACAGAGAAAGCTTATCAATAAACTGCAATCTTTAAGTATGGATTCCAATATTGTTGAATGGGTAAGGCGGTGGCTGAATAACAGGCAACAGAGGGTTGTAGTCAATGGAGTATATTCAAAGCAAGGTCTAGTTACCAGTGGGGTACCTCAGGGATCTGTACTTGGAACCATTCTCTTTAATAATTTTTATTCTTGATAGTGCAGAAGGTCTTGATGGTAAGGCATTTGTGACAAAGTGCCCTTTGCCACTTGTGCCTGGAGAGGACTAATTGCCAGCCTCTTGCCTTGTGACTATGGCCCCTGGGAGAGTTTCCCTTTAAAAAACGTTATTTGGGGATATTGGATTTTATTGCACTGTTTCTGCCCCTTTGATTCCATGGGAGAAATTGCCTCTTCCCCTCCCCCTTTTCCTGTCCATTGTTCTCCAGGAGGGTGTTGTCCCAGGGACACTGTCAGACCAGTTTAAACTGGCTGCTTTGTCCCTCCTCAATCTCTCATCAGCCCTTGCTAAACTTTAACCCTATGGTGATTTTATTCTGTTTGTGGATCTGAGCGCTGTTCGGATATATTAAGCGCCCAGATCCAAGCTATCTGGGGATAGGTTGAATGTGGGGGTTCTGTTCAGTATAATAGGAAATACGTATTTTTTTGTATTTTTACTGTTGTTGTAAATGGAGATATTCACTGTACCTGGAGATAATTAAGTTACCACTCACTTAAGCCAATTATCTCCAGGTGAAGATAGACGGGCTGCACAGCCTGAATCTGTGGAACTGTTTTTGGGCAGGAAAGCCATGCTTGAAGTCGGTCAAATAGGACTTCCATCTATCTTTTGAACCACTGGACCAAAGTGTATGATTTTTGGATATGTTTGTATACTAATTAGAATGTGCAACTTTTATTAATATTGCATGTATACTTTTAAAGTTATAAGAATTGTATAAAAACTGTATTTTCCTGCCTGTGATAATTACATTAACCCATTGTGTTCAGTAATTATATCACAGGCAGAGGGGAGGATTTTGCTGGAATGAATGGGAGTGTTTAACTGTATTGTACATGTTTGATTGGCTGTTCCACAAGACCATGTGGGTGGTAACTTTGTGTAAAAACCTGCATAAAAGAAAGCCCTTTGGTGCTGATTAAACAGTTCTTCTTGACCCTCAACACATAGTCCTGTCTCATGATTGGAGGGGACAGCTATATTCACACTGGGGCTTGCTATACTTGTATACTCCCCTGAGCTTTAATCACTTAGCTCTTTTAAGAGCTGTTCCTGATACGCTCTCCTGGAAGAGAGGTCTTTCCCCACCCGGTCCTGGAGGACAGAAGCTGATCCAGGGTGGAAGGAAGACGGTGAGACTCCAGTTAAGCTACGGCGGTTGTGGAGTCTGCGGTGTCCGGTGCGGTGGTTGTGGTCCTTGGCGCGAGCTAGGAAGTGTCCATCAACAGAAGGTACTGGGTCGGAGTACGGGGAATTCCGTTACAGCATTCTAGAAAAATAGAATGTGACAGCAGATAAGAACCATTCGACCCATCTAGTCTGCCCGATTTTCTCAATACTTTAATTAGTCCCTGGCCTTATCTTAAGTCTAGGATAGTCTTTTGTTTATCCCACGCATGCTTAAACTCCCTCACAGTGTTAACCTCTACCACTTTAGCTGGAAGGCTATTCCATGCATCCACTACCCTCTCAGTAAAGTAATACTTCCTGATATTTTTAAACCTTTTCCCCTCTAATGTAAGACTGTCCTCTTGTGTTGTGATTTGTCCATGATACAGTTTCTTGGCTTATGCGAGTTCTTGTATAAACGCAATCTCTCTTAGGAGACTCATTAAGTCTCCGTGGACTATGGTTCTTTGTATCAAATGTATGTTTATTTTTATAGCTACAAGTCCCAAAATACAAGATGTAAAAGAAAATTTCCATGTGGAACAATTTTAAAAGTTTGTACTCTAGGCCATTTACCTGACGATATTTTTACATAACCATTTCACTGCCAATTTTTGCTAAATATTGTAGTAAAATTGTGTTTTTTCTGTTTTTTGACACAGGTTTGTTTTTTTTAAACTGATATGTACTATTGCTGTACAAAATCCCATATTGTGTTCAGTATCATCTGCTGTGTACGATATGCCCATTGTATGCCATTATTTTAGGAAGCTACAATGCCATATAAGAGACCAGGCTATATCAGTTTTTATGATTGCACTTTTCATAGATATTTGATGGAGCTTTGTTTAAGTTTGGGGCATTTTAGCAGTATGACTGTTTAACCCCTTAAGGACCAAACTTCTGGAATAAAAGGGAATCATGACATGTCATGTGTCCTTAAGGGGTTAAATAAGCCCACAACAGCCTACCATTTGTGAAAGTAGAGACTCCAGGGTATATCAGATGGCATATATTGTGCCTTAGCTTGCCATAATTTTTTTTTTTTTTACCAATATTAGTAGTGGTGAATTAAAAAAAATGAGCATTTTTGTTTTGTTTACATACATGCGTATTTTGTACATTTGATATGTGCCACTGTGATAAAATCCCCAAAATTATGCTCTATTACAACTTCTGAGTAAAACAATATGTCTAATCTATGGCTTAGACACTATTTTGTAAAGAGATGTGACCTTTTCATTTTAAGTGTGAATTTTCATAGGATTGTGTTTATAGGTGCATGTTCCATTTTAGCAGGTTGCGAATTCAAACTACCCCACTAAGGCCTAACATTTCTTAAAGAAGACACCTCAGGCTATTTCAAAAGGCATAATTTGAACCTTCGCATGGGATTTTTTTTTTTTCCTTCTAGTTTGTACCAAGTGTAGTGGTAATAAGCCTTTTTATTTTCTGCCTCTTTTGAAAGACAATAATTTTTTATATATATATATATATATATATATATATATATATTTTTTTTTTTTACTGTTTAATGTGTGCTATGGCAGTATAACACGTCATATGTTAATCAGCTATGCGGTCTGAGTACAGCAATATCCAGTGTGTACCTTTGCCAGGTATATGTGGATGTTTAAGGGACATAGTTGTGACTCTGCTGTTTCACTCTCAATTTTGATGTTGGGTTCAAGTCCCAGTTAGCTTTTTTGGGGTAGTTTGAAGTTTGAAGTAGCAACGTGCTAGAATGCTCCAACTATTTTTTCCTATGATGATAATAGCGATTACTTTGCTTTGAGTTCAAGGCCTCCTCTGATGCTTTGAAGATGGCCACCCATTTTTTTTTTATGAGACTGTGCAGAGAGTACCCTGTTCTTCCAGAGTGGCTTAGAAAAAACAAACCAGAATTTAACATTGTATGTATGGCCAGCAACTTACAACCCAGTTCACCCGGTATTTGCAGTAGAGTGTGCTAATAGATGGATCTGATCAGGAAGCTAATTGCCATACAACAGCCCTACCTATTCCATATACAACCTCTGGACAGGATTTAATGGGAATAAAGAAACACCAGAACGAAAAGCCCTCTTTGGTGGAGGGCCTCTTCATCATCTACCAGCTGCAGCATGTTTAAGGAAAATTGAGGACTTTTCATTTAATGAATTAAACATTGTTACTTTCTGCAAAAATTTGGGGGGGATATGAAAAAAGTAAGATTTTGTCTCCTAAAATGTCTTATATGCCACTCCCCAATTAAGCCACTTTAATAAGTAATTAAGGATTGCAGGAAACCAGAAAAAAAAAAAAAAAAAAAAAAAAAAAAAAAAAAAAAAAAAAAAAAAAAAAAAAAAAAAAAAAAAAAAAAAAGATCTAAAACAGACAGGCTGTAAATTATACAGAGTATAGCACCAACATCAAACCCCCATATCACTTGCGTAAAAAAATAAAAATAAAGCCAAAATTTTACTGCTCTGAGGCAATTAAAAAAAAACAAAAAAAAAGTATGGACATACTTGAAAACGAGAGAAATCTCAATGTATCTTTCCTGGTAAAATATTTTATAAAATAAATGTAACAAGATCATGGCATGATTAATACCTTTTGAATTCACGACCCTTTGATCTCTTTGCCATAAAATGAAGATAAGGAGGGGAACCCCACAGAAACCAGAATAGAAAACCCTCTGTGAACCATGCCAGACTGATAAATTATTCACACACTATAGCAAACACTGAGATGCTGCTCTATTTGTGTACCACACTAAATCAGACAAAACCCACATGTTGCAACATCTCCCCACTGGGAGAAAGGCTTGCAGGAGGATCACTTCCCATCCAGCACTTGCAGAGAAGACTGCAGAAGCGCACAGTCATAATGATTTGTCCTTCTTGAAATCAGACAATTTCCTCTAGTGTGTGTTAAATAAGGTGCATGGGGTATATTCGTTGCATTGCTCCCCACTGGAGAAGAGTGTTTATGTTGGCACCAAGGATATTTTGAATACAGGCAAATATGTAGGAGACCCACCATACCAAGTTAATACAACTAAAAAAAATAAAAAAAAAATAAAAAACTGCATTTTTTCCCACAATAAGTTTTATTAGTAAATTATAAACCTCTCTCTGCTCACCCTTACTAAACCAACTGCTCTCCCACTGACCACTTACAAGGTACATCAACCCTTCCTCTACACGTTTCAAGGAAAGGCATCATGAGTAAGAGTCAGGGGAGGTGACAGAAGCCAGCGCAGGAAGCACAAGAAGAAGTGAAACTTCAGAAATTATAGCAAGTCTGGCTGCAATGTTAGATATAACAAATTATAGCTGCACTCAAAAATGTCAGTTTAACAGAAAAGTCAGACCGGAGCAATATTACATTTTTGCAATGTGTTAGCACTATATTGCATAAAAAATTGGAGTGTTTTTTTAGCCACATTGCAGCACAGACATTGCTACTCATTCTACTTTGACTTCTCATTTAGCAACTTCTCAATGTCCGCCTGGATGTTAATGGTTTCAAATCGGCGGCTGTATCTTTTGTATGGAACGCCATCAGTCCCAATAAGGAACTTCTCAAAGTTCCAAGAGATATCGTTCCGCCTCACCGGAGACCAGATAATGCACTTGGGGTCCACCATGAGAGACACAGAATCGTCACTGGGATACGGAAGTTGCTCTTTCAGGAAGGTGAAGAGGGGATGCTCTTTTTCACCGTTGACCTCGCACTTCTCAAATATTGGGAAATTGGGCTCGTATCCACCTCCGGGTCGGACATACTTCAGAGAGTTCAAGATCTCCTGGTTGTTGGAATTCTCCTGCATTAAATAAAGATTGGGATTTGTATGGAGAATTACAACTACAACATGTATGCTTAAATATACTGAGGGCAATTTGATTGACATTGAAATGGCACTGCACTAAGACCATCTTAGAAATTTCAATTCAACCTAAATGATACATGAGACAGTAGGGACTCTATTGTTACAGAAACACCAGGCTGTGTGTGGGATAGACCTTTCACCACCAACACATTTGATTAGGCATGTGAGAAGGTCTATGAGAGATCCACTAGATCTCCGATAAAAATGCTCTCAGACACGCATAAGAGTACAAGTGCGTTTGTCTGGAAGTGAAAAAAAAAAAAAAAAGTCAAAGGAGTGTAAAAACCTTCAGGTAAATATCATTTACCCACCAAAATCCAACCCAACAACTTAGACCTGGTGTGAAATAACAACAAGTACTAGATATCACATTTGAACCATTAACAGTGCTGCACAACAGTCAAGATTCTGCCAACTCCCATCAGTCTGATCCATGAAAGTTAAAGGCATTACATTTCACTGCAGCTCTAGTGGCCATGATAGTTAGGGAGAAGCACACCTATGTACTGTATGGTTAATAAAACAAACACTGCTGCAATATAAGAAATGTTAGAGGACTCAAACAGTTACATAAAAGTACACCGGTAACTATTAAAAAAAAAAAGACTCCCAGTCCCCAAAATGATTATTTCATTTATCATTAATACATTAACCCTGTCACACATCACCCATCCGCCATACTCCCGGCATCCCTTACCTGGTGTCCGAATTGGTTGCAGGGAAAGCCGAGCACTTGCAGCCCGTTGGGGCCGTGTGTGCTCTGCAGACGGCTCATCTGGGTGTAATCCCGAACCGTCGTCCCTCAGAGCGATGCTACATTCTCTATGAGCAGCACTTGCCCCTTGAAGCGGGAGAAGTTGAGGATCTCCCCTGAGCCAAGCAGGCGGGCGGAGAACTCATAGACAGTACGCGCAGCCATCACTCCAGCAGCTCTCAGACAGCACTACATGGTGCCAGCAGGGAGGAGCTCTATATGTAAGGGCAGCATTCGATGACCACGCCCTCTCATAGAACGTTGACCCAGACTGGGCGGGGCCCTAGAGCGCTTTACAACTTACTGCGGACATGTGACTATAAATTATTTAAAGGGGCATCGTCTTATTAAGAAGAAGGAAAAAAAAAAGGATTAGTGTTTCATCCACAGCAGGAAGCCTGTCATGTACTTATGGCGTGCAAAACAGCTTCGTCATGATGCGCTGTTACTTCTCAGTGGAAAATTACCCTTTATTCATCTGCAAGGGCATCCTCGCTAAAATGTGAATTGTGGGGAGAATAAATTAGAAATGCAAGGTTATCGAATCCACAGTATGACAGTAATGAGCTGGATAATGTTTTTCTTTAAAGCTATAGCAGACAAAGGTTTTGAGATTTGGAAAATTCTTTACCTGCCACAATCTGGTATTTTTGTGTTTCATTTCATCATTTATTTTAACCAAATACTATAGGAGAGTGCTCCTTCAGAGGGAAAGGTTTCTGACATGTAGATTGGTTGTTAAAGGGATACTATAGTCACATGGACCACTTCATCTCATGAAGTGGTTTGGGTGCAGTGTCCCTGTAACTTTAAGACAGCCACCAATTAAACTCCGTGAAATTATGTTGGACGTCCTAACGCTTTGCATGAGGATGTCCAGCGCCTCAAAATTCTACTAGAAAAGCATTGATTTAATGCTGTCCAATGGAAAAGTTTAAATGTGTGCGTGGCGCTTGCCACACATGTGCATTAGGTCCTCCATTGGCATGATGTCACTATAGGAGACAGAATCGGAGCTGATGGATATTGGACCTGGAATTAATGGAAAGTGTTATAAGGGATTTTAACCTTTTCAACAAGGGGAGGCTTGCGGGGGGTTGTGTGTGAAAGCAGTGGCACACATCAGCATTAGGAATATAGTTTTTCTATAAGATTTTAATGTTAAATTATTACAAAAAATATAAAAGTATTGTGGGCCAACCACCATTAGGTTTTACAAAGAGATGGTGTAAGGCCATGAAAATATAAATACAAATATAGCTGATATCTGTGTTTCTTTCTTTCAATCTCTCATTGGTTGGGATGAGTTCACTCAGTGGATGTACTGTATAACAAGGAAGTTGGATTGTGAAGAGGAAGGCAGAGTTTCTCTGCTGAAAGCTGTCAAACTATTTTTTTTATTTCCTTATTTTTATTACTCAATTCTTTCCAATGGGGATTCCAGTGACTTGGGAAGTCCTCATGCACAGCGTAAGGATGTCCAGCATTAGACGACTGTGACAAACGTACCTATGCCACAAGCTCCTGGAGGAGCCTGCTAGTTATCCTCCTGCCCAAGGACTATGGGCAATATACAAAGACCCTGTTCGTGCGCTGGCTTCTGTCACCTCCCCTGACACTTACACATGATGCCTTTCCTTGAAACGTGTAGAGGAAGGGTTGATGTACCTTGTAAGTGGTCAGTGGGAGAGCAGTTGGTTTAGTAAGGGTGAGCAGAGAGAGGTTTATAATTTTACTAATAAAACTTATTGTGGAAAAAATGCAGTTTTGTTTATTTTAATTTTAATTGTATTAACTTGGTATGGTGGGTCTCCTACATATTTGCCTGTATTCAAAATATCCTTGGTGCCAACATAAACACTCTTCTCCAGTGGGGAGCAATGCAACGAATATACCCCATGCAACTTATTTAACACACTAGAGGAAATTGTCTGATTTCAAGAAGGACAAATCATTATGACTGTGGGCAATCTTCCCAGCCGCCATTAGCAGCTTTCCCTGGGTGCCCCTATTTCGGCACTTTCCCTTCATTCGAATGGAACCAAACACTAGCTCCCTGGCGGGGTGCAAGGCGGTCCAATACAACGACCAAAAGTCATCTAAGCACCCGGAAGTCCCTCTAGTGGCTGTCTGGCAGAGATCCACTAGAGGAGGGCTTAACCCTTTCTCTGCTGAAAGCTGTCAAACAATTTTTTTTATTTCCTTATTTTTATTACTCAATTCTTTCCTATGGGGATTCAGTGACGCGGGAAGTCCTCATGCGTAAGGATGTCCAGCATTATTTAGACGACTGTGACAAACGTACCTATGCCAAAAGCTCCTGGAGGAGCCTGCTAGTTATCCTCCTGCCCAAGGACTATGGGCAATATACAAAGACCCTGTTCGTGAGTTAAATCTTCCCAGCCGCCATTAGCAGCTTTCCCTGGGTGCCCCTATTTCGGCACTTTCCCTTCATTCGAATGGAACCAAAGACTAGCTCCCTGGCGGCCGTTCGCATGAAGAAACCCATGAATTGTGTCCCAGAGGAGAGCTAGGAAGCGAGCTTGATGGAGATACCCAATCGGGGTGCAAGGCGGTCCAATACAACGACCAAAAGTCATCTAAGCACCCGGAAGTCCCTCTAGTGGCTGTCTGGCAGAGATCCACTAGAGGAGGGCTTAACCCTAGCTGGTAATTATTGCAGTTTATAAAAACTGCAATAATTACATTCTCAGGGTGATGGGAGTTTTCATCCAGACAATTTAAATGAGCTGAAGTGGTCTGGGTGCCTACAGTGTCCCTTTAACTCCTTAAGGACCAAACTTCTGGAATAAAAGGGAATCATGACATGTCACACATGTCATTCCTTAAGGGGTTAAAGCTATTAGATTGTGTATAAAATGCAGCATGAAGGGGGCAGGGCCTAGCCTCAAAATGGCGCAGAGGAACCCACCCAAGCAGGACCACAAACACGACCGGAAGAGCTGAGCAGCAACCCACACAAGATACGTGACCCAACTTACTGGACTGAATCTTGGCAAGGCGACAAGTAGTGTGCCTCTTCACTTTGGGATGGTGTTGTGCCCCTAGCAGGCATAGGCTGAGAGTGGCTCTGGGACTGATCTGTTATGAAAAACCCTGGGTTACTCACTACAGCTGCCTGTCTCCGAGAATGTAATGTGGTGTGCAATTATTTGATGTTTCTGCCTATATGTTCAATATAGACAACTTTTTCTCTGTAGTCTCGCTGTCCACTGGATTCCAACTAGGGGCTCCTTCCAGAAGTAATAAGCCTGTCATACCTCTTAGTGTTTTTCTTTCCTGTTATTTTCTTATCTTCCTTTAAAACTGCACAGCACACTTTGACCTTATGACTTACCTACCATCAGCCTAGCTAGGTAGGTAACTGTAAGATGGTTTGTTATCGCTAGTCTGGGCCAGCATTGTTTTAATCTTTAACCATTTGCCAACCCTCATGCACTCACTAGCCCACCCCATTAGAGAGCCTGAGCTTGCTGCAGAGGTGGGTCACCCTGTCCGAAGAATCACTTAGCTGTTTGAAACCTCGAGCCAAGACTCTATATAATTTAGATTACGGGAACTGTCCCACTTAAGCTTGTACTTACATGACTTCCTATCCTTTTGTCAACATTTTCAATCTGTCTCAGTACCGACTCTATCTTATAGCTGACACGGAGATTTCACATGTGACTATTATAATTTATAATATAACATGTGTACCGTCAATGTATGCCTAACACATGTTTATAAATGTTGAACCGACAGGCGAGCAATTGCTGTTGTGGCATTGCATGCCTCTTTTTTTCGCGAGCACAATAAAATAATTATATATATATAAAAAATGCAGCATGAATACGAGGCTGTCTCATTTTAATCCATTAGGAGAACATGGACTTTGTAATATTCTACAGCAGGGGTGCCCATAAGGTAGATCCCCAGGTGTTGTAGAACTAAATTCCCATGATGCTTTGCATGATTTTAGAATGACAAAGCATCATGGAAGCTGACGTTTTAAAACATCTACAGGAATGCTCCACTGAATTTCAAAAATTTAGTATATGTAGTCCCAAATGAAACATGCCTGTATGCTTTCTTTAGAGGTATATGAAAACAGCTTGTAAAAGTTGCAGACCTACTGTATGCAGCCTTTGCGTGCCCTTACCCTCTCTCTCTGAAGGAGACTTTAGTCAGTGTTGTGAATACACTAATAATAGGCTGTGCATTGAGAAGCCTCTGTGTTGTAGGTGCACGCATTCATACAGAATCGTACAGCTTATTGAGAAGCCACTAGCGCCTGCTACTTCTGTTATCTCTGTGGAGCTAATAAATAGAACATGTTTCAGCCCCCAGTTATATCCTTTATCCTTTAAGCTGTGTTAGATGAATTTGAAAAGCCATTCTTAAAAGAAACTAGGGTCTACTTGATCAGAGGTTGACCTTTCCGAACTAGTCTCTATTTATTCTCAATTACTATGTTGCCACAAAATAATTTTTTTCCCTTATGAACCCAATGATTGAGTGGTGTGCCACCTAGTGGTTTTGCATAAGATGTGGACTCTTTTCAACTTGACACAAGCATATCATAGAAGAATATTCTGCTTGCTGGGCAGTAGTTTAGAACTGCAAAATATTCCATTCCATAAGCCGTTTCTCTACTCCGCAATCATTCTGCAAGTTGAGGTACGATTGCCAGTTACAGACAATAGTCACCAAAACAACTTTAGCTTAATGAAGCAGTTTTTGTGTATAGATCATGTCCACTGCTCAATGCACTGTCATTTAGTAGTTAAATCACTTTTGATTCTGTTTATACCACACATTTACTGCTTGTGACACACACAACCTGCATGAAAACAAAATGGTTTCATTTTCAGTCAGATGTTAAAGGGCACCTGCCGTGCACCAAACAGCTTATGCTCATTAGGGTGAGCATAAGATTCTATATATCGTGCTAGATTAGTGGGGGGAAAAAACTATTTAATTAAACAAAACTGTCACACACTATATATATACTTAAATGAAGTAGACCTCACAGGCTATTTACCTAAAAGGAATTCTATAATATGAGGAAAACAGATTGGTATTCCTAACATTATAGTGCCCCCCCCCCCTACATCAGATAAAGGGTTTTTAAAAACAAAAACAAACTTTATTTACTTAACCCAGGGCTCGACAAATCCCAGGCGCCAGATCGCCACGGCGACTAGAAATGTCGCCCTGGCGTCTGAGATTTGCCAGCTCACTAGCTTTGACGGCGGCCGCCATGGGGAATATTGCAGGTGGCCGCCCACGGGAGCATGGAGGAGGCGGCCGTCCGCAGGACCATGGAGGTATGAGGAGGAGCATTGTGGACAGCGCGCAAGGAAGCAGTACTCTGCAGCTGCTCTCTGCTCCCTCGCGCTGTGTAATGATGTCGGGAGCCGGAATATGACGTCATTCCAGCCCCGGCATCATTACAGAACGCGAGGGAGCAGAGAGCAGCTACAGGCAGAGTACTGCTCCCTCGCATACAGGAAGAGAGCAGCCCCAATGGACCCCAGGAAAGACCGACTCAGCTCTCCCAAATGTAGGGAGGCTGAGTGGGTTTCAATTCAAACAAAAATGTGTGTGTGTATATGTGTGTGTGTGTGTGTGTGTGTGTGTGAGCCAGTCAGTGTGTATGTGTGTGAGCGAGCCTGTTAGTGTGCGTTTTTGAGCCTGTCAGAGTGTCTGTATGTGTGTGTATGTGTTTGTTTGTTGAGCGCCTGTCAAGAGTTTGTGTGTGTGTGTGAGCCTGTTGTCAGCGTGAGTGTGTATGTGAGCCTGTCAGAGAGTGTGTCTGTGTGTGAGAGCCTGTCAGTTTGTGCGCGTTTAGGTACCTGCCCCCTCCGATCTCACGTGTTTTTACTCACCTTTCTTCCTATTTCCCACGCTGTGCCAGTTTCGCTATGGCTGAGATGATCATAGAGATCATAGAGATGCATTACATTAATCAATCTCTATGATGAACATTCAGTGCCTCCATGCAGAGTTTGGAGACACTGAACCAGGGTGCTGCACATGTTCAGCAGTGACCCAGGACTCTCTAGTGACCAACTGAGTCACTGTCACTAGAAGTGTTACTAAGCAGCAATGTAAACTCTGCCTTTTCACGGAAAAGGCAGTGTTTACACTGAAACGCCTGCAGGGACAGGCTATAGACACCAGAACAACTACATCAAGCTGTAGTGGTTCTGGTGACTATAGTGTCCCTTTAAGAATTGCACTAAAATTACTGGCTCCTAACTTTTTTAGCTGGCTCCTATACTCCAAACAAATTTGTCAAGCCCTGACTTAACCCCTTAAGGACACAAGCAATTTTTGCATTTTTGGCGGTTTGTGTTCAAACTCAATTTGCATCTCTCTCATTTATTTCACCAACACATATTATATACCGGTTTTTAGTGGACAAAAAGGGTTTAAATTTGGCTCCACATATACATATATAAATTCTCATTAATTATAAAAAAAAAAAAAAAGCCAACATATGGGGAAAAACCAAAAAAAACAACAACCCTTTTTTCACAGTTTAGACAATACTAACGTTTGCATAATATGACCAGCTTAGGAAAAGTAATTAAAAATAAATTCATTCAGGTGTCCTGATTTATAGACTACATAAATGTATATTTATATATGTGTAGGATTTCAGCTTATTTTGAAAGTTACAGGTCACAAAATACAAGGACTAAAATTAAATTTCAATGTGAAACAATTTTAGAAATTGCCACAGAAAAGTGAGAGAGAGAGAGTGTGTGTATATATATATATATATATATATATATATATATATATTTTAGATATCACAGGCTATTTACCTACAGTTATTTTGACACTTTTTACATTTCATTGCCAATCTCTGCTAAATATTGGAGTAAAACTGTGTTTTTGCTCTATTTTGGCATATACACATATAACAAGGTTTTTTTTTAAAATGTGTATTTCGCAAAGCTGGTGTGTGCTATTCCTGTACAATATTCATGTATTCCCCATATTGTGTTCAGCTACATCTGCTGAGTACAACAATACCCCCATTGTATGCCTTTGGCATGGTTCTGTGAAGCTACAATTATTATTATTATTATGTTATTTATATAGCACCATCAAATTCCGCAGCGCTTTACAATGGGTGGACGAACAGACATGTAGTTGTAACCAGACAAGTTGGACACACAGGAACAGAGGGGTTGAGGGCCCTGCTTAATGAGCTTACATGCTATAGTGAGTGGGGTAAAGTGACACAAGAGGTAAGGATAGTATTAGACTAGTGACAGTTGCAGAGGAGGAATCAGTCAGGAGCTATTAACAGTTTAATTGATACGCTTTTATGAAGAAGTGGGTTTTTAACGATTGGAGTGGAGACTGGGTGAGCATCTAATGGAGGAGAGAAGAGAGTTCCACAGGAACAGTGCAGCCCTTGAGAAATCTTGAAGGCGAGCATCAGAATTGGGAGTAAGGACAGAAGATAGACGTAAGTCTAAACGGGACATACTTGTGTATAAGTGAGGATAGATAGGTGGGAGCAGCATTATGTAGCGATTTGAAAGCAAGAACCAGAATTTTAAATTGAGCGCTATATTTTATAGGAAGCCAATATAGGGACTGACAGAAAAGTGAGGCATGGGAGGTGCGGGCGGACAGGAAGATGAGCCTCGCTGCCGCATTCATTATGGACTGTAACGGCGCAAGTTGGGAGCACGTAAGACAATGCCATACAAGAGACAAGGCTATTTCAGTTTCTATAGTTAGGCCCATCAAATGCATCTATGAAAATTCTATGTCTTATTCTGTGGCATTATAGCAGTTTAAATGCTCAAATAACCCCACAAAGGGCTTCCATTTAAGAAATCAGACACTCCAGGGTATCTTATTAGGGAAAATTTATTCATATTTACCGTAATTTTCTTTTCCTGGCAGCATTTAACATATGGGTTTAGCTCCTCCCTCTAACCCCCAGGACAGGAAACACAAACAATTAAACAATTAAGCATACCTTCCCCTGGTATAATAGGAACCCCATCAGCCATCACACCTAAGTCAAGTAACAAGAAGAAAATCCGAGGGTGGGAAACCAAATGCTGCCATGAATAATAGCCAGGAAAAGAAAATTACGGTAAGCATGAATACATTTTCCCTATTCCTGGCTAGTCATGGCAGCATTTAACATATGGGATTCCCCCAGCAATAATAACACAGGGAGGGAAATGCATGCTACAAAAAATAGTTTAATATATAAATCAGCTATGCGGATTAAAGGAGTTCAGGACAGACAGGCCAAACTCCGTATCCGAGCGAGAAGCTACATCCACTTTGTAGTGTTTCACAAAGGTCTTTAGAGATGACCAATTTGCAGCCTTACAGATGCTCTCTGCAGGAACTCCTGACTTTGCAGCCTGTGAAGTAGCAATGGACCTTGTGGAATGAGCTCTGATGTCTTTGGGAACAGGAACATTCATCACTCTATAAACCCTGGAAATAGCAGAAACTGTCCAGGAACGAAGAGAGGAGACTGAAGCGGCTTCACCTTTGCTAGAACCCCAAGGTATAATGAACAACTGAGAGGATTTTCTCCAAGCAGCAGAGCGCTCTATATACATCAACAAACATCTCCAAAGATCCAGCATATGACACCTTGGCTCTTCAGGGGTAGAAGGATCCTGAAAATAGGCAGGCAAGTCAATTTCTTGATTGAGATGGAAAGAAATTCAGGTCTCGGGGGGAGAACGACCCTATCATCGAAGAAGGAAGTGTAAGGTTCCTCGGCTGATAAAGCCCTGATGTCAGACATTCTTCTAGCAGAGACTAGAGCTAGCAATGATAGTGTCTTCTGAGAAAGGATCTGCATATGTATGTCACCAATAGATTCGAAGGGAGGATACGTTAGAGCCTGCAGCACCAGAGGCAAATTCCAAGGAGCCGCCAGTTGTCTGATAGGAGGTCTAATTCGTAAAACGGCCTTGAAAAAATGAACCACCATAGGATGAAGAGCCCATCGAATGCCAGAAAGAGCAGAGATAGCTGAGCAGTGAACTTTCAGGGTGTTAAGCCTATGACCCTTCTCCAGGCCCGCTTGTAGGAAACCTAAGACTTGAGAGACAGTAGGAGGACTCATATTCTGCACAGACAGGGCCGTCTTTAACGCGGGGCAAACGGGGCAGCTGCCCCGGGCCCAGTTTCTCTTGGGGGGCCCGAGGCACCTGCCCCGTGGGCCCCGCTGACCCCGGCGGGCGGGTGGCCGGTCGGGCAGGAAGGCGGCGAGGGAGCACTCACTGCTTCCTCTTCAGCTCCCTCGCGCACCGCACTGATGCGGGGCCGGAAGATGACGTCATCTTCCGGCGCCGGCATCCCTACGCGGCGCGCGAGGAGCTGAAGAGGAAGCAGTGAGTGCTCCCTGGCGCGCCCGCCTGACCGGCCACCAGCAGGAGCCCAGCAGCACCACTGGACCCCAGGGAATCCCCCCAGCACTCCAAAAGGTAAGGAGGCTGGGGGGATTACATTTAAAAAAAAAAATGTGTGTATGTGTGTGTTTGTGTATGTGTGTGTTAGTGTATGTATGTGTGTGTTAGTGTATGTATGTGTGTGTTTGTGTATGTATGTATGTGTGTTTGTGTGTGTTAGTGTAAGTGTATGTGTGTTAGTGTATGTGTGTGTTTATGTGTGTTAGTGTGTGTATGTGTGTGTGTTTGTGTGTTAGTGTGTTAGTGTATGTGTGTGTGTATGTCTGTGTGTGTGTCAGTATGTCTGTCTGTCTGTGTGTGTGTCAGTATATATGTGTGTCAGTATGTGTATGTGTCAGTATGTCTGTCAGTGCGTCAGTATGTCTGTTAGTGCATGTGTATGCATGTGTCAGTATATCTGTCTGTGTGCCAGTATGTCTGTGTGTGTGTGTGTCAGTATATCAGTCTGTGTGTGTCAGTGTATGTGCCTGTGTGTGTGTGTCAGTATTTCTCAGTGTATGTGTGTGTATCAGTGTATGGTGTCAGTATGTTGATCAGTGTATGTGTCTGTGTGTGTGTGTGTGTGTCGGTATATGTGTCTGTGTGTAGTATGTCTGTATATGTGCCTGTGTCAGTATGTCTGTCAGTACGTCTACCAGTGTATGTGTCTGTGTGTGTGTCAATATATGTACTTGTGTCAGTGTGTCTGTCAGTGTATGTGCCTGTTTATCTGTATGTAGTCAGTGTATGTATCTGCTTGTGCGTCAGAGTGTGTACCTGTGCATCTGAGCAGCAACTTTAAATTCAAATACACACCTCCAACGTCAACACTACATACAAGCACACTCCTACATTCAAAAACAAACACTACACATAAATGCACACTTGCATTCAAACTCCAGTACCACATACAAACACATTCACACAAACATACTCCATACAAACACATGCTTACATTCAAACATACTAACATGGCTCAGTGCTAAATACAACCCTGCAAGCATGGGAAATTGGTAGAGTCCCAGCTGTCAAAGCATTGTTGGAGTTGCACGACAGATGGGGTTCTACCTTTAGTCCAACCTTGCAATTGGGGGTCCCAATAAAATTCATTCTACTTTAGTACCGCCACTGCGTTGGGATGGATGCCGTGATTGCATACCAGGGAGTGAGGGGCGAGAGCGGCAGGGCACAGGGGGCCCAAGCAAACACTTGCCCAGGGTCCATTCGTTATTAAAGACGGCCCTGTGCACAGATGAGTTCAACCATACCGCAAAGGCTTCCCATATTCTGTGGTAATTAGAAGACATGGAGATCTTCCTGGAACATAAAAGGGTAGAGACCACCTTGTTTCTTTAGGCATTGCCTTTCAGAAGCCATGCATGAAGCCTGAGCTTGTAAGGTTCTGGTTGAACCACTGGGCCTTGTGTCAGTAGATCTTCTGAGACCGGAATCTCCCAAGGTTCCTCCATCGTCAACCTCTTCAGAAGAGGAAACCAAGGACATCTTGGCTAGAAGGGAATTACTGCAATCACTTTGCAACGTTCTCTGGAAATCTTCCTCAGAACAGCATGAATGAGAGGAACGGGGGGAAAGACATACGCCAGATGAAAGGGCCATTTCATTGACAGGGCATCTTGATTCAGTGCCTTCGGATGGAATCTCCTTGATACAAAACAAGGAACTTGAGCGTTCTGAGCCGTAGCCATGAGATCCACTTGGGGAAGACCCCACTGCTGGACCAATTGCTGAAACACTAGTCTGGAAAGGTGCCATTCTGTGGCTTCCACCTGGTGTCTGCTTAGGAAGTCCGCCAAGACATTCTCCTTTCCTGGAAGATAGACAGCACGTAGGCTTTCCACATGTATTTGTGCCCACGTCATGATTGCTGTCACTTCTTTCATCAGTGCGACACTCCTGGTGCCCCCTTGATGGTTGATATAGGCGGCAGCCGCCCTGTTGTCCACTCTCAATTTCACACAGGCCCCCTTGATCAGGTGCTGAAAATGGAGAAGTGCCATAAATGTCGCTCTCAACTCCCTTATATTCGAAAGCACGTACTGAGCCCTCAGAGGCCATTCTGCTTGGATGAAGGAATTTCCCAGATGTGCTCCCCATCCGAACTGAGTGGCATCTGTTGTGATGACTACCCAGTCAATTTCCTTCAAAGGAAAACCTCTGGAAATGTTTTCCTCTTTCAGCCACCAACGAAGCTTCCTTTTCTGGTCGAGAGGAATGTGGTTCTTTCTTTCCCAGTCCTCTGAGCTGGTTTTGAAGTTTCTCAGGAGATACTGTTGAAGCGGACGTAGATTACTATAGACCTGGTCAGATGGGCGTAATGCAGAGGTCAGGGTACCCAGGAGCTTCATAAACTGCCTTGCGGAAGCAGAAGCCTCTTGAATAAAGACTTAAATATGATTCTGCAGTGCCAACTTTCTCTCTTGGGCAAGAGATACCATCGCCATGAGGGTATTGAAGTTTGCTCCTAAGAACACCAGCTTCCTTGTTGGTTGTAGATGACTCTTTTCGTGGTTGATGAGCCACCCAAACAGAGAGTGAGTCTCGAGGACCAGATGTCTGTGTCGGAGTATGATCTCGAAGTCTGAAGCCACTACCAGGATGTCGTCGAGGTAGTGGTAAATGGCAACATCCATCTTCCTCAGGAAAGCAATCACCGTGACCAGTTTCTTCGAGAAGGTCCTCGGGGCTGTACTTATCCCAAAGGGAAGAGCCTGAAACTGGAAGTGCTCCTTTTTTACACAGAATCAGAGAAACTTATGATGTCTGTCTGTGACAGGAACATGGAAGTATGCATCTCTTAGATCAGTTGAGATTAACCAGTCTCTGTGGTGTATCACGGGGATGATGGAACGGATGGATTCCATGCAAACCCTTCTTATCCTTAAGAAGAGATTGAGCTGGTGTAGGCCTAGAATAGGCCTCCACTTTCCTCCTGGTTTCTTTACCAAAAACAGGGGAGAATAGAACCACTCTTTTATCCACGGGTTCCTTGAGAGAAGCATTACTATCAATAGGCAGAGTTGATCTTTTTGCCACTTTAATAATCGGAGCATCAATCTTTGGGACCGCCGTCCACATTCTTGAATCCTCCTCTTTAATAGGGTACAATTTTGACAATTTGCCCTGACTTGTAATCCTTTTTCCAGGAGTATTCCACTCTGAGCGAATCAGTTCCTTAATGGATCTGTGCACTGGAAAGGAAGGTTTCCTCTTGTGGAGATCTCCGAAATGTCTATCAGAAGTTGAAACTTCCTTGACTTCTTCTGGCAAATCCAAAGTCTTTCTGACTGCCCTGATCAGATGCTCCATAGCCTTAGCGTGTAATGAGCACGGTTGTTCCGTGAACTCTTCCTCACTAGAAGAGATAAGCTCCAATTCTAAGGAACCAGCAGCGTGTCTGAAGTCTTCTTCAGATAGGTCGGATTCTCGGCCAAAGCTCTTAGATCTGGGTCTTTTACCTCTAATGGATTCTGAAATCCCTTCCGCCACAACTTGCTTAATCCAATAAGCTATGTCCTGAGCTAAGGATGTGGAGGCTTGAGGTGACCTGCGATGTTCCGACTCACCTGCGACCATGGATAAGCACTTGCGGCATAGCCTGCAGTTATCCAAAGGCCCTGCACCACATCCAAGGCAGGCCGCCAGTTTGTCCTCCTCTTGGTGGAGGTCTAGGGCCAGAGCAGTCTTGAGGGCTGTAAAACACATAAGTCAACCCTCCATGCACTCTTTTTAATCGTAATAAATAGTGAAAAAAAAATGTAATGCTCACCTATGACCTATTGTAGATCTTGCCGACTTAGCAGATGGAGATGCTGGATCCATCATAATAGAAGGGCTATATAACAAAGGTTGTCACAATGAACTTCATGCAGCCAAACTGAACAGCATTATGTATTATAGATTAAAACATAATACCTGCAGAGAATGGATGTGGCACTAGAGAGCACTGTATGACAGAGGGAAATGAAAGCACTAGCTTATTTTGCAGAAATACCGCCATTTTAAAATTTCCTTCTCTGTGCCTTTAAGAAGGCGCACATGCGCCAATTGGCCGCAAGTCCGCAGCTTCGCCATCTTAGATGAGGGCAAATATGCCGAAAATCCGGCCGTGGCCGTTGCGCATGCGCGGGCGTCTTACCGGATGGATGATCGTCTGATCGAGGTCTGGAGGCTTAATCCTGGCGAACACAGGCTCCAGGTGCCAGGGGAACTACCCACCATGGCTCCCAGGGGTTCCCAATTCGTGCAAAGAAAGGGCTACATATGCCTGGGCTCATCATAGCAGCATGATCAGGTGAGCATAAGGAAAAACTTTAACCCTTAGAAAATCAGGGAGAGAAAATAACAACGGTCCTAGGGCTATGAGGACAGGAAAAAAAAAGACTGAGGTGTGATGGCTGATGGGGTTCCTATTATACCAGGGGAAGGTATGCTTAAAGGACCACTCTAGGCACCCAGACCACTTCAGCTTAATGAAGTGGTCTGGGTGCCAGGTCCAGCTAGGGTTAACCCATTTTATTTATAAACATAGCAAGCCCATTCCTTCAGTGAGCAAGCCTGATCGTCTGCAAAGATAGCCTTCTGGAAAGCCACATTATATTTTCTTGTATTTATATCTTGTCTGTTATGCTAAAGTGTAGTTTTGCTAGCCCTGTAGGTAATTGTTTTATTCACCTATATGCATTCCTCTATTTCCCCTCTGCTTTGTGACTGACCTCTGACCCCTCCCTTTTCTTATTGATATGTTTGGTTTTATTTGAATATCCATCTCTTCATCTCTGTACCTAGATACATTTCCCCCTCCCTTACCTTTATTGCAAGCTCTCTGACCCTCACATCTCTTTATTCAACAGCCTGATTCCCCAACTTTGCAAGCCCATTCCTTAAAGGACCACTCTAGGCACCCAGACCACTTCAGCTTAATGAAGTGGTCTGGGTGCCAGGTCCAGCTAGGTTTAAACTGCTATATTTATGAATGGGTTAAGCCTTCCCCTATTTCCTCTAGTGGCTGTCTCATTGACAGCCACTAGAGGCGCTTGCATGCTTCTCACTGTGATTTTCACAGTGAGAGCACGCCAGCGTCCATAGGAAAGCATTATGAATGCTTTCCTGTGTGACCGGCTGAATGCGCGCGCAGCTCTTGCCGCGCATGCGCATTCAGCCCAGGAGGAGGAACGGAGGAGGATCGGAGGAGAGCTCCCCGCCCAGCGCTGGAAAAAGGTAAGTTTATACCCCTTTCCCCCTTCCAGAGCCGGGCGGGAGGGGGTCCCTGAAGGTGGGGGCACCCTCAGGGCACTATAGTAACAGGAAAACGAGTATGTTTTCCTGGCACTATAGTGGTCCTTTAAGTGAGCAAGCCTGATGCCCAGTCTCCCACCCCATGCTCATTATTACATTAAAATGTAGGTGTGATAGACAATCTATAAGTTAGGTTAAAAACAAAACTGCCTCTTATTAGTACACTCCTGCACTTTCTTAACCCATAAAACACATTCACCTGCTCTTGATATTCCAATTATCTCCAATGTTTATTTTTCACAGTTTAGCAATAATCTGTTTTCTCCTCCTCTTTATTTCCTCAGTCTCCCTCACTATAAAAATCTCTCCTTACACCCACTTCGCTCATCCCCCCCAACCACATTTACATATGCCCTTCTCTGCGACACTCCCCCTCTCATCTCATGCCTTACACTCATTTTTCTACTCTCTCACTCCAACCCACAATCGATCTCATCCTAGACCCCATGCATACAAAACCCATTCACACCTCCTGTCACTTTCTCTCCTCCTACTTCTCGCAGCTGGTGATGTCTCTCCCAATCCAGGGCCCTTCACCTTCTTTACACACACTAAGACAACCAGAAACCCCACAAACCTCATCACAATACCCTGCCCTTTAACCTCACTTACCAAAATTAATTGTGCACTCTGAAATGCCCGCTCCATCTGCAGTAATTTAAAATCAACAACCATACACAACTTTTTCATCTCAAACTCACTCACACTGCTTGCACTTACAGAGACCTGGCTGTCCCCCTCTGATAGCACTACTCCTGCCTCTTTTTGTTTTGGTGGGCTACAATTCTCTCACACTCCCAGACTCAACTGTAAAGGCACCCTTCTCTCCCTTCAATGTACCTCTCAACCAATCATAACTCCCCCTGTCCTATCCTTTTCTTCTTTTGAAGTTCACACTGTCCGCCTATTTAACCCCTTAAGGACCAAACTTCTGGAATAAAAGGGCATCATGACATGCCATGTGTCCTTAAGGGGTTAAACCCACTCCTGTGCTGTTGGAGAAAGTCTCACTGTGCATCTGACTTTCTCCACTATAAATTTATGCTGAGCTCATACAGCTTGGCTCTTTCCTCTGCAAAAATTAATTACTTCAATACCCTCATAACCACACTCTCCTGCGAACCCAAACGACTATTTCACACATTTAACTCTCTTCTTCACCCTGCTGTTCCTCCTCCACCTACTAACTTGACCGCCTCAGACTTTGCAACTCACTTCACTGACAAGATCTCTACAATCAGAGAAGAGATCTCATCTTTCTTCTTCCCCTAACTTCACTCCCTCTGCTGTTCTATGTTCATTCACACCCGCTACATTGGAAAAGGTTTCTGCTCTGCTCCAGTCCTCCCGCCCCACCACCTGCTCCCTAGATCCAATTCCCTCGCATCTCATCCGTACTCTGTCTTCTTCTCTTTCTCCACCTCTCACTAAAATTCTCAATCTCTCTCCTTTGATATATTTCCATTGTCCTTCAAACAAGCAACTGTAACCCCAATTCTAAAGAAGCCCAATCTTGACCCTAACTCCCCATCCAACTATTGTCCTATCTCGCTACTGCCTTTTGCATCAAAGATCCTTGAAAAACATTGTGTATGCGAGATTTACAGACTTCCTCGAGTCCAACTCTCTGCTAGACCCACTTCAGTCTGGTTTCCGCGCTAAGCACTCTGTGGAATGATTATATTGTGAAAACTATCAGGACTATGGCTTAGCCGTTGACATGTTTAGTGGCAGCAGGGATAGCTGAACGTTTTGATAGAAGATTTGTGTAGGTGGGCCTGAAAATAAGGGAGTGGTGGCAGTTTAGAAATCATGTCCTGATTTTTCAGCTTTTGCCAGCTCCCACTCTAACTTTGCCATTCATTCCTATGGGACAAATTTCGCCACAAGAACGACGATATTCCGTGAACCATTCGGCGAAACGTTCCACAAAGTAATAGCAATCCGATCGGGAACAATCTGCTAGTTTTGGTAAATTTTTGTCTATGTAGTGTAAAAACTGTGGGAGGAGTTAGGGTGGCAAATTTGGCTATAATAAGAATAAGAAATATGTGAGATAACATTAAGTGGTCTTGCTATGCAAGAACACTTAATAAGGTCCTTCCCATAGGAAAGCATTTAATCAATGCTTTCCTATAGGGATTTTACAGACGCTGAATGTCCTGGAGTGAGGACACTCAGTATTGTTTGAGGACTCGAGTCCACTATAATCCAAGAAGTGCCTCTATTGGCTGTCTAGTAGACAGGCCCTATAAGCCGTTTTAGTCCTGCAAGGTAAGTATTGCAGTTTCCCCAAAATTGCTAGACTAAGGGGGACAGGGACAGTGCACCCAGACCACTTCAATGAGATGAAGTGGTCTGGGGTGCCTATAGTGCCCTTTCAAGTATTGACACATTTTATGTAGCCATTTCGCTACCAAATATTGTAGTTATTTTTGGATTTTAGAACACACAAATAACAAGGTTTTGTTTGTGTATTTTGTAAACCTGATGTAAGCTACTCCTGTACAAAGCCTCATATTGGTTCTACCAGGTCCATGGCATTCAGGGAGAATGGACATGTAGAGGAAGTTCGGATATATTGTGTAAATGTGGACAGTTTGTCTTGAGAAAGTCCTGGGTTCAGGTCTAAAAATTTGATGATTCTCGATGTGATGTAGTTCATGGAATAAAAGTGATCTATTCTTGATTTAAAGTCTTGTGAGTGCGCACTTCCTGGCATTTTTTTTGTTATACATCTCTATCTCAAATTGAAGATTGGGTCTGCCTCGGTCCCCGATCTGCCTGCTTACATCAGATACGATTGTGAGCCATCCACAATGCTTTCCCATATAATTGACTGAAAGTGTCAAAGAGGCAGATCAAGGGCAGAACCAGCACAAGTCAAACACAGCCCTGGCCAATCATCTAATTTTCTCTGAAAAAAGACAGTGTTTACTGCAAAATGCCTAATGGGAATGATTCTACTCACCAGAACAAATAAAATAAGCTGTAGTTGTTTTGGTGACTATAGTGTCCATTTAAAAATATTCCAGAAATTAATACTATTTGCACACAGACATGATATTTTGAGCTTAATCAGGTTATCAGTTTTTCACTTCTCGCCCCTGCCATGTTTGTATTGCTGTATATTAACACTTTTCTACTCCACCCCCTCCTCATGTCAGACAGTGTTTGAAAAGGGGGGTTTAGGGTTGGGAGGGTGAGTACACGAGAAGAATCCTGTCATGTGCTAAAAGGTGGCATGTGGTGTCCCTCCCTCCTACTTAAACTCTATGAAATTATATTAAAGAGTTTTAAAGTGACAGTTATCCTTTAAAGACAGAATAAGTCAGTCATTGGTCCTAAAGGAATTAAAAGACCACATCACTATATTGGCTTTGTGATATGTAAATAAAGCTCTCTCCCCTCAGATTGCCTGTCCAAAGCTACTGCAATAAATTATGGCTCTCTCCAAATTCCCCTTGCAGGCACTGCTTTCCCTAAAACGTAAAGTGATATTACAGGCACTCAGACCACTTGAGCTCACTAAAGTGGTCTGGGTGCACTGTCCCAGGTCCCTTAACTCTGCAAAGCTAATTATTGCAGTTTTCAAGAGGGAGCGGTGTGGTGAGTGGATACTACTCATTTAGAAATTTTTATGGCAAAAAACTAATTTTTACTTACCGTCAATTCTTTTCTTCTTAATAGGGTGGCAGTAACTTCTGGGGTTTTGCTCCTCCCTGTGGACAAGACACCTAACAAGTAATTTAAGATCAAAAGACCCTCCCCCTTGCCCTACAAAATGATGTACCACAAAACCTACCCCAGTACGTGACAATAAAAAGAAACAGAACAAAATATATACTGCAAAAATTCTTTAATAAAGAGGGAGGGAAGTAGTACTGCCACCATATTAAGAAAAAAAAGAATTTACGGTAAGTAAAAATTTCTGCTTTTTCTGTAATATAATGGCAGTAACTTCTGGGATATAGCAAGATCCCCATCTGGGCGGGACTCAGGCTACCACAGCTTGTAACACCTTATGCCCAAAGGCTGCTTCAAAGGCTGAGAATATGTCTAGCCAATAGTGCTTGATAAAAGTGTTAAAAGATGACCAGCATGCAGCTTTGCAGATGACCTCTGGAGATGCCATTGCTCAGGTAGAATGGGCCTTAAGTGTAGCTGGAGACGGAAGACCTGCTATAGAATACGCCAATTCTATAGCTTGAATGAGCCAACGGGATAATGTACTGTGGGAAGCTACATGCCCCTTGAGGAGACCCTGAAAATTAATAGATGATCCGAAAATCTGAATTCTTTCGTTCTGGCTAGATATACAAATAAAGCTCTTCTGACGTCCAATTTCTGCCATTTGAGCTCTTGAGGAGATGAAGCATCGCTATAAAATGAAGGTAAAATAATCGGCCGATTAATAGTCTTTGAAGATAACACTTTAGGTAGAAAAGACGGTCTTGGATAAAGAACAACCTTGTCTTTGTGAAAAATGGTGAATTTATCCGAGGAGGACAGAGCGTGAAGTTCTCCCACTCTTTTAGCCGACGTGATGGCTACCAAAAATGAAACTTTAAGAGACAACATTTTTAATGGAACTTCCTCCAAAGGTTCAAAACGGATGAACACTAAGAGCTTGTAGGACCAGGGCTAAATCCCAAGCTGGAAACACCGATCGCCTTGGCGGTCGTTTCAGGCTGATGGACCTGAAAAAAACTGCTGATAAAACCATGGAGTCCAAATCCTTAATTAGAAAAAAATAATTAAGGCTGATATTTGAACTTTGAGCGTGGAGACTCCCAGACCAGCTGCAAAACCGTCTCGTAAAAAATGAAGAATGTTATCGATGGATGGATGTAAAACCGGGCACGGGTGTTCTTTACACCAGTGAAGAAACAGACCAAATCCTAAAGTATATCTTAGACGTAGACTTCCTAGTAGCGTGGAGCAAGACCGCTATTCTGTCTTCTTGTAAACCTTGGTTACGAAGGATTAGCCTTGCAGTAGCCAAGCCGTCAACCTGAATATTTCCAGAACTTTCAAGGGCAGGTTCCTGTTCACAATGAGGAAGTTTGATCTGGGAAGTTCCCAATGATTGAGGGCCATATTCTTTACAGCCGAAAACCAGACTCTGTTTGGCCAATATGGGATTATTGCCAATACTCTTGCTCTGTCTGTTCGTATCTTGAGAAGGACCTTTGGGATTAAAGGCAGAGGTGGAAACACGTAAGCCACACGGAAGTTCCACTATCGATAAAGCGTCTATCCAATTGGATTGATCTGTTCTGTATAGGGAGGCGAAATTGTAAACCTTTTTGTTTGAAGCTCTTGCCATCAAGTCTACTTCCGGAACTCTGAATCTTTCTGTCAGGATTCTGAAAATTTCCGGGTTCAAAGTCCATTCTTTTTGATCCCACTTCCCTCTGCTTAGATTGTCTGCTATTATATTGGCGCTGCCTCTTATGTTAACGGCTGAGATGTCGTCCAGATTTCTTTGTGACCACTCCATAATTTCTGCACAAAGACTGTAAAGCTTCTTTACTTTGGTTCCTCCTTGGCGATTGATATATGAGACTACTGTACGATTGTCTGATTGGATCTTCACCGCTCTTTGTAGTAACCAAGGCCTGAAGTTATGTAGAGCATAAAGAATTAATAATTCCCTGAAGTTTGCGGATTCCTTCAAATCCCTGAATGACCATCTTCCTTGGAACATGGTGGAGCCTAGATGAGCTCCCCAACCTGTCCTTGAAGCGTCTATAGTGACTTATCCAGTCTTTTGGACAAAAAGACAATCCTCCTGAAAGGCACTGAGGTTTTCCACCAAGTAAGCGGAGTCTTTACTTGAAGGGGATAACAAGAAATGTGTCTCTAAATCTTCCTCCATTTTTTGAACAGGTAGTCAGGATGTTCCATTGTAGGGGTCTGACCTCTGATCTTGCCCATTTGACTGCTGGAAAGGTGGCCGTTAGAAGGCCCAAAACACCCATGGCCTGTATGAAGGAACAACTTTTCATCCTTTGGAGATTGGAAATCGCCTCTCAGATTTTCCTCCTTTTTCGTTTGGGAAGATAAATCAATATGGAGACTGAATTGATCTTGATTCCAAGAAACCATTTCTCTTGTTGGGATGAGAACTGACTTTAGGTTTAAGATCTAGCCATGGTTTTGAAGAACTCTGATAGTGACCTGCAGGTCCTTGCGCAGCTGTTCTTCTGTATGTGCCATGAGAAGCCAGTCATCCAAATAAGGCATCATTGATATTTCCAATTCCCTCAAATGAGCGGTCAGAGGAGTCAGGATCTTTGTAAATATCCTTGGGGCGGATGACAGACCAAACGGCAGAGCCCTGAACTGGAAATGAACGGTAGATCTTCCTTTTTTTTTTTATTGCAAATCTTAGAAATTGTCTTGAAGCGGTAGCAATCGGAACATGCAGATAAGCATTCTTCAAGTCTATTTTACCATAAAGTCGCCTCTTTGTGACAGAGGACAAATAGAAGCGATTGACTCCATACGAAATCTTTGATAAGGGACAAACCGGTTTATGTTCTTTAAATCCAGAATGGGACGAAAAGAGTGGTCTGGTTTTGAAACCAGAAATAATCTTGAATAAACTCCCCGAAATGTTTGTTTGACTGGTACAGAAGCATGGTTTGAAAATATAGGGCTTGTGATCTCTTTGAAGACTGGTAGGTTGAAACCAGAAACTTTGCTCTTGGTTTCTCCGTAAAGATCATCTTGTGTCCCTGCTGGATAAGACTAAAGCCCAAGGATTTCTTGTGGTTTTTTCCCATATAGGAAAAAAATGAGCCTTCCTCCCACACTTCTGGCGTCAGAAACGTCTATCTATGAAGGTTCTTTTAGCATCACCTCTTTGTTCAAATCTCCGATTTTTATCCCTTCTTTGAAAGAAATGCAGTCTCTCTTGATAAGATCTCCTATATTTATACTGGTAATTCCTGTAACCTGATCTCCAGGAGAACTTATCCTGAGGAAGCGCCTTTTTGGTTTCTGACATTTGCCTGATAATTTTGTTTTTTCTAGTGGAAGCTCACAAAAGGACCGATTTGGAGGCAGAGTCCGCCGTCTAAGACCTTAACCATAAGGCTCGTCTTGCTACCTTAGACAATCCCATAATTCTGGATGCCAATTTAAGAACTTCTACCGACATATCCAAAAGGTTAGCCAAGAGCATGTTCTGAAACATATGGCTAAGTTCTTTAACCTGGTCAAAAGATAAAATATCTTGTACCGTATTAAGACAAATGCCATTAGCTCTGGCACCGCTGCTCCTGCCAGTAAAGCCCTGCATTGAAAACCCGCCGTCTGGTAAGCTCACCTACAAGAGGTTTCTGCTCTTTTATCCATTGGATTCTTTACAGCTGAAGTTTCTCCTATAGGGATAGTGGTCTTTTTTTTTTAAATTCTTTATTTATGTTGTGCACATGTTAACATACAAGTTCGGTACGCCACGATAGCTATACCGAACTATAGTAATGCAGTCAAGGAACATCAGTATCATGGCAAGCATTAACATGTCACATTTTTAAGTGTTGTCGTTCAGGTGGGGTATAGTGTGACACAGACTATGCGAGTTGGTAGGTATGTGGTTGGCCCTCCAGCTCCAGGCACTCTTATGTATCTCTGATGTGTTGTGGCCTAAATCTAACTGGGTTACAGTGGTGGTGCTCTGCATTCTGAAGTGCGTCCCAGCTAGTGTGTGTGCCGGAGTGTGTTAGAGGTTCGTTGCTGGCTGCCTCCGGTACTTGTCATTGCTGTATTATAGGTACTACGGTCTTAGGAGGTGTGTGTGGTGGGTAGTGTAAGTGGTTCAAGGGGAGCTGTCGGGCTTCAGGTGGGCTGTTTGTGGGGGAGCCCTCTCTTGTGTGCATGTCAGTAGGGTTAGGTTGGAACATGTGGCCAAGATATGTATAGCAGGGAGCGGAAAAATCAACAGAAAAATTTGCATTTTAAACAGTGTAAAACTATATAAATATATAACTGGTGCCCTAGGCCAAGCCTAAGGACGTGGTATTGGCTGGCTGTCCATCTATTCAATGTCCTCAGGTGATGGCCGCTGTAGTTCCTCCCTTGTTCTGCCGTCGGGGGGAGAACGGGATCACTGAGCCCGGGTTCCATTGGTGTGGCGTGCGGCCTGCCGCCTCCCCTCCGGTAGATGACAGGGCGTCTATAGGTAGGTTGAGGGTGGGTAGTGTGACCTTTGCCTTTTCTAGATCTCTTATCTGGAGCTTGTTTCCCCCGTGCTGGATCAGTAAGGTGCGGGATTGCCGCCATTGGTAAGGAATCTGCTTCTGTCGGAGGAGTGATGTGAAGGGTCGGAGCGATCTTCTCCAAGCTAGCGTACTCCCTGATAGGTCCGGGAAGAAGGTGAGAGACATGTCCTCAAATTTATATGGCGCGTGGTCTCTGACCGCCGCTTTATCTTTTCCGCTCATTAGTTGGATGACCATGTCCCTCGGTACGTCGTCCGGTGCTCTTGGGGATTTGGGTACACGAAAGAACCCCTCTATTCCCACCAGCTTGCCCTGTCTTGGGGTAAGTATAGTGCTTAGTAGGCGCCTCAGGAGGTGCGGTAATTCCGCTGTCGGCACTTCATCCGAGATGCCCCTAATCTTTATATTATTCTTCCGCCTCCAATCTTCCATTGCGGAGAAGCGGCGTTCAGCTTGTTCGCTGTGGCGCTGGAGCCCCCGAACCGCCTCTTGAAGTGTGGCAATCTGTTGGGCCTGGGTATCGGACGCGGCTTCCACCACCGCCAGTCTGCCCGTAAGACCTTGTAAATCCGTGCGGATTAGTGCAACATCCGTCTGGATGTTCCTCTCGAGATCTGCCAGGAGTGCTTTCAGCACCGCCGCCGTCACTGGTGAGTTGTCTCGGTCGGTGTGCTGTTGGGCAACTTTTGGATTTGCAAGTGGGATCTCGCTGTCCTCGTCGGGGGACATGTCATCTGAGAGGTCAGAGTACGTTGCAGGATGGTCGGCCATCTTTGGTCTCGTCCCTCCACTGGCCTGCCGCAGCATGTCTCCGATATCGAAGCCTATCCGTGTCTTTTCTGGCCTCATCTTCTTTGATTTGCGACCCATGGTTTGTCCACAGTCTCGTGGGGGGTTCCCCTGTCGTGGGTAGCCCAATTTTAGGGTCTTGTGCGGTAGTTGTTTGGGTTCTGCGGTCAGAGCTCAGACAATATGCGGCCATTCAGCTCGCCCTCTTGGCTCCGCCCCCGGGATAGTGGTCTTTTTAGCAATCTGCGCCACCTGAACATCTACTTTTGGGAGATCTTCCCAGATAACTTCGCCAGCCAGTCTGAAGATATCCTTAAAGGACCACTATAGTGCCAGGAAAACACACTCGTTTTCCTGGCACTATAGTGCCCTGAGGGTGTCCCCACCCTCAGGGTCCCCCTCCCGCCCGGCTCTGGAAGGGGGAAAAGGGGTAATAACTTACCTTTTTCCAGCGCTGGGCGGAGAGCTCTCCGCCTCCGATCCTCCCCGCCGGCTGCGCGCGCATTCAGCCCATCGCATAGGAAAGCATTTACAATGCTTTCCTATGGACGCTTGTGTGCTCTCACTGTGAAAATCACAGTGAGAAGCACGCAAGCGCCTCTAGTGGCTGTCAATGAGACAGCCACTAGAGGATTAGGGGGAAGGCTTAACCCATTCATTATAGCAGTTTCTCTGAAACTGCTATAATTATGAAAAAATGGGTTAACCCTAGCTGGACCTGGCACCCAGACCACTTCATTAAGCTGAAGTGGTCTGAGTGCCTAGAGTGGTCCTTTAAAGTGTCTGGATATAAAAAGGCACGTTTCTCAGGGTTTCTCCATTCCCTGAATATTAGATCAACCAGGTTTTGTTGAACAGAAAAAAACTTTTTTAGGATTCTCAGGGCCTTGTGGTAGGATTGTTAGGTTAACTTTATGAATTTTCGGATTTCATCCGAAGGAAACCCCACTGGTTCACTTAATGAGGATCCTGTCTCATCAGAATCTATTGAGGAAATATATTCCCCGGATGACGTTTCAGATGCAGACGATCTTTTCTTGATCTTTTGATGTCCTTGCTGTATAGGGGATTACACCTTTTTGGACTCTAATAGTCTCCAAGGTCTGGGCCAGATTTTCTTGGAACCAGGTAAGGAAAGATTTCATCTCTTTTTGCTTATCTCTTTCCAAAGAATTTGCAGTACACTGACTGCACACCACCTTCCTTGATCCGTCTGGAAGAGAAGTTGCACATTCACTGCAAACTAGATGTTTAGATTTTACCGTAACCTTTCTAGGCATGGAGGTAGCCAGTTTTTCCTTGTCCATCTCAGGATAAGCTGGGCTAGACATATGTGAATGAGAAAATATAAACGGAGGCTTAGATTATTTGATATTTCCTATAAATTATCCAGAGACTATTTTAAAGTAAATATTTCTTTTAATCTTACCTCAAAATACCTCTGAGCCGTGTGGGGGGGGGCATGTGACATGGCGTACCTCTTCTGACCTGCATCCATGCAGTCAGTGGGTACCTGCACAGCTCTTTTATACGCCAGAAATTCAAATTTTCGCTTTTTTGTATGTACCTTTAAACTTCCGGTTTGCACGTGCGTTTTAGCGCACCCGGAAGCTTAGGTGGAACGCATCGTCACCCGGGCGTGCGTTCCACCATTGTGCGCCTGCTCAGAAACTAGCTCCGCCTCCATTCTCAGCATAAGAACTAACCTCCACTTGCTCCGTAACCATTTGGGGAGCATGGGTCTCAGCATACTGCCCGGGCAGCTCTCGGACCGGGTCCCCCAGACCGACAGCCAGTGTGTGTCTCACCCTGTGAATGTTCTGTCCTTCCCTATCGGGACAAGAAAGGAAACTGGGGTAGGTTTTGCGGAACGGCATTTTATAGGGCAAGGTCTTAATCTTAAATTACTTGTTAGATGTCTTGGCCACAGGGAGGAGCAAAACCCCAGAAGTTACTGCCACCATATGACAGAAAAAGTAATGTTCTATAATATCTTAAACATCTCCAATATAGCATACACATACTTAAAAACTTACCTAATTGTAATTTATCTGGCACAGTTTTAAAGGGCAGTTGCCTGCGGATATGTGGAACCAATGAATATATAAAATACGAGTTTGTTTTTTGCTTTTTTATTACTTAAGGTAGGTTACAAGACCTTTGTACAATAAAACTGATTCTCTAACAAACGTTTGTCTCTCAAATCATTTTGTTTTCCCAAAGAGTGGGGGGAACCAAACCTTAGAGATAAGTAACAGTTAGATGTTCTAATTATAAAACGAGCTACATCAGCAAAGGGATAGAGAGAAGAGGTGAAATCCCTTTACATGTTTGATAGTGTAAGAGGGAAGAAAAGGGGGAGAGAGAAGAAAAAAAAAGAAAAAGTTAAACCTCTTCCACAAGGTTCCTCCCTGTGAATCCCCAAACACCCATGAAAGGGGGAGAGAAAAAAAATGGCACTTGCCAGTTACACAACTGCTCTGCATCCCATGCAATCAAGACTTTTAACCAATATTTATTCATTTTTTTTATTGGTAGAAAAGAGAAAACAGTTATAATCAGACATTGACAATTCCAAAGTTAGTGACCCCCTTCCCACCACAAAATTTTGGATCAGTATATTATAGTAAACCTTCTGATTAACACTTAGATTTTAGAACACCAAGAGTAGATATACTGAACCCAACAATTCTGCAGAAAGCCAAGGCAGATACAATACAAATGGATCCTCAGAGAAATGTCTGAAGGCATTTACAAGGTCTTTGAAGTGATTCTTATTAAGCTCGTTAAGCTCAAAAAAACTGCAACACAGCACGAGAGTTTACTTCACACTGACCTCGTTTCAAATCTACAAGGAACCAATGCATTTACTTTAGAATAGCTTGTAATTGAGGTGATATTTATCAGTTTCAGCACCAGCAAAAATTTTGGTGCTAAACAAAAGGCTGTATTATGGATGCTTTTATATGATCTAGTACTGCTAGACATTTCTTTTCCACACAAAAATTTATTCAGGTCAAACCTAGTGTCTTCTGCAGCAATGACAAAATGGTCTGATATCTGCCACCAGGAAACATCTGCATACATCAGTCCAAGACCAAGAACCTTGCAAAAACACACAAACCAGTCTAAAACTCTCCAAAGGAACCTTCAGCTGTAATGACTAAACACAGTATATGTAGCAGATCAACTGCAACCAAATTACAGTATTCCCTCAATATTGTGTATCTACAGAAATTGCTACCAAAATAGCTGTCATGGCATCCCACATTTAGACGTGGGAGGGAAATGTGGCATCTGGTCTTCAATACATCTCACATGTTAAAAATGCATTTGCAAAAAAGAAATGGGAGAAAAAAAAAAAAAGATATATAGCACAATCCCAGCAAATTGACTATTGTTTGGGGTGTATGTCTGGCAGCATACAGGTCAATAAAAACATTGCAGCAATTTGGTTCACAACTTTTTAGCACATCTTTTGTATCAATGCACTGTCCAATACCAAAGTTAGAAGCTCTTGCTCCCAGCACGCACAACAATTAGACAATGTGTAGAACATGTGGTTGAAAGACTATGTAAAACAGGCTGCAAAATTTAAAGGAAGACTTCTATTGGGGGGCCGCAAGAGTATAGCAGAGTACTGATTTTACAGGAATGTTATTTACGATATTCCTGCAAAAAAGCAAACTACTTTCATATACTTAAAAATACCTCACGTGACAACAGCCACTACTACAAAACTTACAACTGCCCCCGTCAATAGAAGAGATCAACCTAAAGTTTGATTTTACTGAGCAATGGTCTACTACATAAGATATGCTAAATCTACAAATTATTTTGTTAATCAAGTCTAGGGTTTTAGAGATAAGAAAAAAAAAAAAAAATAAATAAAAATAAAAAATAAATCAGGGTTTGCCTGGCGGAGATGGCACATATCGTGGAATGTCAGAGTTAGTCTGGTGAACGTACACATCTGCGACTATCGGTGAAGTTACAGAATATAGTTATATATATCCTTTATATATTATAAACAAAAAAAAAAAACACAAACACAAAAATGTTTACTTAAATACTGGTAGCAAGAGAACTTTTTTTTATAAAATTTCAATTCAGTAGACAAAAAAAAAAAAATTATATAGAAGGCCAGTAAGAACACGCTAAAGATTAATAATCATGTCAAGGATTTTTCAGTGACTTCATGGATGCCACAGGGATCTCCCTCGCTGCACATTGGCCCCTCCATCCCGCCTCCCGCAGGAGTGTGGGGACGTGGTGTATGTTGTGTGCATTACAGCATGTTTGTTATATGAGAAGGCACGTGGTTTTCTTTTTTCCACGTCTGGCTTGCAAAGCTGCCCGTGTGGCCATCTCAAACACCTCTCGGACACCATCTTTTGTCTTGGCAGAGCATTCCATGTAACCATAGGCAGAAATTCGATTGGCCATGTCCCTGCCTTCTTCTGGCTTTACTGGCTCCTGCATGTAATAAATGGAAATAATTATCAAGACATTTATACACACACACACACACAGCAGAATTTTGACAATTCTTTATTCATAATGTAAACAATGAATTGAAAACATTAAAACAAACCACAAAACATTTTTACTATTAACTAAATAACACTGCAATGTCATGTAAGAAAACCAGGGGGGGGTGGGGGTACAAGTCAGCATTGCAATAGGGTTGCATTTATTATATTGTATGGCTCCTTTCTTAAATACACAAAGTAATGTTGTACTGTAAACATTATCCTATGTACAGTCAGAAAGCTTTTGCAGTGTTATATTAGTGTAAACAAAAATCCTATACCAAACCCACTACAGGGCAAGCTTAGATAAAGAGCTTACAGCTCTCCATAGGAAGTAGTGGTGCCTGGCTCACCCCAGTTAAAAACAGTTCTAGTAAAAGCACACCTGGCATCATAACCACTACAGCACACTAGTGATTAACATAGTTGGAATGTTCCTATGAGTCTTGGAACAGGCAACACACGAAGGAACCAGTAACAGGGTGAATTTCTTTAACTCAGCAAAGTTCCATATGCTATATCTGTTTTAGCGTTTGTTACTGGTGGATTTGAGATGTATTAAAGAAATTTTACATTTTGGTTCCACTAAGTAGTGCAAAAAAAAGTTGCAGAATTTTTTTATTTAAAAAAAAAAACAAAAACCCCACAATTTAGTGTGGTAACTGCATTTTACCATTATACTGAAAACCATCACTGTGTGAGAGCATCTTGCAGACATACAAGGACAATGCATGATCCTGTTAAGTACTCTACTCTCCAGACTCTGCCAGTTAGTATTCAGTTGGCATGCAAAGTTAAAATATACAAAATATTTATCACCTTGTGACAAAGACTTTAAGAAAAAAAAAAAAAAATTCCATTATTACATATCTATTAGCCAAGCCAACTAATTTAAAGAATGTACCTGTTTCATTTTGGTGAGCTCTCTGCGAGTGTGCTCATCATTACGCAGATCCTTCTTATTCCCAACCAAGATAATTGGTACATTGGGGCAGAAATGTTTAACTTCTGGAGTCCATTTCTCTGGAATATTTTCTATAAAAAAGACAGAAACTGTTAAGGAGAATGAACATACACTGCCTGGCCAAAAAAAGTTGCCACCTGGATTTAATGAAGCAAATAGGTAAGAGCCTCCTATTGGATAGTTACTGCATAGGCGATTATCTTTCAGCAGGCAACACGTTATTAAACCCCAACTGATGCAATGAGTGGCTTCTCGTTTCTTAAAGGACCACTATAGTGCCAGGAAAACACACTTGTTTTCCTGGCACTATAGTGCCCTGAGTGTGCCCCCACCCTCAGGGTCCCTCTCCCGCCAGGCTCTATGGGGTGGAAGGGGTTAAACTTACCTCTTTCTCCAGCGCCGGGCGGGGGACTCTCCTCGGCTGAATGCGCAGCAAGAGCCATGCGCGCAGCCAGTCTCATAGGAAAGCATTCACAATGCTTTCCTATGGACGCTGGCGTCTTCTTACTGTGAAAGCTCAAATTGTGAAAGCGTGGTTCAGGGAGCAGGAGACATTTTCACACATGGATTGTCCACCACAGAGTCCAGATCTTAACACTATTGAGAATCTTTGGGGTGTGCTGGAGAAGGCTTGGCGCAGTGGTCCGACTCCCATCATCAACACAAGATCTTGGTAAAAAATTAATGCAACACTGGACGGAAATAAATCTTGTGACATTGTAGAAGCTTATTGAAAACAATGACACAGTGAAAGCTAAAGGCGGTCCAAGAAAATATTAGAGTGTGTGACTTTTTGGTGGTGACTCTTTTTGGACAGGCAGTGATGTAGCAACTGTAGCATTAAATATATACATAGGACATATATTGAGACATTGATGCTATTTTTTTGGCTCTGTAGGCCACTAATTGATGTGAAATTAAGAAATGAAGACGAGACTGAAGGGCAGACAGTCAGTGTCAATTCAAGTGGTTTAACAAACAAAATAGATGAAAAGTTATGAATGACGAACATTTTCACACAGACCCTTTTTCTGGGGCTATACTTTCCCATACTGTCGGCATGGGTTGTCAGGCAGGTCCCGCTAATTTTAATTAAAATACCTAATTATGGGGGGGGGAGAGAGAGACTTTATTTTATTTCCAGCAATGCAGCAGCCTGCTAACCTGGCCATATGATTGTGAGGTCCTCGCAAGGGGATGGCCGGTGTAGAGAAGCACTGACGTCCTACGGACCTTCAGCGTCAAAAAAGATGTCCATAGGAAAGCACTGAGTAATGCTTTCCTATGGACGTTTTTGAATGCGCGCGCACCTTGCTGGCCACGCATGCGCTTCCACTTGTGAACTGACGTCGGCGGGGAAGGACGGGTCACCAGTGCAGAGAGCCCAGTGCTGGATTAAGACTCCCTGGGCATGTCACCTTTTGCACTTTATATTTAGCGCCAACAAGCTATTACACCATTTCCTATTTATACTGCAATGTTGTATTCATCCATTGAGATAAAGTGGTCTGTGTGGATTTAGCAGTGCTTTAAGCTCCACAGGTCAGGGCACATTGCAGTAAACAGACCTAGACAAACTGAGGTTTACTGTTGCATAGTGTTCCAAATATATAAAATGAAACCTGCCATTAACTACTTACCTAAACTGTCAGGGCTATCAATAGAAAAACACATTAATATAACATCTGTGTCTGGATAGGACAAAGGTCTCAGTCTGTCATAATCTTCTTGTCCAGCTGTATCCCAAAGTGCCAGCTCCACCTGTTGGAAATGGAATGAAAACATAGGATGTATTGTGAGTTAATACTGTCATTAATTAACAGCCAACTCAAAAACAAGTTTAAAAAGAAAAACTCCTTGCCTACCTGTTTCCCATCAACCTCAATGTCTGCAACATAGTTCTCGAACACTGTTGGTACATACACCTCTGGGAACTGGTCTTTGCTGAACACTATTAGAAGGCAAGTCTTGCCACATGCACCATCTCCCACAATTACAAGTTTTTTACGAATCGCTGCCATTTCTATTCTGGAAAAGAAAGAAACATTTCATGAGATACTTGCATAAAGCCAAGTGTTTAAAGCAAACATTTGCTAGTTTTATTTCTGTTCGATAAACTGTTTACATAAGAAAACTGAAGTAGAGTAGCAAACAGCTCAGTGCTCCCAGTTTTAACCAGAGCCTCTAGCATGTTAGATTTTTGTACCTCTCTCTGATCTGCTATTTGTTAGGGAATCGGTCAGTTACTGAACAGTGCATGTTCACTTACAGTTTTGAGACCCAGTGATCTTCACAATCAGTTTGGTGGCAGACTGAATAGAAGCAGGATTTGGGGAAGGGCTGCCTTCGAAATCAAATATCACAGCTATTCCCTCTTACTGGAAAAAAAAAGGCAGCATTTGGCCTAAACTAGACTATCCTTGCAGTCAGGCTGTGAAGATCAGTTCCTGGGCTGTATTTCCACTCGCCAATGTCAAGTGGAAATTTTGAGCACTATACACACAAATTTCATATTACATGTGATCCTCCAAAACCATTCTACTGTAGCAAATGTTTTTATAAGTGCTGCTATAAAGGTAAGCAAGAACTTTAATGCTGTTTGTTCACATACCATACATACGCATGTGTACATGGAGGAGGGGGGGAAGAGGCAGTTGTGGCATAAGATAATACAAGAGCAGCGTTTCCCCAATTAGGGTTCCAAGAGAACAAAATACGGGTTCTGCGATTATTTGCCCGTCGGGTGGCCCAAGAGTTTTGGTCCACCCGATGGGTATCGCTAGACAGTGCGTGCATGCCACACCTTAAAGGACCACTCTGGGCACCCAGACCACTTCAGCTTAATGAAGTGGTCTGGGTGCCAGGTCCTTCTAGGGTTAACTCATTTTTTTTTAATAAACATAGCAGTTTCAGAGAAACTGCTATGTTTATTAATGGGTTAAGCCTTCCCCCAAAGCCTCTAGTGGCTGTCTCATTGACAGCCACTAGAGGCGCTTGCGTGCTTCTCACTGTGATTTTCACAGTGAGAGCACGCCAGCGTCCATAGGAATGCATTGTAAATGCTTGCCGCGCGTGCGTATTCAGCCGACGGGGCGGAACGGAGGAGGAGAGAAGGAGGAGAGCTCTCCGCCCAGTGCTGGAAAAAGGTAAGTTTTTACCCCTTTCCCCCTTCCAGAGCCGGGCGGGAGGGGGACCCTGAGGGTGGGGGCACCCTCAGGGCACTATAGTGCCAGGAAAACGAGTATGTTTTCCTGGCACTATAGTGGTCCTTTAACACAGAGGTCATCCGTGATGTTGATGCACTCTCAAATAGTTCCAAAGAAAAATTAATTGGCAACCCCTGTATCAGTTTGATAATCAGGTAAAATGACATCACATTCTGCTCTATGTGTTCTACAACCCCTCCCCCCCACCCCCCCAATAAGACAAAAAGATAAAAGATAAAATTTTATTTGCAATGTGCTGTGACCAACCGACAGTGGTATGTAAATAATAGCAATTACACTTCGGTATTTTGTTTACCCTGGTATTAAGATTCTAATACAGAAATACTCCAAGTGGAGAATAAGTGTGGGAAGATAAGTGAAAAACTGAACAGTGACATGACAAGCAAACAGTTTCTCAAATGAGACCTGTCCCATGATGTGAAGATGGTGGAATACAGACTTAATTCAACAAAGTAACAAATGCCCAATCAAGACACACACTTTTACATTGCATGGTTAAGGGGCCTGTGACTTCAATGAGTGTGTGCATAAAATGTCCCTTTAAATTAGATTTGAAAAGCACTTCTGGAAACCCAAAAAGGTCAAGACAAGACAATACTGTACATTCATTTTATGTGTAAGACGGTCACCATACATCAGTGTCCACTGCACAATTCTCTCTACTTGTTCCTTTACACTTAAAGCTCAGCCACACCCAGAGCTATTTCCTGGAGACATGCAACATGTTTGTGCAACAGTCTCCAAGCAAAGAGGATAAACTGAAAGTGTCTTGACAAAATATCACACCAGGATACGCTCTAGTTTGACGAATTTTAAAAAGTCACCAGAGAATTCAGAAAGCAGTAGAGAGTCAAGAGAAATAAATTCAAACTGCAAAATTTCTACATTAGTTTTAAAGACAGAGGTCACTTTACATTCAACTTTTAAAGAACATAGGTTTCATGATTCAGAATTGTATTTCTGTAGTCCTACATAGCAAGGTAAAATATGCATATACTAAGATTATATATAATTCAGTAAAATCAGTGCTACATCCACATGGATGCATGCTTTTTTTCTATAAAAGACTAGTAAACAAATGGTAGCTTGATGCTATATGAATATCATAATTTAAAAGTAAATTGTGGTGAACAAGCTTTATAAGAGAAGAATAAAAAAATTTTTTTTAAAAAAAGGAAACCATTGATTTCATGAAAAACCACTTCATGAAACCATTAAAGGACCACTATAAGCACTCAGACCACTTCAGCTCAATGAAGTGGTCTGGGTGCCATGTCCCCCTAGTTTTAACCCTGCAGCTGAAAACAGTTTCAGAGAAACGGCTATGTTAACACTGTAGTGTTAATCCAGCCTCTAGTGGCGATCTACTTGACAGCCACTAGAGGTGCTTCCGCGATTTACACTGAGTAAATCGCACTTATTTGACGATGGACGTCCTACGGACCTCCAGCATCAAAAAAGATCCCCATAGGAAAGCACTGAGTAATGCTTTCCTATGGACGGTTTTGAATGCGCACGCACCCTGCTGGCCACGCATGCGCCTCCACTCGGGAACTGACGTCGGCGGGAAAGGACGGGTCACCAGTGCAGATAGAGCCCGGTGCTGGATTAAAATAGGTGGCTGAAGGGGGTTTTAACCCCTTCAGCGCCGAGGGAGGCACTTCAAGAGCCTATAGTACCAGGAAAACTGGTTTGTTTTCCTGGCACTATAGAATCCCTTTAATGTAAAAAAATAAAAAAATAGTTTGTATAAGATTGGCTAACAGGTGTCAGCGGTTTGTCACTGCATAAATGCTAGAGCATCAACACAACACACACTTTAAAGTGATATTGTAAGCATTTCATCTCTCAGACTTTGTTATATAGTACCTGGAGTACCCGAACGCTCTCCCTCAATTCCGTCAAACTATTTTGGAACAGTTAAACACTAAATAAGGGTCCCAGGCCAACCACAGTCCTGCCTCAACTGAAGGTATGGCCAAGGCAAAGTTTACACACTTCTAGCCATACTAGCAATGAGTGCTGTGATAGGCTGAAAAAGGTCAATCACAAGCATCCATTGCAGTTCAGGTTAATGACCAAGCTGCTGGGGACTCTTGTTTAGCATTAAAACCGTTTAACAATGAATGGCAGCACAGCACCAGGGGACTACAGACACTACTTCAATGAGAAAGCACAGTGCCCACAGTGTCCCTTTAAATTATTAAGCCATCTAACTTGCATAAAAACAAAGCAAAAAGGGGGAGTATTGTCTCCACTCTGCGCACACAAAGTCACATTGGTGAGAATTAACCACTACCTTAATTATCTCAAACAAAGTGCACACAAAAATATAGGTTTCTAAAACACACTAGTACACACAGCCCCCCTCCTTCCGCATCTTCAATGGAACCAGACAGGGATGCCCCCTCTCCCCACTATTATTCGCCCTCTCATTAGAACCCCTCCTCCAAGCTCTCAGGTTCGACCCTACAATATCGGGCATATGTATAAGAGGGGAGGAATACAAAGTAGCAGGATACGCAGACGACCTCCTCCTAACCCTCACAGATCCCACACAATCCCTCCCTCCACTCCTTCACGCCTTGGGTGAATATGCCAAAGTCTCAGGTTACCGCCTCAACCTAGATAAGACAGAGGCCCTACCGGTCCAAATCCCAGCTGACGAGCTGTCCCACCTACAGACCAGCTATACTTTCCATTTCAACCCATCACATATACACTACCTAGGCGTCAACCTTCCAGCAGATGTCACTCGAACATATCACCTAAATTATACCCCCTTAATACAAAAAGCGCTGGCAGACCTCAAGACATGGGAGACCTACTCGATCTCCTGGCTGGGAAGAGTAGCCTGCATCAAAATGAATCTTCTACCAAGATTCCTGTACCTGAACCAAACGCTACGAGTCCAAGTGTCGATCAGATTTCAAAGGCCTACAAACGCAGATCGACCGCTTCATATGGGCAAACAAACGCGCCAGGATTAGGCGAGACATCCTATATCTCCCAACCAGGGCCGGGGGACTGGGTCTACCTCATTTCCTACACTACTTTCATGCGGCTCAACTAGCCCAAATCCAGGCACTACACGCCCCCATAGGACTCAAACGGTGGGTAGATTTAGAACATGACTTATTTGGCAGGGACTTCCCCACTCTATACATATGTCTACCACGGCGCGCACGTCCAAAGGCCCCTCAGACCACACCAGCTCTCACCACTTCTATAGCCATATGGAACAAACTCTCTTTACAATACGCGCTCACATCGGACCCATCACCCCTGGCACCAATACTAAGAAATGAACAATTTTTACCGGGCATGACCCCGCGTGACTTTGCTCACTATGAGGATAACAACCTCCACAGAGTATACCGGTTCTACAAGGAACAACGACTGATTCCGTTCACAGAACTGCCCCAAACAGTGCCACTCACCACACGCAACTATTTTCGATACATCCAGATAAAAGACTTCCTAGAGACAACCACCTACAAACAAGCAGGACAAACCCCCCTCACCCCCTTCGAACAAGCTTGCATTCACACCCCTATACGGAAAAGCCAAATCTCCATTACATACACATGGCTCCTCAAATCAACACAAAAACAGCCGCTTAACTACATCACGGCATGGGAAAGGGACCTGGGTCCCCTCACCGACCCCTCAGACTGGGCGACCATCTGGGAGGCCACATCAAAAATAACAATCTGTGTCACACACAAGGAACAGGCCTATAAGACCCTCATGCGATGGTACATTACAACACTGAAACTCAAACAGATGGGACTATCCACCTCAGACAGATGCTGGAAAGGCTGCGGCCAACAGGGGACATACTATGACCTTTGGTGGGAATGCCCTCTTATCACACCAATATGGAGAGACATAGCGACACTTGCATCACGAGTCCTACATGACACCATCCCTACACATCCCTGGCTATGGCTCCTATCCAAACCCCTGCCCGACACACCCCGCGCCCACAACAAACTTTTGGCCAAACTAGCCCTAGCAACAAGGAGAGCCATAGCTACCCACTGGGGGCGGCCACGATCCCAACATTGACAGATGTCAAACGCAAAATGACTGAAGCGAGGTTAATGGACGGAATGTCGGCACTCATCCACGAAACCACAATACATTGCGACAAAATCTGGGACACATGGCTCGCGGAGCCCTCAACCCACACCTAATACACAACGCGGTGCGCCACCCCACCCTCCCCATCCCCAAAATCCAGCAACCCACCCTCCCCCTTATCCCTAACTCAGCGCCCACCAGCGGACGCCCGACAAGGTAGACAACAACCACACCAACTCACTGCCACCACATAACTAGCATCCCCCAAAGTAAACACACACACACAAAAAAAAAAAAAACTCCACAGACCACCGGAAGGTACGATACAAAAACGAAATAGATGATCCCAAGACCAAACCCCCCCTCTTCCCGACTGAAACCCTACCCCAGGGGAACTAAGGCAAAACTGGCAACATAAAGCCAAGATACTACCACAGCATAAGGGTACCATCGTAAAGACTCAATATACCCAGACTGCTTCAGGGAAAGGCCAGTAGCCAGGTAACAAGCAAGATGATAAAAAGCCCCCAACACCCTGTCCATCACAACTGTACGGTATCACCCATTACAGTCCAACAGATGCTCAATTAACACATAGGGAACGAGGTGACTCTCTTCCCCCCCCCCCTTCCCCCCCAAAAAAAACACAAGCCAGACAATAACACAAAGCCCTACGAAACGGACACACGGGTTCCGAAATCCCCCCCTTACCATCTCAGGAACACACCCAAAACGGTATCTCCTGAGCTTGTACCCCAAGATCACAGAAACAATCTGATACAAGAATTACAATAAATAAACAAAAAACACTGACAGATCAAAACACCAGTTGAAACACCACCGACTGAAAAGACAGGCTTCTCGAAGAACAAACGTACTTCTAACCAAATAATTGTCTTCTTTCTGTATATGCACAGTTTTTTTTGTACCACAAAAAACCCGGCTTTTGCACAAGCCGATAATATGATTATATGTTTACAAGTTGTAACGTATGTCAATGCATAAATAAAGAATTATATTTAAAAAAAAAAAAAAAACACACTAGTAATGTTCACAATATAGTTTTGTACCATCACTTACAAAATAGTAAAATTAATCTGCTCACTGAGCCAAAGGATTCAATCAACTTAGAATGGTGCTTTTAGGACCTGGAATACCAAACACATGAAAACCCGTGCTCATTTTTCCCAGTGATCTTTATGTGGTTTCACAGAGCACCAACACCACTTGCAACCTTCCCTATTAGGGATAAGTCCAAATTGAGGAATTAAAAATAACCCCATTTAGACCCAAGAAGAGAAAATTCTGGCACTGCACACCAAACAAGCACAGGATACAAGCTTGCAGGAAATGCCCAGCCCAATAGGTCATTATTGTTTTGAAAAAAAAAAAAATGATTTTTTTTTTTTTTAAAAGCAGGGCGAACAGCTTTGGCAGCCATTTCACAGCATGATTTCCTGCATCTGCACTTTGTACACTCACTTCCCGTTGCACAAACTACTGACAAAACATGGGGAATCTTGATATAAAAGCAAATTGCCTATATGTATAATCTCTGCTTTCCAGTACAGATTGTATGTTTAGTAGCTAGAGGAGTTTGCTACACAAATAGTTATTAGAAAAGCTGAAAAATGTAAGGGGCACAGATATTTGCATTACAATTCTTAGCTCTACAACTGTGATGACCCTTTAGCCAGACTTGTACAATAAGGAATAAGAATGTTGATCTTTTCAAATCCTACAACAGTGTTGTCCAACGGATGACAGAAATACACACTAAAACTCATGTTATCCTATAGCAGTGTTATTAACCATCTAAGAGGTCAAAGGCAACAAGACAATATATTTGCAGTAGTGAAAATATTGCTTTATTATGCCACAAATTTAGTTTACAGACTACAGCTTTCTACACGGAAAGAAACCACAATTCAGCAACCAGGAGAGAATATAGAAAGCATTCATAAAAAAAAAAAAAAAAAA
>OW240919.1:102498552-102510429 GCA_933207985.1 Pelobates cultripes | reverse complement strand
CCCCCTCCTTGAGCTCCTACTTTGTAGCGTGGCCGAGCGCACCGCGGAGCTCAGTTTCCTGTACCCGGCGGACAGGAAGTGCTCTCTCTGTGAGCACTTCATTTCCGTCCGCCCGGGTACAGGAAACATAAGTTCCTGTACCGCGGCGCGCTCGGCCACGCTACACAGTGCCTGGCAGGAGGGAGTACTGTGCGCTATGCGCTCACTCCTGCCGGTCACTCCGGCTTTGCGCCCGCCGGGCCAGTGCGCCCTAATGCGGCCACTTGTGCCGCCTTATGGATGCGCCGGCGGAGCGCACCCTCCCTCCGGCGACCTATGGCCGCGTGCCCACAGAGGGGGCTCGGCGTGCCACGTGTGCCATAGGTTCGCCATCACTGCTCTAGTGGTTATTTTGCAAAGAGACTGTGTGGAAAAGGGAGAGGATTGACAGATGGATTGACATACATACATAATTTTCATTGGGTTGGTGTCATCACCTCTATATTGGCACTATACTGGTTACCCTTAGAGCCAGGACTTTAAGGCTCTGAAGAAGGTGAGCTTAATACCCATGTTATAGTTTAAGGCGTTTTTAAAGGGACACCATAATCACTAGAACAACTACAGCTTAATGTAGTTCTGGGGAGTATAACTATATGCAAGCATTTTTATGCAAACACTGCCTTTTCAGAGAAAAGGCAGTGTTTACATTGCCCCCAGGGACACCTTCAAGTGGCCACTCCAGGTGCTTCCTGGCTCAGTGCTGCATAGGCAGCAGTGACGTTCAGCGTCTCCACACTCTGCATGGGGACGCTGAATTTTCGTCAGAGATGCATTGATTTTATGAGGGGGTTCTATGAGGGGGTGCGGATTGGCCAAAACGGTGTTTGGCCCCGCCCCTTTCCGGTTTCAGCCAATCCAATGCTTTCCTCACGGGAAGAGGTAAACAATTGCGCCAGTGGCTTCGCTCAAAGGCTGAACCTGCCTGTAAAGGGGATGGATCAAGACAGATTACTGGCAGGTCTGCCTGCCAATCAAGCAGGCCAGACCACTGAGGGCAAGACTTGCAGGTAGCAGTATTCTCTACAGGGTCCTAGTGCCTTAAGGGTAGCACCAGCACATTTAATGATGCGCTTGTGCTACACTTTTTGGAGACAAGTCCAGACCATACCAAAAATTTGGGATTGCCCGTACAAAAAAAAAAAATCAGGACAGTAGGGAGGCATGTGTGTTTATGCTCCCCACTGATACTACTCATTCATAGACCCTATATACACAAGCCCCTTCACCTAGCCACATATGTCCCCTTACTACATGCGCCCCTATTTTGCCACCCATACCACTTTACTCCTCTCTATCCCTTCAGTCTGTTACTTTTAATTCTCTATGAGGTCCTCATCTACAGTCTTACTGGAGGGAACACATCCCTGATGTCAAATGGCATGAAGGAGCTGTACTTTGGTTTTATTTTTATTTATTTATTTTTTTTTATTTTATTTTTTTCAATTCTTTATTTTTGAAAGTGCATTGGTAGGTACATTTGTCAAGGTTGTCACATAATATTACAGTAGTAGGCAAATGAAGACAATTCTGGTGACATGTTCGTTATGCGTTGCACTTTGTTTTTTGTTTAAGTGAGAGATTCACGATTTAACCAAAAAGATTTAACAAAAGAAAAAACAGGCATATCAAAGTGATGCCAAGACAGGCAGTGCTGAATAAGCCGGAGCATGTAATAACTATGTGCTATATCATGTCATGGTGTGCATGTAAATATATCAAGTGGGCTCGTCATGTCCCAACAGCTTTGACAGGCGTGATACCAAACAGATATTAACAATTGGTCAGCATGTGGAAGGTACAACACATTTTCCTATTGCAACATTTCAGGTTGTGAGCGTATGGTCGATGTAAAAAGGTTTATGCTTATGTTAGACTAGTTGGAAATTAACATTTCTAAATGAGTAAGAGTAAGTGCTTGCCATCCATATCAAAAGGGCACTGTTTGTGTATGTATAGGCTAAGAGCCTTTATGTAATGTTGTCTGAGAGGTTGTACCTCGCTTAAGGTATTTAAGTGGTTTTGTTAATCGGCCTCTGCTTGATCTTGTTGCTTAGGTACGTGTTGTAAGTGTGGGTGCCTATGCAGTTGTGTTAAACATTTAAAACGAGTCAGCATCAAAAAAACAGAAAAAATTATGAACCCAGGTAACGTGAGGCGAACCATTCCTGCCCATGTCACCAAGCAATACAATGGAACTTAGCTACATCCGCATGTAGGCAGTTTTTGTGGGTGAAGGCATATGCAACGAGTCATGTCTAGCTAGGTTTTAAAGACAGGTTCAATCTAGGTACAGAAAACAAATTATGATATAACATTAGAGGATCAGCATTAAATACAAGTTGCAAATGTCCCTGTGAGGCCATTATCTGTGGTGAAAAAATAAATAAAAAAAAATTTGAGGTCTCCCATCGTTCATGTGCGGCTGGTTTTAAAATCGCCGTTCTCCGTTTATGTAGTTACCGCTACGTATGGGTCGGGTGTTAGTCCCTGGGGTATGAATGGGACTGTTCTCGTCGGGTCCCAGGAGTGCTGTGGTGAGTTGATGCCTTGTTGGGCTACCTGGTTGAGTGAGTCCGGAGGTAGGCCCAAGGCCTGCAGTAGCTGCGCTGTGTCGGCTGGGTCCTGTAGCTTGTGGGATTCCGTTCCCTGCTGTACAACGAGCGTATGGGAAGGCCGCCAGTTGTATTGAAGGTCATGACTTCGGAGTAGTGCGGTGAGTGGCTGGAAGGAGCGTCGCCATGCTAGGGTCTCGTTCGAGAGGTCAGTGAAGAAGTTTAGTGTCATGTTGTTGAATTGGAGGGGTGTCTTCCCCCTGATGGCTTTAAGGATTGTCGTTTTGTCCTGGGTGTTGCGAAAGGTAATAATTAAGTCCCTGGTGGCCGTGGTCGGCGCTCTAGGTGGATCCTGAAGATGCGTTCAGGGCTAATGCTATGGACGTGTGAGGGCGCCAGTATGTCGGCGAGCAATTGCTTGACTAGCTGTGGGAGCTCTGCATCGGGTGTTGCTTCCGAGACCCCAGTTACCTTCAGGTTGGTTCTCCGCCTAGCGTCCTCGTATTCCGCGAGGCGGAGTTCGTGTCTGCGCTGTTTTGTTTGCAGGTCACTTACAGCCCGCTGAAGTTCCCCAATAGCCTTGGTGTTGGTTGTGGATGTCTTTTCGAGGGCATCCATGCGGGTCGTCAGGCCCTTCAGGTCTCCTCGCACCGCTGTGATGTCCTTTTGCAGTGTTGTTTGGAGGTCATTGAGTAGTTGTTTTAAGACCGCTGTTGTTACCGGAGCTGAGTCCGGGTTGGGTTTGTGCTGCTGTGGGGGTTGTCCCGCTGCAAGCGTTGGTAGGTACTCCTCTCCAGATTCTTCTTCAGAGAAGTCTGAGCAGCCTCCGTGGAGCGCCGCCATATTGGATCCGCTTGGGCCTCGTGCCTGTCTCCACATATCCCCTATAGTAAGCCCCGAGGACGGCTTGTCCGTGATTGTTTTTCTATTTTTCCGTCCCATTTTGCTGGGGACGCGCAGGGAGCCCTGGCTTTCGTTAGGGGGTCCGTTGAGCAGATGTTTTCCCCCGGTTTTCCCCTTCTAGCCCCGTTTGATGGCTTCTTGTAGCCGGCTTGTTGGTGCTGGGTATGTCAGGAGGGGGACCGGGATGACCCCCGCCGGTCCAGAGGGGGGGGGGGACAGCTTGGTGCTATGTGCACTCCGCCGGGAATAGGGCTCAGAGAGTGGCCGCCTCTCCTCTGCCCACGCTTGTGTAGGCCGCAAGCCTGAGCGGCAGCGTTTCAGTGCCAAAACGGTTGGATCTTGGTATCACTAGATGCACCGTCGTTCCCTTATCTGGGAGGTCGTCGGTGGCTGGTCGGTTTGGCGAGTGGCCCCGGTAATCCGTCGTTTATCGATCCCAGTCTGTGGAGCTCAGGCGATGCACGTCTGATCAGCTCTGCATCCAGGCTCCGCCCCCCTGTACTTTGGTTTTAAACACAGCTCCTGTGTAGGGATGCACTATTGAACTGTTTTTAAAGCTTGATCCCCAGCCAGCCACAAGAAAGGCTACAATGGCTCAATTTCCACTTACATTATGTATGGAGTCAAGTGCGAAGCTTCGAGAAACACTCCAAGCACCATATCCACTATAACACTATAGTAGTTACAGAGCCAGGAGTGTCCTGGTGCTTTAAGATTGATTTGTCCAAAAAAAAAAAAAAAAAAACTTACCTGGGTCCCATTGCTGCATGTAGTCTTCTCTTGGAAGTGAAGAGAGATGTCTCTTCCAAGACAAGCACAGTCCAATAATAGGCTCAAATCGTTCAAAGGGAGCACGGCAAAGTGAAGCTAACCGGATTCTCCTGAGAGAAGTGGGGGTGCAGGCATCCAGTAGGATCTAGGTAATTTGCCAGACCATTTTAAGCTGTGGGAGGTCACTAGGAAAGGTTTCTTTGAAATAAATTGGAAAGGAATGCCGATCTCTGAAGTTCATAAAGTTGCAACACAGTTACATGCTGCAGACCATCCACACCAATTAAAGACTCAACCAATTTGAAATCCAACTCTGGACTATCTCTCTGGTGACATCTTTGAATAAGGGTTAGATGCTGAGACGCCCAGTGTTTGTATTGCTTAGAGTGCACTTTTAAAATAATTTTAAACTACAAATTGCACTAGCAACTTTCCCAAAATATTTTGTGCTTTAACTTCAATAACCAAAAATGGTGGAGAACTATATACAAAAGCTTTGAGAAAGCAACAGTTAATACTTTGTAAATACCTGTCCTAACAAATGATGGCCTGCTCAATTTCCAGCTCTGTTAAAAAAATAAATGAAGAATGCTGAGCCAGACTAGCGGAACTCCTATGCAGGTGTGTGTGTGTAGATAGAATGAAATATTATCTATACATACACACATATACACCTGCATAGGAGTTCCGCTAGTCTAGCTCAGCATTCTTTCCAATCTGTCCTGAAATGCTTTATTTGGGACAGAGTGCAAAAGATATCAGTCAGGTGTACAAAACATCCCTGCAGCTAGTTTACCAGCAGAGACAGAACAGGAAAATTGGAATATGTTCTTTTACAATTATTTTGTGCATGACATGGTGTTTATATATTCAAACCACCAACATGACAAAATTATAGAGCACGAAGACTTATGAAAACTATTTAAAATCTTAAAAGATTGCAATTCTTGCACGCTGAAGAAAGATCAACCCTGGAATACAATCTACTGAGATAAAAAATCTTGAGGATGTAAATCTCAAAGAAAAGAAATATGCATTTCAGTCTTTAGGGGAACTGCAATTTATTTGTAAGCTCCAACTTGTTGGTTTAGTTGATGGGGTGGTTTCTGTCCATTTAGCCAAGCCTTTATTGAAAGGTACGAGTTTAAATTACTCTAAACAATATTTTAATTGCATTAGTTTATATTATATCATATAACCTTTTTTCTAAATGTTTGATTCTAATGTTCTGATTTGATGCAACCCCAAAAATTCCTACCCAGTCAAAGGATACACTAAGACAAAGTACTTTGTCTCAATATTTTTGCTCCGCTTGGAAAGTTTTTTTTTTTGTTTTGTTTTTTTTAAAAAGCTTGTCATAGCTCCCCAGTTGTCACCATCAGGATCCTCCACAGACTTCAGTACTGTACTGAACGCATGTGTGCTAGCATCGGCTTTGGCAGCTGAAGTGCCAGGAGCTGAAGAGAAATCCAATTAAGATGGTCGCACACACAAGGAACAGGTTCAGGTGAGTAAAATTCAGCAGACTGCCCACCCTGCAGTGTTCTCAATCTAGTAAGTAACACGGTTTGTTTTTAACCTATGATTTTTTTTTATTGATTTTTTTTTTATCCTCAGGAAAATGGTGAGACCTATACCCAGCATTTGGGAACCTTTCCACAGTGCCATTTCTTAGGAGAATAATAATAATAATAATAATAATAATAATAATAATAAATAAATTTGCAAATACAGTCAAAAGAAATAAGCTTTTCCAAATTCTACCAGGGTGACAAAAAACAGATTCTAGCATACCAGTTGAGTCCTAAATACAATAAAAATCCTTTAAGGGTCACTATAGGGTCAGGAACACAAACATGTATTCCTGACCCTATAGTGTTAACACCACCATCTAGCACCCCCTGGGCTCCTCATGCCTCCATATAAATATAGTAAAAATCTTACTGTATTCAAGACAGAAGCTGTAACTCTGCCTAAAGAGAAACAAGCAGTCTGCTGACATCAGAAGTGGTGGCCTGATCCAATCACAGTGCTTCCCCCGTAGGATTGGCTGATACTGACAAAGAGGCAGATCAAGGGCAGAGCCAGCACAATTCAAACACAACCCTGGCCAATCAGCATCTTCTCATAGAGATGGATTGAATCAATGCATCTCTGTGAGGAAAGTTCAGTGTCTTCATGCAGAGGGAGGAGACACTGAATGTTTGGATGCATTTTAGGCAGCCATGACCCAGGAAGGTTCTTGAACAGCCATCCGAGGAGTGGCCAGTGAAGTGATCACTAGGCTGTAATGTAAACACTGCATTTTCTCTGGAAAGACAGTGTTTACAGCATAAAGCCTGAAGGTAATGATTCTACTCACCAGAACAAATTCAATAAGCTGTAGTTCTGGTGACTATAGTGTCCCTTTAATTAAATGAGGAATAAAAGTAGGTTCTTCTCATATGGTAGCAATGGCCAATATTTCCCTATGAAAATACTCACTCTGTGTGGTTTGGATAATATCAATAAAAGGGAAACTATAGTCACCAGAACCACTACAGCTTAATGTAGTTCTAATGTGTCTTTAGTCTGTTCCTGGAAGCATTTTCAGGTAAACACTGCCTTTTAAAATAAAAGGCAGTGTTTATATTGCTGCCTAAGGATACCTCCTGTGGAAGTCACTCAGACAGCCACTAGAAGTATTTCCTGGGTGAGTGCTGCACAACGAGATGCTGAACTTTCCCATAAAGATGCGCTGATTTAATGCATCTCTATTAGCAGATTCTTATTGGTGAGTATGTTGCGCATGCTCAATAGCCTCCCAATGTTTTCCTTTAGGAAACAGTTGGATTGGCTGAGATGGACGATTCTGCACTAGCAGACACCGGGAAAATAAATAAAATAATTTGGTACTTTAACCCTTTCCAAGAGGGCGCCAGCACCTAAAATGTGTTTTTACCACTATAGGGTCAGGAATACACATTTGTACGCAGAGTACGCACGGAAAATTCATGCAAAAACAGACCGCATTAAGGCCATGGAGGAAAGCATCCTGGATGTGCAGACTGAGATGACCCATCTCAAGAACCCAGTACAGCAGCTCAATACCCACCACCAGGCACTGTCGCAACGGCTGACAACCCTCAAAGATCAGCTAAGGAGGAACAACATTAAAATACGAGGCATACCAGCGGCAGTAAGAGCTGAAGAACTTCCGCATTATATCCAGAGGCTGCTGGCCGCCATACTCCCACCAGCGGTGGCCAAAAAAGTCACACTTGATGGCATATTCCGACTCACCAGCATGGCCAAGCCCTCCACCCCTGAGCCACGAGACGTAAAGCGAAGGACAAAAGCCATATTATGGCAGCAACACGAGGTAAAACCCCACTGCAGTTTGAGGACGCCTCTCTAAATTTCTTTCACTACTTAACTAGGGCAACGCTGCAGTGGCGCAGACAAATGGACCCCATCACGACTCACCTCCGGTCCAAAGGAGTGCCATACCGCTGGGGAATGCAAGGCACCTTACTCGTACCCCGGTGGGGAAAATAAATTGTGTTCCAAGCAGTTGTATACTGCAAACACAGATTAAAAGGAATCCATTTTTAAAATGGAATGAGGCAAAAATGTGATTCTTTGTTAAACTAATTTGCATATGCCCACCCAGAATCCTTTGCGGTTTTAACATCACTGCAGATTTGGGATTTCTGTGGGAAAAGCAAGTCTTATGGCTTGACTGGTGTGCAGATTTTTGTTCAACATTGTGTGTGTGTGTGTATATATATATATATATATATAAAAAAAATTTTTTTTTCCGTTAGCTAAATACCTTGTTTCACCCCACCACTGAACACACCAGAGTCATCAAAATGATAGAGGCCCAGCAGTCCCTGCCAGTGCAGATACGGTGACATTCCTCCCCCCCACATTCCTCCCCCCCGTGGTGCTGTTATTCCCTTTGGCCCTAGAATAATGCCCAGTTTTCAGAGGCCACGTACCCTGAACTTGAAAAGTTCTGAGGACATAGTTGACTGGCTAACACAAGACACCCACCTCTTTCAGCTTCCGCCAGAAACCTGACGACCATCCTCCTCCAGCTTAGCTTCAGGCACCTCTCAAGATACCACTCACCCGCCTGCCGCCACCACCAAAACTAGCACCACAGCCGCCTCAGTTGGTATGTCAGAGGAGTTATTCACACATCCGTTTGATGAAATGAGTGATGCGCAACCATTATTGCCAGAGGATGTAGATAACAGGGATATGTCTCAGGCAGGCAGCATTACACACATGGACGTACGGTGTGATGATGATGATGATGTTGTACCCGCTGCTGTTTCCTTTGCTGAGTTGTCAGATACAAGTGAAGCGGTTGATGATGACGATGCGTCCATGGATGTCACGTGGGTGCCCGCTCGTCAAGAAGAAGAACAGGGTGAAAGTTCAGATGGGGAGACAGGGAGGAGGAGGAGACGAGTTGGAAGCAGGGAGGTCGCCGCGAAGGAGCTAGTGGCACAGTCAGACAGCATGCATCGACACCCGGGTCAGCCCGACAGCACGCCAATCAACGACATGCTGTGTCCAATTCACCAGAATGCCGCCATTGCAGAGCTCAGCAGTGTGGAATTTTTTTTGTGTGTCTGCTCTGACAACAGCGATGCCATTTGCAACATGTGCCAAAAGAAACTGAGTCGTGGGAAGTCCAACACCCACCTAGGTACAACTGCTTTGCGTAGGCACATGATCTCACATCACAAACGCCTATGGGATCAACACATGAGTACAAGCAGCTCGCCTACTCTAAGCCGCCAGCCTCCCCCTGGTCCAGCATCTTCAGCCACGTCAACCACTGCTGTCCTCCTTGTCCCCTCTCAACCATCCGCCACTCCGCCTCCCGCCTTGAGCAGTTCACGCTCATCTTCCCACAGTCATGTGTCTGTCAAGGACATGTTTGAGCGTAGAAGACAATGTCAGAAAGTCACCCCCTTGCCCAGCGTCTGACTGCTGGCTTGTCCGAACTATTAGCCCGCCAGCTTTTACCATACAAGCTGGTGGAGTCTGAGGCGTTCAAAAAATTTGTAGCTATTGGGACACCGCAGTGGAAGGTACCCGGGCCGAAATTACTTTTCGCAAAAGGCAATCCCCAACCTGTACTCAATTGTGCAAAAGGAAGTAATAGCATCTCTGGCACACAGTGTTGGGGCAAGGGTCCATTTGACCATTGATACCTGGTCTGCAAAGCATGGTCAGGGCAGGTATATCACCTACACTGCGCATTGGGTAAACCTGCTGACTGCTGCCAAGCATGGAATGCATGGCTCTGCAGAAGAGTTGGTGACACCGCCACGACTTGCAGGCAGTCCTGCTGCCACCTCCTCTACTCCTCCTACTCCATCCTCTTCCATAACCTCCTCGGCTGAGTCCTCTTCTGCTGCTGCGTCTTGCTCCACAACAACGGCACCCCCCCAGCTCCCCAGGTACTATTCCATATCCCGGATACGGCAGTGTCACGCCGTCTTGGGTTTGACTTGCTTGAAAGCAGAGAGTCACACCGGATAAGCACTCCTGTCCGCCCTGAACGCACAGGTGGAAAAGTGGCTGACTCCGCAGCTACTGGATATCGGCAAAGTGGTTTGTGACAACGGAACAAATTTGTTAGCGGCATTGAAGTTGGGCAAGTTGTCACATGTGCCGTGCATGGCATTAGCGTGTGTAATCGATCGCATAACGCTTTGTATAAGTACATAGGCTTACAGGACGTCCTGAAGCAGGCCAGGAAGGTGTGTGGCCATTTTGTATGCCTTGCCACGCTATGTCTACTTTGCCGAGCATCCAGCGGCCAAAACAACATGCCAGTGAGGCGCTTGATTTGCGACAGCCCGACACGTTGGAATTCAACACTCCTAATGTTCGACCGCCTGCTCCAACAAGAAAAAGCCGTTAATGAATATTTGTAAGACCGGGGTGCTAGGACAGCCTCTGGGGAGCTGGGAATTTTTTTGCCACGTTACTGGACGCTCATGCGCAATGCCTGTAGGCTCATGCGTCCTTTTGAGGAGGTGACAAACCTAGTCAGTCGCACCGAAGGCACCATCAGCGACATCATACCATTTGTTTTCTTCCTGAGCGCGGCCCGCGAAGAGTGCTGGAATTGCGCCGCGTAGGATGAGCGCAGTAGCAGGAGTTGCGGTCACCATCACCTCCGCGTGAAACAGCCGACAGTATCGCTACAATCCAAGGCAACGCTGGAAGAGGATTGTGAGGAAGAGAAGTCAGAGGAGGAATGTGGCTTTAAGGAGGAGGAAGAGGAGGAGCAAGACCAACCACAACAGGCATCCCAGGGTGCTCGTTGTCACCTATCTGGTACCTGTGGTGTTGTACGTGGCTGGGGAAGAAAATACCTTCATTGACATCAGTGAGGAGGAGGAACGGGAAATGAGTAGCTCGGCATCCAACCTTGTGCAAATGGGGTCTTTCATGCTGTCGTGCCTGTTGAGGGACCCTCGTATAAAAGGGCTGAAGGAGAACGACCTGTACTGGGTGTCCACGCTACTAGACCCCCGGTATAAGCAGAAAGTGGCGGAAATGTTACCGAATTACAACAAGTATGAAAGGATGCAGCATTTGCAAAATAAATTTAAAAGTATGCTTTACACAGCGTATAAGGGTGATGTCACAGCACAACTGGAATCTAACAGGGGGAGAGGTGGAAGTCATCCTCCTCCTCCCATGACCACGCCGGCAAGGACAGGACGCTTTAGAGACGTGTTGTTGATGGAGGACATGCGGACCTTTTTAAGTCCTACGCATCGCCACAGCCCTTCGGGGTCCACCCTCAGAGAACGACTCGACCGACAGGTAGCAGACTACCTCGCCTTAACTGCAGATATCGACACTCTGAGGAGCGATGAACCCCTTTGACTACTGGGTGTGCAGGCTTGACGTGTGGCCTGAGCTTTCCCAATTTGCGATAGAACTTCTGGCCTGCCCCGCTTCAAGTGTCCTGTCAGAAAGGACCTTCAGCGCAGCAGGAGGTATTGTCACTGAGAAGAGAAGTCGCCTAGGTCAAAAAAGTCTAGATTACCTCACCTTTATTAAGATGAATGAGGGATGGATCCTGAAGGGACTGACACTGGGCGATACATTAGATTAAAAAAGGCCTGATGAGATAAGCTGCCTTGGGCTAAAAATGGTCCACACGCTGCTGTATTTTAGCTCTGAATGCCTGTTGACTTGCGTGACTGATCCGCCACCAACTTGGGTTCAAGCCGCCATCTTTAGGGCACTTTCTGCCTGTGAAACAAACATCAGTTATAGATTGAATAGCAGTTAGTTGTCTCAAAGCGGGTGTGTCAGCCCTACAGCGTGTACCTGCCAGTACGCTGCCACCTCCTCTACTCCTCCTACTCCATCCTCTTCCATAACCTCCTCGGCTTAGTCCTCTTCTGCTGCTGCGTCTTGCTCCACATCAACGGATAGGGCGCGTAACAGTGATTAAACTGATAACAATAGTACTAAACACACCACTCACTCACTGGTGTCACAATAGCTTGGATTTAAAAACAAATTTTTTTTTTCCCTGTTATAGATTGAATAGCAGTTAGTTATCTTCAAGCAGGTGTGT
>OW240919.1:102357142-102490700 GCA_933207985.1 Pelobates cultripes | reverse complement strand
GGCAAGACTTGCAGGTAGCAGTATTCTCTACAGGGTCCTAGTGCATTAAGGGTAGCACCAGCACATTTAATGATGCGCTTGTGCTACACTTTTTGGAGACAAGTCCAGACCATACCAAAAATTTGGGATTGCCCGTACAAAAAAAAAAAAATCAAAAAAAAAAATCAGGACAGTAGGGAGGCATGTGTGTTTATGCTCCCCACTGATACTACTCATTCATAGACCCTATATACACAAGCCCCTTCACCTAGCCACATATGTCCCCTTACTACATGCGCCCCTATTTTGCCACCCATACCACTTTACTCCTCTCTATCCCTTCAGTCTGTTACTTTTAATTCTCTATGAGGTCCTCATCTACAGTCTTACTGGAGGGAACACGTCCCTGATGTCAAATGGCATGAAGGAGCTGTACTTTGGTTTTAAACACAGCTCCTGTGTAGGGATGCACTATTGAACTGTTTTTAAAGCTTGATCCCCAGCCAGCCACAAGAAAGGCTACAATGGCTCAATTTCCACTTACATTATGTATGGAGTCAAGTGCGAAGCTTCGAGAAACACTCCAAGCACCATATCCACTATAACACTATAGTAGTTACAGAGCCAGGAGTGCCTGGTGCTTTAAGATTGATTTGTCCAAAAAATGCTTACCTGGGTCCCCTTGCTGCATCTAGTCTTCTCTTGGAAGTGAAGAGAGATGTCTCTTCCAAGACAAGCACAGTCCAATAATAGGCTCAAATCGTTCAAAGGGAGCACGGCAAAGTGAAGCTAACCGGATTCTCCTGAGAGAAGTGGGGGTGCAGGCATCCAGTAGGATCTAGGTAATTTGCCAGACCATTTTAAGCTGTGGGAGGTCACTAGGAAAGGTTTCTTTGAAATAAATTGGAAAGGAATGCCGATCTCTGAAGTTCATAAAGTTGCAACACAGTTACATGCTGCAGACCATCCACACCAATTAAAGACTCAACCAATTTGAAATCCAACTCTGGACTATCTCTCTGGTGACATCTTTGAATAAGGGTTAGATGCTGAGACGCCCAGTGTTTGTATTGCTTAGAGTGCACTTTTAAAATAATTTTAAACTACAAATTGCACTAGCAACTTTCCCAAAATATTTTGTGCTTTAACTTCAATAACCAAAAATGGTGGAGAACTATATACAAAAGCTTTGAGAAAGCAACAGTTAATACTTTGTAAATACCTGTCCTAACAAATGATGGCCTGCTCAATTTCCAGCTCTGTTAAAAAAATAAATGAAGAATGCTGAGCCAGACTAGCGGAACTCCTATGCAGGTGTGTGTGTGTAGATAGAATGAAATATTATCTATACATACACACATATACACCTGCATAGGAGTTCCGCTAGTCTAGCTCAGCATTCTTTCCAATCTGTCCTGAAATGCTTTATTTGGGACAGAGTGCAAAAGATATCAGTCAGGTGTACAAAACATCCCTGCAGCTAGTTTACCAGCAGAGACAGAACAGGAAAATTGGAATATGTTCTTTTACAATTATTTTGTGCATGACATGGTGTTTATATATTCAAACCACCAACATGACAAAATTATAGAGCACGAAGACTTATGAAAACTATTTAAAATCTTAAAAGATTGCAATTCTTGCACGCTGAAGAAAGATCAACCCTGGAATACAATCTACTGAGATAAAAAATCTTGAGGATGTAAATCTCAAAGAAAAGAAATATGCATTTCAGTCTTTAGGGGAACTGCAATTTATTTGTAAGCTCCAACTTGTTGGTTTAGTTGATGGGGTGGTTTCTGTCCATTTAGCCAAGCCTTTATTGAAAGGTACGAGTTTAAATTACTCTAAACAATATTTTAATTGCATTAGTTTATATTATATCATATAACCTTTTTTCTAAATGTTTGATTCTAATGTTCTGATTTGATGCAACCCCAAAAATTCCTACCCAGTCAAAGGATACACTAAGACAAAGTACTTTGTCTCAATATTTTTGCTCCGCTTGGAAAGTTTTTTTTTTGTTTTGTTTTTTTTAAAAAGCTTGTCATAGCTCCCCAGTTGTCACCATCAGGATCCTCCACAGACTTCAGTACTGTACTGAACGCATGTGTGCTAGCATCGGCTTTGGCAGCTGAAGTGCCAGGAGCTGAAGAGAAATCCAATTAAGATGGTCGCACACACAAGGAACAGGTTCAGGTGAGTAAAATTCAGCAGACTGCCCACCCTGCAGTGTTCTCAATCTAGTAAGTAACACGGTTTGTTTTTAACCTATGATTTTTTTTTATTGATTTTTTTTTTTTATCCTCAGGAAAATGGTGAGTCCTATACCCAGCATTTGGGAACCTTTCCACAGTGCCATTTCTTAGGAGAATAATAATAATAATAATAATAATAATAATAATAATAATAATAATAAATAAATTTGCAAATACAGTCAAAAGAAATAAGCTTTTCCAAATTCTACCAGGGTGACAAAAAACAGATTCTAGCATACCAGTTGAGTCCTAAATACAATAAAAATCCTTTAAGGGTCACTATAGGGTCAGGAACACAAACATGTATTCCTGACCCTATAGTGTTAACACCACCATCTAGCACCCCCTGGGCTCCTCATGCCTCCATATAAATATAGTAAAAATCTTACTGTATTCAAGACAGAAGCTGTAACTCTGCCTAAAGAGAAACAAGCAGTCTGCTGACATCAGAAGTGGTGGCCTGATCCAATCACAGTGCTTCCCCCGTAGGATTGGCTGATACTGACAAAGAGGCAGATCAAGGGCAGAGCCAGCACAATTCAAACACAACCCTGGCCAATCAGCATCTTCTCATAGAGATGGATTGAATCAATGCATCTCTGTGAGGAAAGTTCAGTGTCTTCATGCAGAGGGAGGAGACACTGAATGTTTGGATGCATTTTAGACAGCCATGACCCAGGAAGGTTCTTGAACAGCCATCCGAGGAGTGGCCAGTGAAGTGATCACTAGGCTGTAATGTAAACACTGCATTTTCTCTGGAAAGACAGTGTTTACAGCATAAAGCCTGAAGGTAATGATTCTACTCACCAGAACAAATCCAATAAGCTGTAGTTCTGGTGACTATAGTGTCCCTTTAATTAAATGAGGAATAAAAGTAGGTTCTTCTCATATGGTAGCAATGGCCAATATTTCCCTATGAAAATACTCACTCTGTGTGGTTTGGATAATATCAATAAAAGGGAAACTATAGTCACCAGAACCACTACAGCTTAATGTAGTTCTAATGTGTCTTTAGTCTGTTCCTGGAAGCATTTTCAGGTAAACACTGCCTTTTAAAATAAAAGGCAGTGTTTATATTGCTGCCTAAGGATACCTCCTGTGGAAGTCACTCAGACAGCCACTAGAAGTATTTCCTGGGTGAGTGCTGCACAACGAGATGCTGAACTTTCCCATAAAGATGCGCTGATTTAATGCATCTCTATTAGCAGATTCTTATTGGTGAGTATGTTGCGCATGCTCAATAGCCTCCCAATGTTTTCCTTTAGGAAACAGTTGGATTGGCTGAGATGGACGATTCTGCACTAGCAGACACCGGGAAAATAAATAAAATAATTTGGTACTTTAACCCTTTCCAAGAGGGCGCCAGCACCTAAAATGTGTTTTTACCACTATAGGGTCAGGAATACACATTTGTACGCAGAGTACGCACGGAAAATTCATGCAAAAACAGACCGCATTAAGGCCATGGAGGAAAGCATCCTGGATGTGCAGACTGAGATGACCCATCTCAAGAACCCAGTACAGCAGCTCAATACCCACCACCAGGCACTGTCGCAACGGCTGACAACCCTCAAAGATCAGCTAAGGAGGAACAACATTAAAATACGAGGCATACCAGCGGCAGTAAGAGCTGAAGAACTTCCGCATTATATCCAGAGGCTGCTGGCCGCCATACTCCCACCAGCGGTGGCCAAAAAAGTCACACTTGATGGCATATTCCGACTCACCAGCATGGCCAAGCCCTCCACCCCTGAGCCACGAGACGTAAAGCGAAGGACAAAAGCCATATTATGGCAGCAACACGAGGTAAAACCCCACTGCAGTTTGAGGACGCCTCTCTAAATTTCTTTCACTACTTAACTAGGGCAACGCTGCAGTGGCGCAGACAAATGGACCCCATCACGACTCACCTCCGGTCCAAAGGAGTGCCATACCGCTGGGGAATGCAAGGCACCTTACTCGTACCCCGGTGGGGAAAATAAATTGTGTTCCAAGCAGTTGTATACTGCAAACACAGATTAAAAGGAATCCATTTTTAAAATGGAATGAGGCAAAAATGTGATTCTTTGTTAAACTAATTTGCATATGCCCACCCAGAATCCTTTGCGGTTTTAACATCACTGCAGATTTGGGATTTCTGTGGGAAAAGCAAGTCTTATGGCTTGACTGGTGTGCAGATTTTTGTTCAACATTGTGTGTGTGTGTGTATATATATATATATATATATAAAAAAAATTTTTTTTTCCGTTAGCTAAATACCTTGTTTCACCCCACCACTGAACACACCAGAGTCATCAAAATGATAGAGGCCCAGCAGTCCCTGCCAGTGCAGATACGGTGACATTCCTCCCCCCCCCCTTCTTAACGTAACTCATTGGACAAATTTCAACAGATAATATTCCAGAATCTTATGGTATTTTATGTACCAAAGAAAACATAAAAACTCTATAATAAGCTATTGAAGTGTTGGAGCACAATAATAATTCACACAGAACACTAAAATAATAATAATTCAAGTTGAATATACAAACAGTAGATGTACTAGTAACATTCATGCTTTTGTCAAGTTATATTTTCTAATTTGTGAGGCATAAGCACAGGATGCCACATTTTAATGAATTCCATGACAGCAATGCCTCTAGATTTCAAGCCTGTTGGAGCAGGTCATCATTAGCCTCTTGTTCAGCATTTACAATAGTTTCCTCAACTGTTGCTTAATCCCCTTTTTAAAGTTGTAAAGGGGCGGGGCCGGACCGCCGAGCTGGACGGTCGCAAGATAGGGAAGCTCCTGCAACACATAGCCACAAAACGCTAATCCAATATGCCTTCTAACTCCAAAGCAGACCGACAGCAATGGTGCCCAAAGCAAGGGGAATACTGGATCCAGGGAGAGGCTGGCTCACCGAGCTTCAGTCCCCTGGAGGAGAAAGTTTTGTTGCCCCAACAGAGGCCTTCTCCGGTGGTGAGTGGGGCTGACGGCCGCGGCCCCGCTATCCTACCACACAGCACCCAGCCAGAGGCACGAACCCGAGCGGACCCGGCTCTGTTCCCCCCCTTTGGACCGGGGGGGGTGATCCTTGTCCTCACCCTGTGGCCCTCACCGAGCTGCCGCAGACTGTGTCGGAGAGCCCGACGGCTGCACCCAAGATGGCGGACACCATGTGCGCGGGAGGCAAGGGAAAGACCAGCTCTCTCCATGCGCTCACAATTACCATCGCAGCTCCTGCCTTCCGACCCTACCACACAGGGAAGCAGGACAACTCTCGCCTACCCCTGAAGCCATCCAAACCAGCGACAACAGCGGCTGCACCGAGGGGATGGCGCTACACGGAACACCAACATTCCCGCCTTGAAGGACCGAGCTTACTGCCAAGCGAGAAACCCCAGCACACCACCCGACCTCTTACTTCCATCCAGCTTGCACTGAGGCAACACAGAAACCGGCATACCCGAGCAGCCGTCACCAAACCCTCTACAATGGCGGTCCCAGATGAACAAAAGAGGCAAGCGCAACAAGCTACAGCGGAAACACAAGAGATCCCAGCAAGCAACCCAATGCACAACATGGAGGGACTGTGCCCTGATGCCTGCTCTGATGAACACTCACTCCCAGCTACTCAGAAACAGAGCAGGTATCGGGTAGTGGCGGGACTCCCCCTGTCTGTGAGGTCTTGGGACCACCATGATGGCAGCCCTCTCCACTGGGCCGATTAACCAGGGTGAAATTACACTAAAGTGACCTAGACATAGCCTGAATATAGCGTTATAATTTTAAAGCACTAGCCTGTTAATAGCTTGCGATGTGTTCCTGCTTCAATATGTTTTTCCCTGTCTTGGCCTTAACTTTGCAGGCTTATAATACATTTGCAACTATTGTGGCAAATAGTAAGCTTGGTAAAAACTATAAAGCTGCAATGTATAATTGGATATAGGCACTTACCTGCCATTAGCATGGAATTGGCAAACATACAGCACTACATGTCTCAACCCTGCAGCACAGTCTATATACATGTACCTGAAAATGTTGTAAACTCATCCTTAATTCTACACTTAGCTTATATGCACATACTAGCTCTTGACACAGCATAATAATATAACTAGATAGTAAAGCGCTGTCGCACTGTGTAATACCTAAGCACCCTAAGCGATGAAAACATATTGTTTAGCACTCATCATATTCCTATATATATATATATAAAAAAAAAAAAAAAAAGTGCTAGATCTACCATGTACCTCTATATTCAACTGTTAATTATCAGCTGGAGGATTGCCTTTGGGGTACCTCACATGCATCTGTTCAAAGCTGATGCACTACAAAAATAAAGAATTAAAAAAAAAAAAGTTGTAAAGAACTGCAGAGCAAGTGGAATATAGATGCCATTTATAATAACTTGCTATATTAAAAAGACACAGGATAGATTATATATAAAATTTGCAACAATACATGTTGGACAAAGGTGAAATTCAGGAAATGAATCCACAATCTAGATTCTAAAAACATTGCTGCAGAAACTGCCTTTAGAAATAAAATCAATTACTGGGTCTACAATATTACTTCGGGATTACAGATACATTAAAATGCTATCAAACCATCACCCTTTTCTGACAGAGACCCAAACCAAGAACATGGCCTAGGCATGGCCAATTACTCCTCCCTGCTAAAATGCAGAAAAATGCTGCTGTTAGTCTTTCCCCTTGTCTACCAAGTTATTTACCTGGAGGATAGTTTAAAAATAAAAAGATATATCTTCAAACTATTGGACACACCACATTTCGGATCCAAAGCCAAGTATAGAGAATAACAATCAATCATAAAGGTCTCTATAATTTGTATATTTGTGTTAAGGACAATACTTCTCTTGTACTCTCCATCAGCATGAAGCAATGATACAACCATAAAATGGGGGATGTGGCAGTCATATATTTATTGATAATCAACATACATACATAGGATAGGGACAAGGTGGGAGTTTATGTCTGGTCCAGTAGGAAGCTATAATTTATATAGTAATATGAAATATGAGGCGTAATGTATATAATATATAGTAATAGGATATGAGGAGTAATGTTGTATACAATATATAGTAATAGGATATGAGGAGTAATGTTGTATACAATATATAGTAATACGGTGCGAGGAGTAATGTTGTATACAATATATAGTAATACGGTGCGAGGAGTAATGTTGTATACAATATATAGTAATACGGTGCGAGGAGTAATGTTGTATACAATATATAGTAATACGGTGCGAGGAGTAATGTTGTATACAATATATAGTAATACGGTGCGAGGAGTAATGTTGTATACAATATATAGTAATACGGTGCGAGGAGTAATGTTGTATACAATATATAGTAATACGGTGCGAGGAGTAATGTTGTATACAATATATAGTAATACGGTGCGAGGAGTAATGTTGTATACAATATATAGTAATACGGTGCGAGGAGTAATGTTGTATACAATATATAGTAATACGGTGCGAGGAGTAATGTTGTATACAATATATAGTAATACGGTGCGAGGAGTAATGTTGTATACAATATATAGTAATACGGTGCGAGGAGTAATGTTGTATACAATATATAGTAATACGGTGCGAGGAGTAATGTTGTATACAATATATAGTAATACGGTGCGAGGAGTAATGTTGTATACAATATATAGTAATACGGTGCGAGGAGTAATGTTGTATACAATATATAGTAATACGGTGCGAGGAGTAATGTTGTATACAATATATAGTAATACGGTGCGAGGAGTAATGTTGTATACAATATATAGTAATACGGTGCGAGGAGTAATGTTGTATACAATATATAGTAATACGGTGCGAGGAGTAATGTTGTATACAATATATAGTAATACGGTGCGAGGAGTAATGTTGTATACAATATATAGTAATACGGTGCGAGGAGTAATGTTGTATACAATATATAGTAATACGGTGCGAGGAGTAATGTTGTATACAATATATAGTAATACGGTGCGAGGAGTAATGTTGTATACAATATATAGTAATACGGTGCGAGGAGTAATGTTGTATACAATATATAGTAATACGGTGCGAGGAGTAATGTTGTATACAATATATAGTAATACGGTATGAGGAGTAATGTTGTATACAATATATAGTAATACGGTATGAGGAGTAATATTGTATACAATATATAGTAATACGGTATGAGGAGTAATGTATACAATATATAGTAATACGGTATGAGGAGTAATGTTGTATACAATATATAGTAATACGGTATGAGAAGTAATGTTGTATACAATATATAGTAATATGGTATGAGGAGTAATGTTGTATACAATATATAGTAATACGGTATGAGGAGTAATATTGTATATAATATCTAGTAATATGATATGAGTAGTAATGTAAATAATATATAGTAATATGAGGAGTAATGTTGTATATAATATATAGTAACATGATATACATTTAGTACACCGGTCTCTCTCTCTCTGGCAGGATGTATAGAATATATAGTAATATGAGGTGTAATGTTGTATATAATATATATTTATTACACCGTGCTCTCTCTCTGTCTCTCTGGCAGGATGTATAGAATATATAGTAATATGAGGTGTAATGTTGTATATAATATAATATATATTTATTACACCGTGCTCTCTGTCTGGCAGGATGTATAGAATATATAGTAATATGAGGTGTAATGTTGTATATAATATAATTATATTTATTACACCGTGCTCTCTCTCTGGCAGGATGTATAGAATATATAGCAATATGAGGTGTAATGTTGTATATAATATAATATATATTTATTACACCGTGCTCTCTCTCTCTCTCTGTCTGTCTCTCTGGCAGGATGTATATCCTGGCTCTCCGTTAGAGGAGGAGGACACACGGCGCTCCCCGGCAGTGAGCCGAGGCCTAGTCCCGGCCAGACCCCGCCCGCCCCGCTTCCTGAGGCCCGGCTGCCCCCCTCCGCCTCCTCACCTGAGGCCTTCTCCCGCCGGAGTCTCTGCTCGGTCCTGGTGGTGCTAGCCGCCGCCGAGCTCGGTGACCGGCTGGTTTATATCCGGGGTGCTGCACTCAACTCCCGTCCCTCCCACGGGCGGCGGCCGTTATTACCTCACACACTTCGGCTGCTTGTAGCAGAAGAACCCGCCCGGCTAACACTCGGGCACGGCAGACGTACTATGCGTGCGCGACCCCGCGTTGCACCCTCAACGGCCAACTGCACGGCAACGAGGTCTACTCACTAGAGTATTACCCATTTTTTTTATTTTTATTTTTTTATTATTTATTTGTTTCACCGTGGATGCAAACGCATAATTATATATACGTATAATAAGCCTTTAATAAACCGTTCTATTATAATCGGTTGTTTTCCCTTTGGGGAACTCAAAATTCTCAACCGCGAGGCGGCTTTTGTCTCTAGTGTTCAGAGCTCGGCGAGTTGTGTTGCTCAGTAGCCGGCGCGTGTTGGCGTAAGTGCACGCGCAAAACCTAACGGGCGGTGCGCGCGCGCCCTCAGCTGTTACAGTGCTTGGAGGCGGAGTAACGGCGTGTTGGCGCTAAACCGCCCTTAGTCACGAGCAGATATGGAATATACCAATTTATTTGAGTAGTTTAGGGAGTGATTGAGGAGACTGGGCAAACCTCGTTGACAAGTTTTATAACGAGGCATGATGAATGTAACCCCCCACCTTTTCACTTTATTTAGTCCTCGCCGTGAAAGAAACAGTAGTGGGTGGAGTCTTGTGTTTCTCGACCAATAGAGGGGATCTGGAGGTGGAGCTTTCGTGTATTGCTGGGAGCAGGGTATAAATACTGCTGTTACTATTTGCGCTCACAGTTATTAGGTGAGGTTGAGCAAGATGATGGTTTGTTGCAATTGTAGTGATTGCCTCACTTTTGGCCTAAGGAGTTTGTTTTTATAGGACCCTAAACCTTTCAAGTCTACGTTTCATTACTGTGATTTCCCAATAAAGATTTAGAATTGTATGTCAAATAGTTTTTTGTCTTTTTTAATTAGTCAAATTGTATAGAACTTGAAAGTTAAATTGATGGATTTTTTTTTTTGCTGAATGGATACTCCTTTTCAATGTATATCTTTTGTTTTTTTATAAATACATATTTATTAGGAATATCAGAGAACAAGGTGAAAATATACAAAGAGTATTATTTAACATGAGAAATTAACCTAGTTTACAATATTGAAAACAAATACAATAATGAACATATTTTCACAATATTTAAATGTATACCGACGCAGGAAAGGCAGGTTAGAAAATTGGCATTTTCCCATTATCTCTTCTGATAGAAGAAAACTTATTCATACTTAACAATATTTTCCTTTCTTGGGTATTGCAAGACTACACTTGGATTAGCTCCTCCCATCACTTCCATATATCAGGAATAAAAGTTAATTATATATAAATAACTCCCCCATGGCTGAATCTCCCCAGTTCATGACAAACCACCCCCAGGGGGGATTGGGGGGGATGCAGTGCTGCCATGGCCCAACACCAGGAATGGAAAACAAAGTATACGCCTAAATGCTTCAAAAATGTAATGAAAATATATCAACTAAGAAAATCTTAATAGGCCCTCAGAACTGCCTCTATAAACTCCAGATCTTTAGAAGATTTCATATCCAATGCTCTATATATTTGTTGAGGAAACAGGTGCAGCGGCAGCTGCCAAATGTCAAGTGGAATGAGCCTTCAAACCTTTGGGTCAGGCTTCCCCAAACTCCGGCCCTCCAGATGTTGCTGAACTACAACTCCCATGATTCTATGAATGAAATAGGCTGAGAATCATGGGAGATGTAGTTCAGCAACATCTGGAGGGCCGGAGTTTGGGGAAGCCTGCTTTAGGTAATGGAACACCTTTACATTTGTAACCTTTAGAAATGCAAAACACAATCCACCTTGCAATGGAAGGAACAGATGATGTGTCACTCTTCCTATTTCTGAGTGGGACTAGAAATAACCTAGAGGATTTCCTCCAATCTGATGTTCTTTGAAGAAAAGTCTTGAGACCCATGACCACATCAAGGATGTGTTATAACAATTTTTTCTTCGATAAAGGATTTGAGAAGAACAAAAGAAGGATAATGTCCTGAGACATGTGGAATTTAGACACCACCTTTGGACGAAGTTCTGTTACTGTATTCAGGACGACTTTGTCTTCATAGAACCTGGTAATAAATTCATCAGAGGACAGAAACACTGAGCTCTGAAACTTCTTCCAGATGTTAAGGTAACCAACAAAACCACCTCCAAAGTCATGAATATAAGAGGGACTTGATCAAAAAGGCTTAAAGGGAGGCAACTGTAAGGCTGAATGGACCATTTTTAAGATCCCACGGCGGAGAAGGAGATTTAATGGACGGACAAATGTGCATAACTGCCCTTATAAATCTTATGACGGCATAATTAAAAGTCCACCTGGTACCTGAAAGTGCAGACAAAACAGAGACTTGCATTTTCAGGGTACTAAGGTTAAGGCTGTTTTCCAAACCATCTTGTAGAAAACTCAGCAAGTCAGATGTTGAAAATTCAGGTGGAGATACTCCACTCTTAGCTGTCCAGTCACAAAATACATACCATACCCCAGGGTTTGACAAATTTGCTTGGAGTCTAGGAGCCAACTAAAAAAAGTTTGTTTTTTAAACTAACAAAGCTTTAAAGGGAGACTATAGTCACCAGAACAACTACAGCTTAAGGTAGTGGTTCTGGTGTCTATAGCTGTCCCTGCAGGATTTTCAACGTAAACACATTGTTGCCTAGTATCACCTCTAGTCACAGTCAGTCAGACAGCCAAGTCTATGTTCAGCGTCTCCACGCTCTGCATGGAAGCACATAATGTTCCCCATAGAGATGCACTGATTCAATGCTTCGCTATGAGGAGATGCTGATTGGTGCCCTGAATTAACAATAGCCTCCCAATGCTTTCTTTGAGAAGCACTGAATTGGCTTAAATCATAAAGATTGATTATCTCGGCCAATGAGGCAGGGCCAGCCACGATAAGACCGGCGTGGCATGTGAAAAAAAGTTGAGTAAAAACACCCATGTAATCAGAGGGAGGCCTTACACATGGGAAAGGTGTTTTTTATTCACGTTTTTTTTCCCATGCTACGCCAGGGACATGTACACTTACAGACACACATACTGACAGACACACACAAACACATCCTGATACTGTATCTAAAAAACTGTATCAATAAAAACAGTATAAATGTCCCTAAAATGTCCAAAGTCTGTTCAATTCACATATAGGTTCCTTTGGGGGAAAGTCCAAATAACTACTGTAACAATTGAGGACCCAATAATGTACTGGAAACTCCTTAAGGCAAAGAGAGACAAAATATAGTGTAACTCTATAACATTTATTGCCGTAGTACAAAAAATATCCCCCAAATAGGAACTCTTACAAAATTAAGGACCACGAAAATGGCTCTTATAGCCGCTCGTTCTCTTGAAGTCCCCGAGGGAATGCCCGGTTCTCCAGGGGAGACAGCATCTGCCTCGTGCACAAAGGCAGGCTGTCAAAAGATTTTCAAGTGGAGAAACACTAAGGATAAATCTGGCTTGGTCCTGGAACCTGGTCGAAAAGTATATGCAGCAGAGCTCAATCACTAGCACCTTTCAACATGTTTCGCCTTCTTCTAAGGGCTTTCTCAAGATAGGTACTGTGGCCGTTGCTTGGCGGTTTTATACTTTACCAGGCAAGCAGATTCAAAAATCTTAAAGGTATATACACTTATTAAAAAACAATAGCCTCATTTAACGCAGACCACTGATTCTGGACTGCCGGCAAGCCTATCTCCAGACAAGCATCGAGCCAAAATAATGTAGGGGGATTGACCCCTGGGGGGGGTCCACGTAACTAAGCCACTCCCCGCACGAACACGGGGCACCCTGTACTGGACGCCCCCGAGCACCTTTCCCCCTGCCCCAACAGATCACTGGAGGCACTCTATCTTCCAGAGCACAAAGACAATTCATATTATGGTACACTCATACTGTCGCAGCAATGTTTGTCACTGTTCTGCATGTTATGTATATTTTTTCTAAATGTCTCATTTTCTCTTGTGGTAACATCATCTCTCCTCTGGACCCGATCACGACCACACTACGAAAGGCACCCACTGACGCACCGGACGCGACACAGACAAGGGAGCTAGCGAACGCTAAGCAGACGCTAGAAACACATCACCAGACCCTGGCGGCACGGACGCACTGACCATACACGTCCACACCTTCATACGAGGTGAGGAACGATAGACATGACTGTCACAATCACTACTCGGACCGACCACCACCTACCAACGTATACGATTCAATACTCACATTGCCTGCCGGCAACTCTGCTAGAGAGATTGCCAACCCCTGACGACACGACACCACTAGGGTACGAACACCCACCGAGCGGACAGACGCTCACCCCGCATACCGCTGGCGACAATATAAGCCCAGCGGATCACCCCTACTAACATTCAACCCTCACCCCCAAAACCCCCACGAACCCCGCCCTTCACATAGATAAGAACCCCAACACCCACTCACTCTCTCCCCATCCCCGAGGCCTCGGACCGCCCGGGAGCGCGGCCCCCAACCTCTTCACACTCCCCACCCCAGAGCCCTAGCGATAGACCAAAAACACCATGCCTGTAAACCTACGGTGCGTATCCATTAACGCAAAAGGGCTGAACTCCCCCGCCAAGAGACATGGCATACTAAGATGGGCTCACAAACAAAACATAGACATCCTACTTATACAAGAAACCCACTTCACGGCCCAACGCGCTTTCCCCCTCACCAACAGACATTACCCGAAGAGCTATATGGCCCCTTCCCCAGACTCCAAAACGAAGGGAGTAGCCATTATTCTGAGAGCCAACTGCCCCCTCTCAGACGTGGTATGCAACAGGGACCCGCAGGGACGCTACGTAACCATACAGGGGAAAGTGGGCACTACAACCTACGCCTTCTCCTCGATCTACGCACCTACGACACCAGACGCCTCATTCTGGCAACAACTGACTACACACCTCAACACTTACTCGACTGCGCGACTCGTGGTCGGGGGGGATTGCAACGCAGTCCACACCCCAGCCGCCGACAGGACCTCTACTGCCACGGCACGTTCTCGCCCGTCGCAGAATGATTCCCTATTCCACCAATTTCTCGCCTCACAAAAACTGATAGACATATGGAGGGCACAACACCCGTCAACCAGAGATTACACGTTCTACTCCCACCCGCATGGCACGTATTCACGCATAGACCACTTCCTGGTGACCCCTAACTTAGTACCACAAATCACTAAATCCGAAATCGGCTCTATATCATGGTCCGATCATGCGGAAATAGCTATCACCCTCGCTCTACCGTCGATTTATCGACAATGGTCATGGAGACTGAACCCTCTTCTCCTGCATGACAAATCAATCACCGACAAAATAGCTAACGAGCTGAAAGAGTACTTTGACCTAAACACACAGGCGGACACTGCGCCCGCCACGATATGGGCCGCCCATAAAGCGGTCATCAGGGGCACTCTCATTAGCCTGGCCACCCATAAAAAAAGACACACACAACAGCAAATCACTGACGCCATGACGGAACTCCGCCGCCTAGAAACCCTACACAAAAAGAACCCTAACCCCACCACGCTAACTAAACTGACAGCGACCCGGGACCTCCTCAAAACCCTCACACAACAAGACACCTCCAAGGCCCTGATGTGGCTAAAACGGACGTACACAAGGCGGACACTATGCTGGCCCGCCGACTCAAACACCGAATAGAGTCCAAACGGATCTCGGCCATACGCACCACAGGAGGCGACGTTAGCAATGACCCAACTCACATAGGTAGCATTTTCCAGGACTACTACACCAACCTATATAACCATACCCGACACTCCCAAACCGATTCAGAGCCCCTACGCACTCGCATAGACACATTCCTGCAGAAAGCGACCCTGCCCTCCATGACCCAGGAGGCCAGGGCCGCGATAGGGCAGGAGGTCACGGTGGAGGAGATGGCACAGGCACTCGGACCTCTCAAGCCAAACAAGAGCCCGGGCCCTGATGGCTACTCGGCCATATACTACAAAGAATTTAGCCCTATCCTACTACCCCACTTATGCAGAGTATTCAACGCCACATTGAGGGGGGAAACCCTCCCGCCAGACATGACAAGGGCTCACATTTGCCTCCTCCCCAAACCCGGAAAGGACCAGCTTGAACCTGCCCACTATAGGCCGATCTCACTGCTTAATGTTGATCTCAAACTCATGACCAAGGTCATGGCAAACAGACTAAATCCACACCTGGGATCACTCATACACCCCGATCAGGTGGGCTTTATACCCCAGAGACAGGCAGCGGACAACACCCGGAGGGCCATTGACCTCATTTGGCTCGCCAACCATAGACGTATCCCAACAGCAGTCATATCGCTCGATGCCGAAAAGGCCTTCGATCGCCTTACATGGCAGTTCTTACACCAAACTCTGACACACATAGGACTACCACCAGAATTCACCTCGTTCCTGACAGCGGTATACCACGACCCCCAGGGGGCACTCCTGTTGCCTAATATCCCACCCCCATGCTTCCCTATCACTAACGGCACGCGACAGGGGTGCCCTCTGTCCCCCCTGCTGTTTGCCCTCTCCCTGGAGCCCCTTCTCCAGACGGTACGCGCCAATGCGGGGGTGGAGGGGATCACGGTCAGGGGGGAAATATTCAAAATTTCGGCATACGCCGATGACATCCTCCTGACCCTGACCAACCCTGAACGCTCCCTAGGGCCCTTCCTCGCCATTGTGGAGGAATACTCGGAAATTTCGGGATATAAGCTCAACTTGAATAAATCGGAACTGCTTCCTGTCCAAATGGACACCACAACGCTAGATAGGATCCGCCTCACCTTCCCTCTCCGGGTCTGCCACTCGGCTATTTCCTATCTCGGGATCCAACTAACAGCTAACGTCGCGTCCCTATACTCCAAGAACTACACCCCCATAATACTCAAAGCATACGAGGACTTGGTCACATGGAAACCCCTGGGCATATCATGGATGGGACGCGTGACCTCCATCAAGATGAACCTTCTACCTAGGTTCCTCTACCTTTTCCAAACCCTCCCAATCCCTCTACACAAACCAGATTTCAAGGCCCTTCAAACGGCTATAGATAGGTTCGTATGGAACGGACGCAAACCAAGGGTACGCAGGAGCACGCTATATGTCCCCAAGAAATCCGGAGGCCTAGGCCTACCGAACTTCTTACACTACCACACAGCAGCACACTTAGCACAGATACAGCACTGGCACGTACAGCCGGGCGAGAAGAGATGGGTGGATTTGGAACACCTGATCTTTGGCTGGGACCACCCGTCCCTATACATGTGGACACCCAGGCCACACAGACCCCTACCACCGCCGACAGCACCCGCGATCACGCACGCACTTGACCAGTGGGACAAAGCGAAAGATAAGTATGACCTCTCATCTTTCCTTTCCCCGATGACCCCGATCTGGCGGAACAAACTGTTCCCCCCGGGCCTCACACCCAAACACTTCGCCAAGTTCGAACAAAGAGACATTGCTAGAATAGGACACCTCTATCGGGACAACGACATTATCCAGTTCTCAGACATCCCAGACTCCGCGTCCCTCACAACATTTGACCACTTTCGGTATATACAACTACGTAGCTTTGCAGCGATTCCAAGCATTAAACAAGCGGGGACAGCACCACTCACCAAATTTGAACGCGGATGCGTGACCCACCCCAGCAGAAAAGGCCAAATCTCAGACCTGTACACAACCATAGCTAATCACCCCACACAACGCTCCCTCCCATACATATCAGCGTGGGAGACAGACCTGGGTCCACCGACCGACACGACAGACTGGGCGGACATCTGGGAGGCAACAGCCTCCGTCTCCATATGCGTTACACACACCGAGCAGGCATATAAAATGCTATTTCGGTGGTACCTCACACCACAACGCTTGGCTTCCATGCACCAGACACCATCCAACGCATGCTGGAAGCTATGTGGAGAGACGGGAACGTTCCTCCACTGCTGGTGGACGTGCCCAAAACTCCGACCTCTATGGCAAAGCGCCACCCACTTAATCGCCAAAATACTACACAAACCATGCCCGGCAGACCCTTGGGCCCTGTTGCTATCCAAGCCCATAGATCCTTTCACGAGACCAGAAAACAAACTGATAGCCCGGATTGCGCTTGCCATCCGCAGAGCCATAGCCGAACTCTGGTCTACGACCCGCATCCCAACACAAGAAATGATAACAAGAAAAATAACAGAGAGTTCACAAATGGATAAACTGACAGCACAACTCCGAGACACCCCCAAACATTTTCACAAAGTTTGGGACCCGTGGCTAGAGGGAGACACATCCATCCCCTGGTAGCCGTATGCACAAACTGAGCACCTGCCAACAATACAACAAAAGACAAGGTAGCTAACACGCTACCCCTCACTGAACACATGATACCATGGCCCTTATGCCTGCCATCACTGAGCCCCAGCCCCCCCCCCGGCCCCACTCTTGGGGACGCCGCGCTCCGGGCGGCCCGCGGGCCGCGACTCCTATCTCCAACCCGACCCACTATAACCAGGCCACCCATGACACCACCAACCTCAAGGCCTCACCCCACCAACCCAACCACTCAAGACACAACCAGAAGTACCATTCACCTGGGAACAGGGGAAACATTAAGACAACCACCCTACTAACGGGCGCAGAGACGAACCTGACAGGCGGAACCCGAAGAGGCAGTTAAAAAGCTGGAACACAACAAACACCAACTAGGGCCCCTCAAAACTTGACAGGAGAATGATCGACCTGTAAGCAAAAATACAACGGCCGACTCGGACTGACAAAATAGACCGGGACTTACCGGCTAAGCAGATAAGAAAACACACCCCAACGCCAGCCGCACTCTCGACCCGCACGGACTCTCTACCCCTTCCTCGGTGACCCCACCGCTTCGAGAGGGTACTAGATTACACATCAACACAAGTTCGATAACTGGTAGCCATTATAGTCTAACGCACACTGTTCACCATTGTACTACCATGTTTTTAAACGTACCCTGCGTTGGTACAAACCTGTCTGAATGGAACTGTTGTACCCCCCCCCCCCCTTTTTATTTTCTGTACCCCTTCCCTTGATTACTGATACCAACACAAAACCAATAAATAAAGAATGATAAAAAAAAAAAAAAAAACAATAGCCTTAAACAGTTGTGACGGTCCAACCCTCTCTGACCGTCTTGGGTTCCCTTTCTCCCAGTAGTTAGCGAATAATCCTTCCAGACAGAGTGTAGACACAAGCATAGCATAACCCTCCACACATGAGCCGAGGCTTAATGCTGGGTAGAGATCTGTTTGATGCACACAAAGCAACAGTATTCATGCAGTAAAACCACTCCTGCTCAGAGGAAAAACAAAATGACAGTTATACGGGTCAGACAGTGTTTGAATATATGACAGTTATTAAGGGTTTAAACTGGTGTTCTAAGAGGGGGGGGGGTAGAACAAAACAGTCGAACTAAATCCATAAAACACGGGATTTCTTTACACCAGTCTTGTCTATACTGCTAGCAATACATTTCAACTTGTATACAGAGACATGTTAAGAACTGCTGCACGGGGCCGGCGCGTCCATAAGGCGGCACAGGCGGCCGCCTTAGGGCGCACCAGCTCCGGGGGCGCAATATTTCAGTGACCGGCAGGAGGGAAGCTCTCCCTCCTGCCAGGCCACCATCTCGACCCCCAGTGCGGCGTGCGGCAGTGCTGTGATCAGACGCGGCGAGGGAGCTCTAACCTCTCTGCTCTGCTCCCTCGCGCGCTGTCTGCTGATGCCGCGGGAGCCGGAATATGACATCACCAAGGGACAGGAAAAAGAGGGGAGAGCTTAGAAGAACACTAAGGGACAGGGAAGGGAGGGGACCACTAATGGACGGGGAGAGGGGCTGGTTAAGAGGCACATAAGTGAAGATGTTATTTTGGGGGGGGAGGTGGAAAGATACATCTTCGCCTATGTACCCAAAAATCTTTGCACCGGCCCTGCTGCTGCACAATACCATTATAATGTTCTTGTTACAGTAAATAAAAATAAAAGTACATATAAAGTGGATTTTGTTAACAATATAATAAACTTTAAACCTTTATACCAAATGCTTTGCACACTTCTACATTCAATTTAGGCACTCTTATATTGTAACATTAATGTTTACAATATTCATCCCTTGAGGGTAATTACACGGGTTAATCCTTATCGCTGCTATCAATGCTCCGTTATTCTTGCGGACACTCCTAATTTCTTACCTGGAAACCTTGATGTATTCAATACTTATTGCCTCAAAGTTTCCAGCTTGTCTCACGCTTTTTTTCATTAAACAAACCAATTTATATTTCAAGTTGTTTTGGAAGGCATAACTCTAACAAATGAAACAAATGTATCTTTCGTTGTTTTTTTGTATCAAATTGTTACCGTTAATACTTTGTATAAAATTAATTTTTAGAAAATCAGGCATGTGGAATAAGCTGCTTAAAGGACCACTCTAGGCACCCAGACCACTTCAGCTTAATGAAGTGGTCTGGGTGCCAGGTCCAGCTAGGGTTAACCCATTTTTTAATAAACATAGCAGTTTCAGAGAAACTGCTATGTTTATCAATGGGTTAAGCCTTCCCCCTAATCCTCTAGTGGCTGTCTCACTGACAGCCACTAGAGGCGCTTGCGTGCTTCTCACTGTGATTTTCACAGTGAGAGCACGCCAGCGTCCATAGGAAAGCATTATGAATGCTTTCCTATGTGACCGGCTGAATGCGTGCGCAGCTTTTGCTGCGCGTGCGCATTCAGCCGACGGGGCGGATCGGAGGAGGAGAGAAGGAGGAGAGCTCTCCGCCAAGCGCTGGAAAAAGGTAAGTTTAAACCCCTTTCCCATTTCCAGAGCCGGGCCGGAGGGGGTCCCTGAGGGTGGGAGCACCCTCAGGGCACTATAGTGCCAGGAAAACGAGTATGTTTTCCTGGCACTATAGTGGTCCTTTAAAGCGGCACTGTCATGCCGAATCCTGAGGTTTTTTTAACCCCCCTCCCGCCTCCACTATCTCTAATTGACCCCCTAGTCACCCCCAAATGCCCCTAAGCCCCCAGATTACCTATTTTTTATCTTTATTTTCTTCCCCGATCTTTGTTCAGGGCGCCGCCATCTTTGTGTGGGTAGATGAAGTCCCTGTGGGACACGTCATATGCCAACATTAGATAGCGCTGTGAGATTCCCGCACATGCCCAGTGAAACACCTGGACATGCGAACGGGAATTTAATCTATTCATTCATTCATCAGACAGACGAATGAATGAATAGAAAAATAAGACGAACAAACTAACACTGTGTATCAGTGTTCGTTTGTTCGTTCATTTTATTACAAGGAGGGAGCTACCGGCGTGCAGCTCCCTCCTTGTAATATGTAAAGATAGAAGCGGCAGGGAGCAGTGCACCCCGCCACTTCATAAGCCCCCCAGGTTCCCCCTCACTCTATGGGGGTCAATATGACCCCCATAATAGCACAAGGGAGATTAAAATCTCCCCAATGCCCCTACTCGCTATACGGGTGGGGGCCCTAAGTCAAATTCACCCCCCCCCATCAAAGGTGATTAGGGGTCCCCAAGCCCCTAGTCACCCACCCCCCCACCTAAATAAAGAGTCCCCTACCTACCCCCGTCATCCTAAAAAATAGTGAGGGGGGAATAAAATAACTAACCTGTAAAGTAAAATTAAACTTACCATTCGACGTCTTCTTTTTTCTCAAATCTTCATTTTTCAGCCCCAAAAAAGGCCAAATAAAAAACCATCATAACTGTCGAACTTAAAATAAAATAAAAACCCCGAGTACAAAAAAAAAAAACCTGACGAAAAAGAAAAAACCTGAGTGCAAAAAAAGAATCCATCTTCACCCATGGAGGGCTCCGCACAGACTGAGCTCCAAAGAACTTTCCCACGCTGTGTAAAATGACACAGAGCACTGTGATTGGATGGATTTCTTTGTTTTGTTGCAGCTACTAACATTTAGTGTGTACCTTGGGTACAATTTTCATTATTTTGCTAATCTCTATTTCCATTAAGAACGAGAGGTTGTCTAGTCAGACAGTAAATTAACAAAGATGCAGGTTTTTAATCTATTGTACGCGCTCTGTTTTTTATCTTTTCTATTACATCCTGATACTGACAAACACTTTGTCTCACACACTAATTATTATTGTCACCAGAACGAAGAATAGTCAAAAAAAGCCAAGTCAAAATACCAAGATACACAGACAGAATAAACCTAGCACTAGAGGCAACAACCAGTGAACCACAATAGGGCACTGAACAAAAGCAAAAGGCGCCCTTTTATAGTGGAGCGTCTATTGCTTTAAATACACGCCCCCAAAACATCAGGGAGCATGGAATATTTAGACTTTTCACTGCATAGCCGCTATGACGTCGTCGCGCAGGCGTTGCGTCATAAGAGGGGGTGTCCGGCGTGACGTAAGAACCTGGCTTATCAGGATAACGACTATGAAAAGAACAGAGCAAATGAGGAGCGTGGACATCCAAACCTTCAACCCATGATCTCTCCTCAGGACTATACCCTTTCCAATCTATCAAATACTGTAGTCTACCCCTAGAATATTATTCTACTCCCTCTACTTGTATCGAAGAAGGTTTGGGAACTGTTTTCGCAAATTGGTTACATACCAAAGGCTTCAATAGAGAGACATGGAAGGCGTTCGGAACACTCAAAGAGGAAGGTAAGAGTAGTTTGTAGCAAACAGGGTTAATCCGTTGGAGGATTTTAAATGGTCCAATATAACGCGGTTCAAACTTCATAGAAGGCACCTTCAATCTTATGTTCTGTGTACTCAACCACACCCGATCACCTACCATGTGAGTAGGAGTAGCACTACGATGTCTAGTCACTTTGCACTATTGAAGCTTAGCCCTTTGTATAAGGATTTGTTTCATTGTAAGGTAAGGATGACTGATCTTGAAGCTTTTCTAACTTTTCTATCAGATCCGAACTGACTACTGTTTTAGTTGTGGCTAAAATGCATTCAGCAGGTATTATGGGTGAATTTTTGCATACTGGTTCCTATGCCCCCTTCTCTTCATACTGACGGTTTTCCTCACTGCTTCAATTAAGGTCTCTGTTTTCTTGTCGTGAGAACAAGGAACGGATAGATCTTCCTCCACTGGAAATAATGCTTCTTCTAGACGCATCTCTCTTTTTCAAATTCTTCCTCAGAGCTCTATCTTTCAGATCTCACTGACCTTTCTGATCTTTCCCATCTTGAGGAAGATCTGGTCTAGATCTTTTCTGAGCCTGAGATGCTTCCCGAATACTATCCACTACTGCTTGATGGATAACTGAGAAAACATTGGATGGGGCAGAAGCTGCTGGTTCTCCAGATCCTGCGACCATTTTAATGAAAGAGTAGCATACTTTTTTCCGTTAAACTGCAGGTTCACGGCAGCCTTGTTAGCGAGATAAATTCAATCTTTTTTCCACGGTACCTACTGGGGACAGTGGTGTTGTGACGAAAGCACCTTCGTCACTGGGATTTGGAGAGGCCTGCTTGCCAGCCTCTTGCCCTGTAACTATGGCCCATGGGATGTATTGCCCTTTAAAAGCTTTATTTGGGCATATTCGATTTTAAAACACTTTTTCTGCCCCTTTAAATTCATGGGAAAATATGCCTCTTCCCCTCCCCATTTTTCCTGTCCTATTGTTTCTCCAGCAGGGGTTTGTCCCAGGGACACTGCTAAAACCAGTTTAAACTGGCTGCTTTGTCCCTCATCAATCTCCCATCAGCCCTTGCTATTGTTTAACCCCATGGCGAACTGTATTCGTGAAATCTGAGCGTTTTTTGGACATATTGAGCACTCAGATCCAAGATGTCTGGGGATATGTTGGACATATAGGTTAAACATTGTATTATAAGAGTTATGTATTTTTATGTGGTTTTGTAACAGTTTTTGACTTAGAGATATTTCCTGTACCTGGAGATAATTAAGTTACCACAGCCACTTAAGCCAATTATCTCCAGGATAGAGGAAAAGATAGACTGGCCGCACAGCCTGAATCTGTGGAACTGTTTTGGGCATGAAAGCTATGCTTGCGGTCGGTCAAATGTGACTTCCATAAAACTTTTGAACCCCTGCTCTGATCTGGGTGATTTTTGAATATGTTGTTCACCCAGATCAGGGCTATCTAGGGATGTAGGATGGGGATATGTGGTGTTTTGGAGTGTTTCTGGACTTTGGGTTAAACTGGATATTTTCTGCCTGTAGTAATTGACTTAGTCCATTGTGTTTGGTAATTGTATCACAGGCAGAGGAGAGGGTTTGTGTACATTAGCAGGGAGTGTCTAACTGTACAATACTGTGTTGATTGGCTGTTGTGACTTTGTGTCCTATGCTCCACAAGGTCCACGTGGGTGGTAACCTTGTGGGAAAAACTGTATATAAGAAATGCCTTTGTGCTCAATAAATGAGATCTTCTTGCACCTTCATGAAGTCTTGGCTCATGTTTGGGAGATTGGAGAACTACACTCTGGGGGATTGCTATAATCACTATACACCCATGAGTATAATCACTAGGCATGTGCATGGGGAAAATTGTCGGTTCGTTTCGGCATTCCGAAATTCGGGATTTTCGTAATTTGGGACTTCGGCAATTCGGCACTTCAAGACTTCGGAACTTCGGAACTTTGGCACTTCGACACTTCGGAACTTCGACATTTTGGAATTTCGGGACTTCGGCACCTCGGGACTTCTATTGCAGCCGCTTAGTAGATAACTCCCTAATTCCCACGGTATTAGGGAGCTATCTACTAAAAGACCTAAATTGGTCTTTCAGACAAATTTACTAATACTAAGTAAAGATTACTTAGTATTAATAAATTATGCCCATACTCGCGATACCCCACCCCTGAAAGTGCCGCCCAAGGCAAATGTCTTGTCATCCTTGCAGTAGATACACCGCTGACTGGGGTTCTCCGAGGTGACCTTAGGGAGCTAAAATATACAATCAGGGAAACAGGCATAAGCCCCAGCACTCTTTTATATCATATAAAAGTTTTACCATACCTATTAGCATCACTATAGGAGCCTTACACAAGGAATATTTGATATTTCAGATAATTGTTTCCGAAATTCCTATGAAGTCTGAGGTGTAGAAGTAGGCAAAGTAATGATGCCCACTCTCTTAGTAATGGGTAACATGTATCTCCCAATACAGTCTTTACCCCATTCCAGTATTTCCCCCTTAGCCCAGTCAATATGAGAGTTGTGCTTGATGAGTGGGGGCCATGATGGATGGGAGCCATAAAAACAATGAGGGGGGACCTATTGTCCTCCCCCCGGCATCCACCCCTGAGCGGCGGGTGGGGGCCCTAAATGTCCTCCCTATTGTCCTCCCCCCCGGTCTCCACCCCTAAGCGGCGGGTGGGGGCCCTAAATAACAATGAGGGGGGGGGACAATAGGTCCCCCCCATTGCTATTTAGGGCCCCCACCCGCTGCTCAGGGGTGCATCCTCCTCTTTCACTCTCCCTTAAAGTCAGTGGTATCCACATCAGTCCATCAGCGTGCTGTCTTGGTGTCATGTTTGACTTTGGCCTCACCATTGAGCCTCACATCCAGCATGTTACCAAATCCTGTAGATTCCATCTTAAAAACATATCACACTTTTTTTTCTTTTTCGCTACCCTCACTTCCCCCCCTACCACTCCTCACTCTCACCCCGCCACACACCATGTACAGACGATAATGCTACTAGAGGACCATTAGTCGGGGACTGATCCAGGGACAAAGACAACTCAAAACGCCTTCCATAACGGGAACGCACACGCCCTACCACAGATCGGACCCACGAACACCCACACTCTCGACCTGACTATGATACGGGTGGCAGCACACTCAGAGCAAGAATACACACGATACATAAATACGTCACGTGACGGACAATCAAGGTGACACGCACAGACTTCCACCCCCCCAAAAACTCCTCTGCAGACGTTACTCAGAAATAGTACACTACAAAACCGTTGAACCCCACATCACACTGGTAGAGGAGATAGGCATTCCCCCCTCACCTGCGATCCCATCCCAACCCGCAGACCACAATTAACTTATGACACAGAAACTAGATAGCCATAGCGACACGACAAGCAGATAGTCTGTAATGATATTGATGTTACAAAGTTTTGGAGTCCAGTAGCCAGATCAGCAATGTTTTCTGCCAGAGGTAGCCACTCGTTACCCAGGTGGTTGAGCCCCTGAGCCTTGAGTGGCCTTCTGGTCTTAAGCAGAGATGGGAGACTGGAACAGAAAGATGATAATCGTAGTGAGGCAAGCCGAGGTCAGTGGGAAGGAGAAGCAGCAAAGTCAAAACAGTCCAAATTCAGCAACAGGAAGGAGAAACAGGAACACGCTTGATTAGAGAGTACAGGAACCACAATAATCTGGCAAAGGTACAGAGACAGGAAGTGGCTTTTATAGGCCAAGAACCAGACACCTGACCAGACACAGCTGAAGAGAGTTGTCACTGATAACCTTGACTCTACAAGCAATGGTATAAGATCTCAGGTAAATTTGCAAAAGGCAGGCTGGTGTACTGGTAAGGAAAAGGTTTAGCACCATGTAAACCAGGGTTCGAAACTCAGCAGAGTCAGTTCCTCACATTACCTCCACCTCTACAGGCGCAGCCTCTGGATGCCCTATTTCCTGGTTTAGCAGGGTACTGTGCATGGAAAGACTGAAGAAGATCAGGAGCATGAATATTGTCCACTGGTTCCCACGATCTATCCTCCTCACCATAGCCTTTCCAATGAACCAAGTATTGAAGCTTGTTGCGGAAGATCCTGGAGTCAAGAATTTTTTCCACCTCATATTCATCTTCACCATCCACGAGGACTGGTGGTGGGGCAGGCAAGGCTCGACCAGGGAAAGTATTTTCATGAAAAGGTTTAAGCAGTGCCACGTGAAACACCGGATGTATTTTCATGGAATCCGGAAGTTGCAGACGGAAGGTGACTGCATTGATCTGAGCGATTATCTTAAAAGGTCCCATGAACTTTTGACCCAATTTATGAGAAGGAATCCTAAGCTTAAGATTCTTTGTTGACAGCCAAACCTTGTCACCAACATGATAAACTGGGGCCTCCTTTCTGTGCCTATCAGCAGCTCTTTTGTAACATTCCTGAGCCTCCGAAAGAGTCTCCTTCAACAGTTCTTGGGAATCTCGTAAGGCGGTTAGCCGGTCAGTGACTGCAGGAATGGGAGTAGTAATTGGGAGACTCACTAGAAAGGTTGGATGGTAACCATAATTGGCAAAAAATGGGCTCAGAGAAGTGGAGCAGTGTTGGGCATTGTTATAGGCAAACTCCGCCGTGGGTAGAAAATCCAGCCAGTCATCCTGCAGGTAACTAATATAGCACCGCAAATATTGTTCTAAAGTCTGGTTGGTTCGCTCAGTCTGTCCATTACTTTGTGGATGAAAAGCTGAAGACAGATTTACATTAATACCTAGAATAGAACAAAAATATTTCCAAAAATGAGATGTAAACTGCACTCCCCTGTCAGAAATTACTTCATCAGGCACTCCATGCAAGCGAAATATTTCCCGAATAACAAGGTCAGCAGTCTGTTTAGCTGAAGGGAGACCACGAGCTGGTATGAAATGACTCATCTTGGTTAACCGGTCCACAACAACAAGAATAGTAGTGTGTTCCTTAGAGGGAGGTAGTTCCACAATAAAGTCCATGGATATAGATCCCCAGGGACGATGAGGAATCGGAAGAGGCTGAAGCAAGCCAACAGGGGATGAGCGAGGAGTCTTATGTCTGGCACATACATCACAAGAGGACACATACTTCTTAACATCCTCATAATATTTAGGCCACCAAAAGGATCGGGTAAGTAGTTCTTGTGTCTTTCGGATTCCTGGATGACCTGCTGGTTTAGAGTCATGGTAGAGGCGTAAAACGTCCAGTCGCACTGATTCTGGAACAAACAGACGTTGTTGAAAAATCCAAAACCCATTAAGCATGGTCATATGAAGATCACGAGGAGGATCACGAAAAACTGGATCTTTAGAGTAGCCCTTTTTAATGCGAGACATTAGATCAGAAGGAAAGGTAACTCCTAAAAATCTGCTCTCCGGCAAGATGGTGGCCTTGGTTACTGTAGTATGGAGGGGGTCAGCTATCCTAGACAAGGCATCCGCCTTGCCATTTCTGGAACCAGGGCGGTATGAAATAAAAAAATTAAACCTTGAGAAAAATAGGGACCAGCGTGCTTGTCTGGCTGACAGTCTCTTAGCGGATTGGATACATTCCAGATTTTTGTGATCTGTGAGGACAGTAATTGGATGGGTGGCTCCCTCCAAGAGATGTCTCCATTCGGTGAAGGCAGCTTTTATAGCCAAAAGTTCTTTATTCCCTATGTCATAATTTCTTTCTGCTGGTAACATCTGGCGGGAATAGAAGGCACATGGATGTAACAACATCTTAGGTCCAGTCCTTTGAGACAGTATAGCCCCAACAGCTGAATCAGAAGCATCTACCTCTACAGTAAATGGCAATTCTGGCTGAGGATGTACCAAGATAGGGGCAGATGTAAACAGAGTCTTTAATCTGGAAAATGCAGTGTCAGCCTTATTGGACCACTGAAAAGGAGTCCCTTTACGTGTAAGTTCAGTGATCGGTGTAATAACGGCAGAGAAATTCTTAATGAAACGCCTGTAAAAATTGGCAAACCCCACAAATCTCTGTATATCTTTTTCATTCTTGGGGATGGGCCAGTCCAGCACAGCTTTAATTTTACTTGCGTCCATACTTAAACCTTTAGGAGTTATTACATACCCCAGGAACTGAATTTCTGTTTGTTCAAACTCACATTTTTCCAGTTTAATGTATAGGTGGTGGGTACGAAGGCGCTCAAGAACAATGCAGACCTGTTTTCTGTGATTTTCAAGATTATCAGAAAATATCAGGATATCATCCAAATATGCCACAACAAACTGATCCAGGAGATCCCATAGTACATCATTGATTAGATGCTGAAAAGTTGCAGGGGCATTACAAAGCCCAAATGGCATTACTAGATATTCGTAATGTCCGTACCTGGTTCTGAAAGCTGTTTTCCATTCATCATTTGGTCTTATGCGAACCAGATTATATGCCCCCCGTAGATCAAGCTTCGTAAATATTTTAGCTGAACGAAGTCTCTCCAGAAGTTCAGGAATGAGAGGCAAGGGATAACGGTTTTTAACAGTGATTTTATTAATGTCCCTGTAATCAACACATGGCCGTAGACTGCCATCTTTCTTTTCTACAAAGAATATAGGAGCTCCTGCTGGAGAAGTGGATGGTCGAATAAAGCCTTTGGCAAGATTTTCTTGTATGTATTCACGAAGTGCTTTCAATTCAGGCTCAGAAAGGGAGTATATACGGCCAAATGGGATAGCAGCTCCAGGTAGCAGCTCTATGGGGCAATCATAAGGCCTGTGAGGTGGAAGCTGATCAGCATTCTTCTTATCACAGACATCTGCAAAATCCTGATATTGTAGCGGAAGCTTAGTTAAGTTTGTAGCAACCATTTCATTAATTGTTGTGGTAACAGGTGTCGCCTTAGAGGGTTGACAATTCATTAAGCAGTGTTCTGAAGGAAAGGACAAAGTTCTAGTCTTCCAATCAATCTGTGGGTTATGCAGAGCAAGCCAGGGTATACCCAAAATCACTGGAAACTGTGTTGAGGAAATTAGGTGGAAAGATATAGACTCATGGTGATTCACTTCCAGAATCAATTTTAAGGGCACAGTCTCATGTGTAACCGGGCCTGACGTAAGTGGAGAACCGTCTACTGTTTCCATTAACACAGGTGAAGATTTAGGGATAGACTGAATTTTATTTCCTGCTGCAAATTTAATGTCCATAAAGTTTCCGCCTGCTCCGGAATCTATCATAGCTGTAGTTGAAATTTTATTATCACCATATTGCAAAGTGATAGGCACCACCAAATGAGGATGTTGAGTCATCATACCTTCTTCACCCTGAGCCAGAGAAAACAAGGGTTGTGTGACAGAATCCAGTTGGTCTGAAATCTTGGATTGGTGTTGAATCTGTGCACCCTCAGCAGTCATAGCTATTGTTCTTTTAGACTTGTTAGGGCAATTGATGGCATAATGCCCTACACTACCACAATACAGGCATAAGTTGTGAGTGCGTCGCCACTGTTTTTCTTCATTGGATAATGGCCCTCTTATTAGATCTACCTGCATAGCCTCAGGTTCAGAGTCTGTAGGTGTTTGTGGGGTCGGAGTAGAAATTCTTGAATAGAAAGTAGGAGTAGCACTTGGTTTAAAAGAGCCCTGTCTTTCCAATCTTCTTTCTGAAAGTCTCCGATCAATACGGATAGCCAACCGCACAAATGCATCAAACTCAACAGGAAGATCAACACGAGCTAGCTCATCTTTTATAGCTTCTGAGAGACCCCTTCTGAAGTGGAACCTCTGGGCTGATTGGTTCCAAGTAGTATCAGTAACCCACTGTCTGAATTCAGCAGCATATTCAGCCACAGAGCGCCTCCCTTGATGTAAATGAAGGAGAGTGGCTTCTGCTGTAGCACAGCGATTGGGATCATCAAAAACTAGGCACATGGCCTCAAGAAAGTCTTTTAAATTTCCCAAGATTGGACTGTCCTGTTCCAGAAAAGGGGAGCCCCAGGCCAGGGCTTCATCTTTGAAGAGGGAAAAAATAAATCCCACCTTCTCTCTTTCAGATGGAAAACGGTTAGGTAACATCATGAAATGCAAACGGCATTGATTTAGGAAACCCCTGAATTTTTTGCGGTCTCCTCCAAATTTTTCTGGTAGAGGCAAGCGGGCATCTTGTGCAGGTGTAACAGTAGTAGTAGCAGCAGCCGCAACATCATGTGCCCTGTAGCTGGTAAGCTCACTATGCATTGATCGAACTTCATTTTGCAGTTCAGCTACCTGATCCTGCAGCACTTGAATGGTCTGTGCCTGGGTCTGCATAGTTCTTGCATTAAAAGCAACCTGCTGGGCCAATGCAGAATCTGATCCGACGGTCTCCATGAATGGGCCAGATTATTCTGTAATGATATTGATGTTACAAAGTTTTGGAGTCCAGTAGCCAGATCAGCAATGTTTTCTGCCAGAGGTAGCCACTCGTTACCCAGGTGGTTGAGCCCCTGAGCCTTGAGTGGCCTTCTGGTCTTAAGCAGAGATGGGAGACTGGAACAGAAAGATGATAATCGTAGTGAGGAAAGCCGAGGTCAGTGGGAAGGAGAAGCAGCAAAGTCAAAACAGTCCAAATTCAGCAACAGGAAGGAGAAACAGGAACACGCTTGATTAGAGAGTACAGGAACCACAATAATCTGGCATAGGTACAGAGACAGGAAGTGGCTTTTATAGGCCAAGAACCAGACACCTGACCAGACACAGCTGAAGAGAGTTGTCACTGATAACCTTGACTCTACAAGCAATGGTATAAGATCTCAGGTAAATTTGCAAAAGGCAGGCTGGTGTACTGGTAAGGAAAAGGTTTAGCACCATGTAAACCAGGGTTTGAAACCCAGCAGAGTCAGTTCCTCACATAGTCCCCATAGAGAGCAGACCAGAATAGCCCAAACGGGCTTACACTTAACAACACACGTGACGCAATCTCCCCAGGTCTGAATACCCCACTGCAAACCTCCCCTCCAAAGGGGTGATTTAGGGGACGCAGGACAGGGAACCACAACACACACCGAACCAGGGGTAACGAAACACAAAAAGAGCTAGTACCCTTACCCCCACCCTTTTTCTTCTGTACCCCACCCCAAACCCAAGAGGAAAGGAAGAAAATAGATAGAAACAAAACCGCTGTATAGACTATTATGTTATGTAAGTACTCGGACGCTAATCGAGGAATAATGTTATGTTAATCTACCACGTAATACAGACCAATGCTTGACAAACTTGTATCGCTAACTTTTACTCCCCGACTTCTCTTCTGTATCCTTACCCCAAACGCAAACACCTTTCAAAATAAAGAATTTTTTTTAAAAAAACATATCCCACATCTGCCACTTTTTTTTTTTTTTTTTTCAATCAGATTTTATTGAGCGAGAATGAGATATCACATGCTGAGGTATAATACAATTTTTAGAGACATGAGTATACATACAGGCATATTATTTTTACATGTTGGATCCCTGCTTGTTTTTTGTTGTTCAGGTTAACATACTTAAATAGATAGCTACACCTATTCTAGGTAAAACAATAGGTAGTTTATGCTTGTCGTACCTAAGAAAACCACTGGGGCTAGGCCGGGTGTCGGGAGGGTTCTCCAAACAAATGTGAGTACCCATAAAGAAATGAAGTTTGAAACCTCTGAGATAATTGGGGCCTGAGTACCCCATCACGTTAGGATGACAGTGCAGCCTATATAAAGGAAAAAAAAAATTATAAATATGTATATCCCTTTCTTTCTCCTCCCCCCCGACATTCTCCACTTTTGTCATTGATCTCAAGGCAGTACAAGTTAAATTGTGCAACTTTGCAACTGTGTGTGGTTAAGGATTCATCAATATCATACACTGTTTTAAAGGTGCTGTGCTAAACATATAATGTAGTCTAACAACCTAAATTTTTATTATTATTGTGAGATGTGCGGGCTTTATAACCCAGCATCTCGGTATCAGAGCCCTCATTATGAACATTCAACCATTGCATGTTGGGTACCCTGAGGGGCACCATCGAGGAGTGGGTGTGTATTTTGTGCGCTGAGTGAACCCTGTCATCGGCCCGTAGGCCCATGGCCTTATCACCCACCCCCCCCCTTGCCCAGATACCCTTTGTTGCATTGCGCCTTGCAGTGTGGGTACCAGAGGTAGTACTGGCACTGGTCCCCTATCTAAGTGCTGGAAGCTGAGGTCTGTTGTGTCAAGGGTGTTGGGTGTTATGTGGGGCTGGGAGGGCTCATAGTGTGTAGGATATTGTCCCTTAGTTGGGGAAGCCTATTTTCCTTTTGACCCTATACCTTGGGTCAGTCCCCTACTGGTCTGATCTTGCGTGGGGATTCAGCTGTCTTGGGTTATGGTGTGTCGGTAATATGTCCGTGGTTAGTTTGGGAGGGTGGGGAGAGGGGTTATTGTGGCTGTAGGGTATTGTTCACACGTGTGTGTGATTTAAGTCTGTGTTAGTCTCCAGTAGCCGCTGACTCTGGAGCGGGCGCAGCCCCCCCCTGGTGCGGGCCCGCCGCTGCAGCTTTTTCGGTCACATAGTCCATCCACGGGTACCAGGTCAGCGTATATTTGTCTTCTCGTCCCTGCAGGGAGGCCGTCATCATCTCCATATTGTAGATGTCTTCCACCCTGGCGATCCATTGCCCCAGGGAGGGTACTGTTGTGTTTTTCCAGTGTATGGGGATAAGTGTTTTTGCCGCCGTGAGCAGGTGTATTGTGAGCCCTTTTTTTGTATGCCTTCAGGGGTGTGTGCATGTGGTTGAGCAACATCATCAGGGGTTGCAGTGGGAGTTCGGTGCCAGTGATTTCTTCAATTGTGCGGCTTACCATCTGCCAGTATGGGACTATGAGGGGGCACGTCCACCAGATATGGTATCCTGTACCCATCTCAGTTCCGCATCTCCAGCATTCGCTGGGCATCGAGTCATGAACATGTCTTAGGATGTCCGGAGTCCTATACCAGTGCGTCAGTATTTTATAGTTGCATTCTTGGTATTTTGAGCTTATAGTCCCTTTGTGCGTCAGCTGGAAGATCTTGGTCCAGTACGCATCCGTGAGCTCGATCCCCGTTTCTTTCTCCCACCGCTCAGTGAAGCCCAAAGAGCCCTTGTCTCCACTATTCATTAGTGCGGAATACATAGTTGATACACCATGTGAGAGATGTTGTAGGGGGCGGTGCACATGGTCCTTTCCCATGATTGCGTTGTAGTAAGTTTTGAGTTGGTGGTAGTGGAATTCGTCTAGTCTGGTTGGTCTGCGGTCTTGTATTAGGTCTATCAGGGGTTTAAGGTTAGAGTAGTTTAGTCCACCCGCTAATTTTGGGTTGTTGGTTATAGGTGTGACGGGTTGGGGGATGTGGTGAGCCGCTTGGCGTACCTTATCCCGCACCAGACCCTGAGGGTGGCGTCTATCATTGGGTTGCCTGTTCGTATCTCTCTGAACGTAGATTCACCAAGCCACAGCAGGGCTGGGATCATCCCTTGTGCTTGTTGGAGCTCCATGTCCACCCATTGCTTAGTGCTTGGGTTGGCATGCCAGTCAACCAATCGGTGTAGGTGGGTTGCCTGGTAATACATGAGTGCAGATGGGAGTCCCATTCCTCCTTCGCTCTTTGGTCGCTCCAGAATCGATCTTCGGACCCATGTGGGCCTTTGGTTCCAAACAAACTGTCTGATGTTGGACGATAGCGTCTGGAATAAGACTTGGGGGATGGTGGTAGGCAGCGTCTGAAATAGGTATAAGATATGCGGCATAATATTCATTTTTATAGCGCCTATTTTGATTGCTATTTCCTGTCCTATTGTGTTTTACACCCCATCTCCTGTAGACAGTAAGCTCGTTTGAGCAGGGTCCTCTTCAACCTATCGTTCCTATAAGTTTTCTTGTTATTGTTCTATTTATAGCTAAATCCCCCCTCTTATATTATTGTAAAGGGCTACGATATCTGTTGGTGCTATATAAAGGGCAATAATAATAATAATAACATCAAGGCGGATGCCATATCCAGGCAACATGAGCCATTAGAAGCTGATCCTACTCCCCCTTAACCCATAGTCCCTCCTGCAAACATTGTTGCCGCTTCCCACCTCGTGATCTCCTCCCTCTTCCTCGATAAGATAAAAGGCTACCAAAACCTTTGGAGGGGATTCTGTGCAGAAATGGGTATATCTTTGTCCTTTTCCTCGTCCTACCACCCACAATCAAATGGTGCTGCTGAAAGAGCGAACCAGTCTCTGGAACTCTACATGTGATGCTTTGTTAACGAGCACCAGGACAATTGGTCCCACCTTCTCCCATGAGCTGAGTTTGCCAGGAATACGCTTAAGGTCTTTCCATGTGACATATGGTGTGCAATCCAGCATCCTTCCTGGAGTGTTCTCTGACATGGGAATACCCGCTTTCAAGGACCACCTTGCAGAAATGTGGTATCAGGTCCATGTAGCTCTCTCTTGTGCAGCCGAGTCACAGAAGAGGTTCGCTGATCGCAATAGGGCTGCGGCACCCTGCTATGTACTTGGTTATAGGGTTTGGCTGTCGACTAGGAACTTGCGCCTCTGTGTCCCTTCTATGAAGCTGGCGCCCAAGTTCATTGGTCCGTATAAGGTGCTGCGCAGGGTTAATCCTGTCTCTTACTCCTTGGACTTGCCTCCGCCACTGCGCATCCCCAATATGTTCCAAACTTCCCTTCTGGGGCGGAGCCGGGCAGCCGAACTGAGAGGCAGCAACACACTATGCCTCCAGGCCTGAGCCCGGAAAAACCCTGCAAAATAAGCGCCCACAACACCCTGAAAAGGATTTGGCGGATCCACATTTAACAAACAGCACCCAAGCTTCCTGGGGATCCCAAACAGAGGCAGATCTCAAGCAAGGAACACTGCAAACAAACAAGCAGGCCTTTGCACCATCACGCACATGAAAGATGGGGACCCCCGCCGACACGAACTGACAGGCAGACGGGGGCAATGATATACCGGCCACAACAGTTACCTGGAAGAATTCTCCAAGGCAAGAGGCGGCCCGGCTCCACTCCCCCCCCCTTTTTTCCCCTATCCAGCTGGGGGTGGGGGGTAACCCATGCCACATGGCGGCGGCACCCTCCGAGGCGGAAGATACCGCGTGGGGTCCAAGCTGCCCGCCTAAACGGGTAAAGGCAACAAATACATCCCGCCCGAAGACTTACCCCAGCAGGAGAAGCACCAAAAGGGACCAACATGGGCGGCTCACACGTGCCCTGGCAGGGCCAGGTGCCGGACGGATCCACCAGGCCGTGACCTCGACCACGGGAGAGGTGTGTGCCCGGGCATTTGGGTGCGGGGTCCCCAGAAAGCCTAGTACCTGGCGCTGTGAGCCCGTGGGGGGGGACTGTGCCGCCCCCCTCGACGGACCGGTGGTCGCGGGGGGCGGACGCCGGCTCCAAGCATGCGGCCGGCGTCGGGTGAGACGCAGGAACACACTCCTCAAGGGACCCAAGTGGGGCCGGGGAGGTGCAGGGAGCGGACGGCCGGAGGACTTATGTGGTGGGGCCCAACGGACAGTTTAAGCTCCCGAGTGCCCACGGAACTGTGGGGGACCCGACCGGTGAGCGGAGATCGGCGTGGGGGTGAGGGAAGGAGGCCAGGCACCCCAGGGACAGTGTGGAAGCAGCACCATGAGAGACTCCCCCAGACAGACATGGGGATGGACAGAGCCACCCTGTTGATGGATAGCTCGCATTTGTGTCTTAACAGCTGCATTCATTTTTTCAGTTTTTATCGATTTCGTTTATATGATGCAGGTTTAAAATACCAAAGGAATGTACAGTTAATACCAAAATGCCCATAGGGACCAAAGGTAGATGCTGATGCATATTTAATTGCTGACTGCGGCATGATAGACTGTACAGTCGCTTATTACTGTAAACCTGATATCCAAATAGTTTTGTTATATATTAATGCAGCAGACTAAAAACAAATATGCTCCTTATGCTAAAAGTTGAAAAAGTTTTGGGGGCGGAGCCAACTACCAAGCTGATCGGACGCCATTTCTGACAGCTCCGACACTCACCCTAATATTTCGCCTCAATCTTGAGAATCCAGCCTGATCCTACCACTCCATACACACACCCCGACTCGGGAACCCGCACCGCACCGATAGATGCCCTTCTTTATGAAAAAGACAGCACCAAAGAGGAAAAGTAAGCCCGGGGCCTACTCCACGCTCACACCACTTACTTGGGAGGCGCTCCTCGGCGGAATCCACCGGGGACCCACGAGCACCCCTGTCACTGGACCCCTCTCCGACCCTGAGGTCCACATGCCAGCCATGGGGCGACGCTCCCAGAAAGCCGGTATACAGACAGACGGCAGAGACATTGGGGCCATGCTCCAGAGGCCTGCAAGGCCCAAACTGACCCTAGAGGAAACCCAGCCGACCACTACTCAAATAGATCATCCTGATCAAGCAGAGAGGAATGATCTCGGCACCATGATACCAGCACCACCGGAGGGATCACCTCCAGCGACGAAACACGACCTGCAAATACTATTACAAGACTTCCATAAAATCCTGTCGCAGGAACTAACAGGACTTAAAGCGGATTTACAAACCACAAAAGACCGGGTACAAGCTACGGAGGCTGAAGTGACCGACGTCATAACCAGCCTAACACAGGTACAAGACTCGGTACAACAGCTCCAAAAATCCCACCACAACATGGCCCTACACCTGAATGCCCTCGAGAATAGCCATAGACGTAACAACATAAAAATACGAGGTATCCCGACAAGTGTCACCACTGAGGAACTGCCGCATTACACAAGACGGCTTTTAGCAACCATCCTACCTCCAGCGGCGACAAGAAAACTGGTTATAGATGGAATATACAGGATTGCGGGTCCCCAAAGAACCACCACACAAACAATCCGAGATGTCATACTACGTTGCACATCATCCTCGGATAAGGGTCTAATAATGGCGGCGCTGCGGGGCAAGACTCCACTGAGGTTTGAGGAATCCAGCCTCACCTTTTACCAGGACCTAACGAGGGCCACATTACAGTGGTGCCGTTCACTTCACCCTGTGACCCAACGACTACAGGCCGCTAACATACAATACAGATGGGGAGCGCCGGGCTCACTACTAACGACCCATAATGGAACTACTCACACACTTACATCACTCGAGGACGCCCCATCATTCTTTGGGGCTGAAAAACGCGGACGCACAAACCCCAGAGGGACAGGAAGAACTGGAGGAAAGCGCTCTACCGGCTCCAGGCACCGGCCAGACACTCTGCACGACCACCTGAACACAGCAGGAGGAACAACTATACGGGACAATATATAGTGACTGGAAGTTACTAACCTTATTAGCTAATACCTATACCATGCCTGCTCAGTTTTATATGCTTAAATCGTTTAAATTGTTCATAAGTTAAATACTCTGGCGCAGACAATATTTACCTGAGCGATAGGGTCCCCTACTTGACCCCCCTGACGGACAGGGATTCCCTCTCTGGTGGCATCCGTGCCCGTTAAAAATTACGGCGAGATAACAACCCCCCCCCCCGCTGCCCCCAAGGTTAGGGGTAAAAAGCTTAACAATACACATTTGACATTATGCAACACACAGGGATGAGAGAGCAGTCAGTGGGACAATGAGAACACTCCCCAACCCTCATGACCTACAACTGTAGACAACGACACCCTCACTGGCGACACTCCTACCCTGGGAAATAGCATGTTATTGTCCCTTAAAAACAAGGGCCTGAGCCTACAACGCAATGTACTTACACTCAACACAGTCGTGGACACCTTCATAATTTCAGACCCACAAACCGACGCTTAGATCTCTTTCCTGAGTACTGACATGTCCTGTTTACCCTGACAGACGCAGATCTAATCTCTGACATTTCCTATCAAATGCAGTAAATATCCAAAAACGTGCTGTTTAAAAACTGTTATGTTTCTATGTCACACAAATGTATGCCTGATCAAATACCTATTTCCGCTGTTGTGGCAGAATAGGTACAATTGTACCACTTTCGCACAATTAAATAAAGAATAAAAAATAAATAAAAAAAAAGTTGAAAAAGTTTTTGTATCTTAGATTATTGCTTAATGTCTGACTCCAATTAGCAAGCTGATTAATTTGCCTCTGCACAGGAGACAATTTGCATTTACCAACTAGCAAACACGCAGCCCTGGCACACACCAGTTAACTTAAAACACTTACTTAACGCTATAACCGAACTAAAAAGGCAACACAATACATAAGAGTATAAAACACAAAGCAACCAACTGTGAACAAAAAACACAGGCTAGGACAAATCCGCCTCTACGCAGGCAACCAAATGTATATGCAGTGTTAAACCAATGCTTAAGCCCCTGCGTGTGCAATCACTTGCTTTATTACAAATCAATTTGATGTATGACTTTATATTGTGCACACAATAAAAATATTCAAAACAAACTTCACTTCTGAAACCCCTACTGTGCAACCGGTACACGAGGTCTGTTAGATGCCCCAGTCCTATCCGTGCTGATTCCGGTGAGGAGTACGAGGTTCAGTCCCTCCTCAACTTCCGCTTTTGCAGGGGCTCCTTGCAGTACCTGGTCCATTGGAGGGGGTACAGCCCAGAGGAGCGTTCCTGGGTATCTACCTCTGATTTGAACGCCACTCATCTTGTTCAGGTCTTTCACGCTCGTTTTCCTTTGAAGCCCTCGGCTTCCCGCCCTCCTAGTGGTCATCGTGGAGGGGGTTATGTCAGGTTCCCTGCCTCCGCGCCGCTTGTTGCGTCCTTGCTTTCCCAGTCATCGTGAGCGGCGCCATCTGGTCCCTGTCCGCAGCGTGTGGCTGCCCCCGCCGCCGTGCTCCAGGCTGACATTGTTTCTGATGCTGCACGCACCAGAGCAACATCCTTATATGTTTGCCAGACCCGGTCATGTGACCCGACACACAGTGATGACCTCAGAGACCAGAGGGGAGGGAAGAAACACCTCCCATGTGCTGTGGTTAACACTAATTGGAGGTTAGCCAATCAGACACACCCTGTGTGTATATAAGCTAACATCCCCCTTGCCTCAGTGCCCTGTTGTGGTCTTTGTTTAGCCCAATAGCACATTATACTCTTTCTCTCTGTTTAATTGGTTACCGAACTTTGGCTTGTCTTACGTTTACTGTTTTCTCTGCTCCCTGACCTCAGCTTGTCTCTCAGTATTCCGTCTCTCTAATTCCCTTTGACCTTGGCTTGCTCTGACTATTCTTTTGCATAGCCTGGCCATTCTGAGGACCGGTATTGCAATTCTGTCTGCTGTGTCTTGTCTGTGTGTTTATGTTCCCTACCAATCATGACAGGAAGTGCTGTCAGTGAGAGCAACATGCACTTCCTGTCAGACCTGGTACCGCACGGCCACACTAACTGAGTCAGACGGTACAGGAGGGGAGGGGGGTAGAAAGGGGGAATAAGATACATGAAAGGGCTGGGTGGGTAGAATGGGAAAATAAGACACATGCGGGGACTGGGGTATGGGAAAATAAGACACATGAAGGGGATGGGGGTAAAATGGAGGAATAAGGCACATGGAGGGGCTTGGGGCTAGAATGGAGAAATAAGACATATGGAGGGGCTGGGGGTAAAAAGGGGGAATAAGACACATGAAGGGGCTGAGGTAATGGGAGATTAAGACACATGGGTTGATGGGAGAATAAGACACATGGGGGGGATGGAGGAGAGAATGAGAAACGTGGAGGGTCTGGGGGGGATGAGACACATGGAGGGGCTTGGGGAAATGAGACACATAGAGGGGCTGGGGGAACAAGACACATGGAGAGGCTGGGGGATGAAACACATGGAGGGGTTGGGTCAGGGATGATACACATGAAGGGGCTTGGAGCGATAATGAGACACATGGAGGTGCTGGGGGCTGATGATGATATAATCAGTAAAAGAGTTTTGTGTGAAAAATGCAAAAAACTAATATGAACACTAACTTTGACTAGGGTTTGTGACTAAGTAGCTACTAAAAAAGACTGGACAGCCCTTATCTCATATATTTCATACCCTATTGTGAATATTCTTGGTTGTCTACTTTTGCAAATGGTATGCAATGATGGGGGTAATTTTCATTCCTGGGCTGCTATACGGTCTCAAAGACAACATAGGCCCAGCAAACAGAACTGTCAAATTTCAATGTATAAAAACTGAAAAGGGGAATGCTACCATATCTGACTCTGTAACTTTCTAAAACGCCATAAAACCTGTATGGGGGGTACTGTTCTATTCGTGAGACATTGCTGAACACAAATAAGTGTGTTTTATTGCAATAAAAGCTGACAGTATAATGAAATTCACAGTTAAAACCCCATGCAGAACTTTCTCGTAATTTCTCACGTTATTCATTTTAAATTATGTTTCATATATAGATATTTGATGTGAAATGAAAGCCCTGTTTTTCCTGACCAAATTATATATAATAAGTGTGGTAGCACTTAATATAAAGGAGGTAAATTATGCTTGAACAGACATATAGCTCAAATCACAGGTTTTGTTTAAATTCAGAACTTGTACAATTGCCTCCATGTTTGGCAGGTTATTTCCACAGACTACTTTCTAAACACATTTGTTGTCGTTTCAAGACACATTACTGTGAGTATTATTGCTGTGGAGCTCTGTTATAGATTTAGAAAAAGTGGAGCTCCTAGAAAAGAGAGGCATTAAGATAGAGAAGAGGGACAGAGACCTTTGGACCCAAAATAAGGACTGTCCTTCCTAACTAGGGACACTTGAGAGGTATACAACATGGCTGTACTTCCCTCTGCACAGTTCAGGAACTAATGTAGAGAGTGCCCTAGTGCAAGAAATTCTTTTGGTACCTCCTCTTGCCAAAACATCTTTCGTAGAACTCCAACAATGATTTGCCAACTGGAGATCTAACATTTTCCCATGCTTGCAGGGTTGTATTTGTGAGCAGTGTTTGTGCATTTGAATGTAAGCATGTTTTTGTATACAGTATGTGCGTGAATGTAGGGGCATATTTTGTGTTTGCCATTGCCAATAGAATGCAGTGGTGTACTTGTATGTAGTGTTTGTGTTTCAATGCAGGTGTGTATCTAATTCTAGCTTTATTGCAGGAGCCCCGCAGACCCAGGGGAGAAATCCTCACAGGACCCCAGGGAGAAGATACCCACTGGACCACAGGGAGAAGAACCACACCAGCTGTGTGTGTGTCTGTATGTTTTAATGCAGGCTACGGGCGGAGGGGCCTCTGGGCAGCTGCTTTGGGCCCCCCAGGAGTAACTGAGACCGGCTGAATGCGCGCGCAGCTCTTGCCGCGCGTGCACATTCAGCCGAATGGGAGAAGAGGAGGATTGGAGGCGGAGAGCTCCCTGCCCGACGCTGGAATAAAGGTAAGTTTTAACCCCTTTCCTGTCCCCAGAGCCGGGCGGGAGGGAGACCCTGAGGGTGGGGGCACCCTTAGGGCACTAAAGTGCTAGGAAAACGAGTATGTTTTCCTGGCACTATAGTGGTCCTTTAATCAATTCCTCTTCTCTCCCTCTGTCAGGATCTGTTCTTCATTTCTTCCTGTCTGCTCTAGTTTTCTTGAAAACATAAGACAAAGTAGGGACTACTTGTCTTATTGAGGTTTCCTACGCCTGACCATGTCTGACCAGCGGAGGAGCAAAGTGTGCTTCATTTCCGGTGGTCAGAGAAATTTCCCCCCAATTCTAAGCTTTCCTCCCTGTTCCCGCGATGCTTCCTGTCAGTATTGCCGAACGTCCTGTCACTTAGACATTTAAAGATTACTTAGTATTAGTACATTCTGCCCCTACTCGCTATACCGCAAGTAGGGGCATGTCTATTAAACAGTGAGCAGCCACAGAAATACTATGACGCTATACCGTGACGTCATTCTTTGAAACTGCTATGTTTACAGCTGCAGGGTTAACCCTAGATGGACCTGGCACCCAGACCACTTCATTGAGCTGTAGTGGTCTGTGTGCCTATAGTGGTCCTTAAGTAAGGGAAGTTAATGCATAATACGAGCCTCCTGTCTTGCTATAAAATTTGAAATGCACCTTGAATTCCCATGAATTTGCACTTTAGTGAATAACCCTGACTGACAATGGCTCTGAAATGGGCGACACTTTTGAAATCAGAGCGCGTTACAAGCAGCTTTTGTCTCTAACGTTTAAAGCTCTACGCCCTCGCGAAGCCCCGCCCATGTTTATGTTTACTGAGCGGTTCGGCCTGGCGGTGGGAGGAGCTTGCTGTCAGCGGGGTTTAACCTGTCATAGCGGGCTCGCACGGGATCATTCCTGACTGACAACGTTTCTTGCCCGCAGTGGAAGTCAGCCTCAGCTCGGGAGCGCTCTCGGTGTCTGTCGTTAGAGAGGGGGGGTTATTGCCGCACAGTTACCCCCCGCCGCCTCCTTTGTTGACTCTGGGCGCTCGTTGCCACCTCCAAGATGGCCGCCGGTAGCCGGTAGTGTCTGTGCGGGGAATGGCGCGGCTCCGGCTGGGCTGAGAGCGGGCAGCATGGCCGAAACCTGGGACTCTGAGTGGCTCAGCCAGGCTTTGGGGTACCTGCTGGCCATGAGTGCGGATTTCGCCCGGGAGTGGGAGAGTAATGACATGAGAGCCGCCATCTTTAAGGTCCTCCTGGGCTGGATAGTGCTGAGTGTCACTGCCATCCAGCTGGCTTGGAAGTTCTATGGACCCACCGTGAACAGCATCTACTACCGGCAGGGTGAGAGCCCGGGGCTGGCAGGCTGGGCACTGACACACACACGGCTTGACTAGCATGGCTGCTACAGCTTCTAGAAACCTTAGGGTGATTCATGATAAATCAGATTATAAACTGTACCTGCCTGAATCACTACTTCTATAAGATTTACCTATCCAGACAACTACAACAACTTCAATAGCCATAAACTTTAACTACCTAAATAACTACTTCTATAAGATTTACCTGTCTAGATAACTACAATATCCATAAACTTTGCCTACCTAAATAACTACTACAGCATGCTTTGCCAGCCTTTAGGGATGCCTAGTTCTACAACAGCTGGAATGTATCTGCCTTTTGGCCAAGCTTGATATATATTGCAGATGGTTAAAGTTTAACCCTAAAGCTATGTTATAGATCTAGCATTATTTAAATGTTGGGGTACTACACCAGTTGTTGTGGTACTACAGGTTAGTCCCTTGACCTGTATACTGTAGGTCTCTCCTGAGAACTCCTTGGTATACAGTTGATGTGTGTGTTTATGACATTGTATTAATACGTTTTTATGGTAGTAGTAGTATGTATCAGAAAAGTGCAAAGAATTTCAAAAGAATTAAAACATTAGATATCATCATGGTACACTGGCTATCGTTTTTATACAGTGCTGCAATCAAGTACCCTTGCAGAAGCAGGAATAATGCTGCTCTCTGACAGCTGCCATTTGGTTGCTTTTTGATAAATGGTTATTTCTCTAGTATATATCAGAACACATTGCATTCTGTAAAATACAGAATTTAGAACAAATTATAACAGCCAAGATGAGGTAAAACCAGTAGCAATTTAAGACTGCTGATTTAGACATATCGTTGCCAAATTCTCTATTTTCTTGTGGACCCTATCACTTATTCACGTGGATGGGTAGAATATGGAAACTTATGCGATTCCGTATGTAGAATTCATGTGTTGCAGAAAGTGAGTGCCGAATTCAGAAGATAAGATCCTCCTTAAAATATATGGAGCCAAACCCTTAAAATGAAATACAAATAATTTATTGCATAAAATTAGATATTATATATCATATTTAATTTTATGCGGTAAATCATTTCTTGTAATTGAATTGGAAGCTACAGTTCCGCTTATTTATTTTGGCTTTTTTCCCTGCAGTAATGCCTATTGGCCAGCAGTGGCTGCATAGCGTGGGGGTAACCAAATTCAGTATGTTATATTAGAGGCATGGTTATGTGAGCAGAACCTACAAAATATTTTCTCACTTAGATTTGGGCATCCAAAAATACATCCTTTTTATAATGGATTAAAGTTGCTCTGCCACTGTTTTGTGTCCTGCTGGGTGTTTGATTACTGTAGGGGAGTTGTACGTACCTGAACCTGTCCCTCGCAGCCGACACCATGGTGTTTGCGGACATTTTCAGCTGCCAGCAGCCCATGTCAGTGTTATACGTTTGTGCATACGCAATAGTACAACGCTGAGGCCTATGCAGGATCCTGCGATGATTAATGCTACTAGTGACAAAAACTTTCAAAGGTCGTTCTCTTTTGTTACAGTTAGTCAAGCAGAGGAAAAATACTACAGATAGTCACAGCTTTGTTTCAGTATATCCATCCACTGGTTTGGAATTTCATTGAAATTGCAACATGGTCAGTGTCATGGTGGGTGGGGGGGGGAACTCAGTCCATGTTGTGTAGATGCTCAATGTCACTGTAAATTGATTGAAATTACATTGTCAGTCCTCCACAATTCTGTGTATACTGGATAAACGACATTGTTTCTTATGCAATTCGATATTTTGCTAACATGATGTTTCATATTTATTTTTAAACAGGCATGGGTGGACAAAATGGAGGGACTCCAGATTATTCTCCTAATTTTCCCATCTGGTAAGGAGAGACTTACAGATCATCAACAAAATCTGTTTATACATTAATCAAAGAATGCACACTTCAAATTCATTAGTCATTAAATGGAACCACACTTCAAAGCAACCCTGATGCTGGATATTATATTAACTCTGCAAACCTGTAACCATGGAACCATCTGTTAGATTCAAATGTCGCTAGCAAAGTTTTTCAGTATGTTTCATTCAATTGTTAACCCTTTTGCGGCAGTTACCCAGCAATGTACCTAATATATTGGGTGCGAAGTGTTGTCATAATATATGTCACAATATGCTTAGGAAATTCATCGCTGAACTGGAAATTGTGGAGAATTGATGAGGGCATTGCAAATGTTGTTTAAATAAATCTATCTATATCTCATAATAAACAAAGCCTTTTAATAGTAACTTTACAAAACAAATTTAGGGTCTCATTAGAAGCATTTTGGATCTAACCTATCGTACACAAAGCCAGGTGAATTTTCCCTTGATGAGCGCAGCTCCTGTTAATAGACCTGCCCTTAAAATTTTTACAGCGTGTTGCACTCCTTCACTCTATGCAGAGCTTGTCTGTCTAATGATAGGAAGTACCTGGATTGTGGATCGTAAGTATCCGGAGGTTGCTACACTGTTTCATATTCATAATGATACTGAGAAAATGAGGTTGAGCAAATGGTTTTTATTTTCTTCTTTTTTTTTTTTTTTACTTGGTAGCTGCTATATCTAGGAAAGGTATTTTGATACAGTGGTTCTCCCATAGTGCCAAAATAGTTCTTCATAGTTGTTTGACCAACTACTTATGATCCACAAAGAGGACAAATACCTTTTTATATTAGAACAAACAGATTGATATTGTCCTTGCCAGGTGATGCTTACTGTTAGCTTTCCTTTGTATAAGGCTGAAACCATTCTATTAATACATTGAATGGTATGCTGTCGAACTCTCAGACTGGAAACCCATTACTAAAACGTGGCCTGTCCACTTCATGTGTAATTTCTGTGATTGTTTTCATTGCTGTCAGTGAGTTGGCTTAAAGGGGTATGCTAAGAACCATACCCACTGCCCTGAGCATCTGAGGACCAGCCCTTCACTGCTCTCTAAGTGTGGATGGCATTCATTGGCTTAACATGTCAATTAATGCATCCAGCTAACGAATGATGTCCATATACGGATGAAATTCATATTTCTATTGCGAAAGATGAACTCAAACGTGATAATTTTTTTTTTTTTTTTTGGCATAACAGAACCATGTTATGCTGGCATTATAGCTGCTACAGTCGGCTATAATAGGTATGCTGAGTAAAGCATGTTTTAAAGGGTGTAGCCTCCGATTTTTACAACCAACTGTATAGGAAAAGTTTGACATAAACCTGGGCTGTTCCTGGTGCCCAAACGGAAGTACCTTGATTTGCTACGAATGCTGGAAAACCCTCCCCTTTTATTTACAGCAAACTCTTGCCTTTCACGTTGGGCAAAATGACACTGATAAAGAGGAAATAAAAGTTTCCCATTTTCAAAATTCTTATGTAGAAGACAGTATCCAGGAGCTGGTAAAAAAAAAAAATTGGTTATCACAGCCTAAAATTTGCAATATCCATTCAATACTCCACAAACGTTTTATTTAAAAAAGAAAAATAAAAAAAGTCTGTACTGATTTTAAGGTTCTGGTATTGCAAGGATTGGATTAAATATTTAGCTGTTTCTCTTCAGGGAGAGTTCAAGCATGGAATCCTTAAAAACGCACCAAGAATGAGACCACTACTCTAGCTCTCTGCTCCTCCTTCGAGGGGGCCCCTTGACAGCAGGTGACCGGCACCACTGTGTTTTAGGGCACACTACCTCCTTGGAGCAGATCCCGCTGCTCTTCCGCACTGAGAGACACTTCTATGGATGGAACTTGAAACGTGGAAGCGGACTATGCTAGTGCTTCCATCCCCTGCATGGCTATTTGTGGGTTTGATCCTTAAATGCAACAAATACAGGTGGATCTCTCTGTTAATCTAGCCGTGCAACATCTCCCTATTTCAATCAGATGGAAGGAACTTGATGGTCACGTTCTAAAGCTGCAAAGAATATCTAGTTCAAAGAACGAACATGCCAACTAAATCCTATTGCTTAATATACTTCTTATGTATCTCCTCATTTGCCATCAGCCATGTGTGTCTGCTGCTATGTACAATTCGAACATGTCCACCTAAAAACCTTTCTGTCTTTGTAAAATTGAGTGTGGATGAGACATGCTTTTTGTAGCTATAGATAACCACTTTCCACCAGTTTATCAAGCTAATACTGCCTTTTCTAGTATTCATCTATCTGCTGTCTGTTTACATAGAATGCTGAATGTATATAGATAAATGCTTTGGGGTGGAAGTATAGTCCACCCGTGGCATTTGAGTAAGTACGGCAAGCCACTACTCTTACACTAATCGCTCCTGGGAGAGATTTCTAATCAACCATGGTGAGTTTTTGTAAACGGTGATCATTGAAAACTTTATCAGCACAGACAACTGTTAACTATAGTGCATGGAATTGTGGGAACTAATCCCTTTTCTTAATTTAAAAGGGCTGAATCTAACTTGTTCCCAGTTAGGATATACCACTCTTCTCACTGGATATTTCATATGCAGGGAGGATTTGTTTTTAAGGATAGTGGAAAGTAATCTGCAAAAGTTGGATATTTGTAGTTTGGCCAAAGTTTCTGAAATGTATAGTGCGCATTGTTATAGAAGTAAGAAGAACTTTTTTTTTAAACAGTGATATCGAATGTCAGATGATTTGGGGCTAAAACCTCCATAAGCCAGAATCTCCGATGTAGAGTAACAGATAATTGTAAGGGTTCAATGCTGCTGTTTTTAAGTTTGTTTTTGGTATTCTGTAGTTCCTCCACAATCTCAGGTAGCAGTCTATGGTGTCTGTTCCAAAAGGAGAATTGATAAGAATATTACATTTCCTGTGTTGATTAACTTCAAATTAGCTATGTCCCTCTCATTGAAAATTAGATGGGGTCTCTTGCAGCGTTAAGCCCCAGTTTCTAGTTGAGGGTAAATGTAGTTTCCCCATGTTAACCCCTTAAGGACCAAAATGCTGGAATAAAAGGGAATCATGACATGTCACTCATGTCATGTGTCCTTAAGGGGTTAAAGAACTGCAGAATTCACCAACAATACTGGCCAAGGACCTCATTGTAGTCATTGTCAACCATATTTGGGGAAGCCGAAGGTACAGAGAAGTTCTTCTGACAAAGGAATTGCAAATTGTAGGCCAAATGGTTAAATTGGAAATCTTCTCCAACATTACTATTTTGGCAGCATGATTGTTTGGCCCTAAATCTTTGCAAATAAAACTGTGTGATTAGTAGATTTACATAAACAAACTAAAACAATGGCTGTGTTTTATATGCAGAAAATGCACAGCCCAACAGCAGAAAAAAATAAAAATCATTCGTAATGAAACAATTGAATGCTCTACATTTTTAGCCTAAGTGAAAATACGTATAGATCATGTCCCTACAGTTTAGACACTTAAAGGACCACTATAGTGCCCTGAGGGTGCCCCCACCCTCAGGGACCCCCTCCCGCCTGGCTCTGGGGGGAGGAAGGGGTTAAACTTACCTCTTTCTCCAGCGCCGGGCGGGGAGCTCTCCACCTCCTCTCCGCCTCCTCTTCTTCGGCTGAATGCGCATTCGCGGCAGGAGCTGCGCGCGCATTCAGCCAGTCTCATAGGAAAGCATTCATAATGCTTTCCTATGGACGCTGGCATTTTCTCACTGTGATAACTGTGATTTTCACAGTGAGAAGCACGCAAACGCCTCTAGCGGCTGTCAGTGAGGCAGCCACTAGAGGCTGGATTAGCCTATTTATAAACATAGCAGTTTCTCTGAAACTGCTATGTTTATTTAAAAAAAAAAAAGGGGGTTAACCCTAGCTGGACCAGGCACCCAGACCACTTCATTAAGCTGAAGTGGTCTGGTGCCTAGAGTGGTCCTTTAAGGACAGAGGCAATTGTACAAGTTCTGAACTAAAACCTGGAATTTGAGCTATATGTCTGTTCAACCATAATTCACCTCTTTCATATTAAGGGCACCAACACTTATTATATATAATTTTGTTCAGGAGAAACAGGGCTTTCATTCCACATCAAATATTTATATATGAAACTATGTAATATGAATAAAATCTAAAAGGTGAGAGGAATTAAGAAACATTATTTCCCATGTTCTGCATGGCATTTTACATGTGAATGTAAAAATACTTTTAGCTTTTTACTACAATAAAATACACATATTTGTGTTCACCGATGTCTCATGAGTACAACAGTACCCCCATGTACAGCTTTTATGGGGGTTTGTAAAATTACATGATCAAATATATAGGGCTTGCAAATTAAATTCTCTGGACTTTCTTCCTGTGTTGTCAGGCAGGTTCTTCAATATAGCAGTAATAAAAACACAATTATGTAAAAATACATTAAAATACACGTAGAATTAATTTGTGTGTATATATATATATTTAGTGTATGTGTGTGTGTGTGTGTATATATAATCTTTATTCCAAGTGCATTTTGCTATTAAATATATATCTATCAAAATACACTTAGAATGAAATTATATAAATTTTTTTTTTTTTAACATAACTGTGTGTGTGTGTGTGTGTATATATATATATATATATATGTATGTATGTATATGTATGTGTGTATGTATGTATATGTATGTATATGTATGTATGTATGTATGTATATATATGTATATATGTATATATATGTATATATATATATATATATATATATATATATATAGATATCTGCCTGACAACCCAGGCAGTCCCCCAGCAGGCATCCTTGCAATCCGGCCAATAAGAATAATGTGATTTGCTGTGTCATTGCAATGACATGACTCAAAGCAGCCAATAAAATCTAGCAACTGGTAAATCACTAGAAGTTAAATTACTTTGTTTATGCAGCTGTAGTCACACCTACCTACACAATTTGTCTACATATGTCCTGTAAAGAGAGAAATAGAGGGCTATGAAGTGGGAACTCAAAGAGCATTTAAAAAAATTTTAGGTCAAAGTAGCTGAACTGGAAAAATTCTCTAAGGCAGTTAAACATAAAGTTGGCTACTTTGGTCTAAGAGTTATAATTTTCTTTGAATTCTAACTTAAGAGAATAACCCTGCATATGTTTAAACTTCCTTTATTGCACAGTGTTTGGTTTATAATTTTGTATCTCCTGTGGTGTTAAAGGACCACTAAAGTCTCCCAGACCACTTCATCTCAATTAAGTAACCTGGGTGCAATGGTTCTGTCATTTTAACCCTGCAATGTAAACCACTGCAGTTTTGTAGGCACTGTAATGTTTACATTGAAGACGTAAACAAACCTTTACTGTCTGTCTTCCAGATATCCATAGCCACGAGAGTTGCTTCCTCTACACCTATATTGTTTCTTTAATGTCCTGCAGGAGGCACCAGTGTGTGATTAAAATTCAGCTAGCAGAGCAGGAGATAGAAACATCTAGGTAAACACTATGTGCTGTCACAGCCGGGGGGGTGTGGCTAGTGCTGGGTAATCAGAAATAAAAGTGATTTAACTCCTAGTTGGTCGATAGTTGACAAATGAGACTACAGGAGCAGTACAAGTGCTTCATTAAGCTACCCTTGTTGTGGAGTTTTTAGAGTATCGCTTTAGATTAATTTATCTTCCACAATTTATTTTCTTATTTGTGGAAATTTCTTACCGTTTATATGAAAGAACAAAAAATAGCATTTTACAATATTTAATTTATATACATTTGTTTTGATTTCAATGTATTCATGATGTGCAGTTTTGGCTTAATGAATTAATTTGTCTGAGGTCCAGAAACCAGGGTGCCTTACTGAAGTTTTTATTACGTGCAGTAAAATGTGTTGCAGGCCCCTCTTTCAGGAAAAACTTGAAGTGAGCTTTTGTACAATGACTGTTTAAAAAAGTTTGCTAGTCAACAAACCTGGTTATAAAAATACAACCAAAACACCTGCCACAACCTCATTTCATCCATCCTAGCCTTACAGCCTGAGCTCAGACATGAGCTACAATTGATTGTATGTTACTTGTGATTGTATGATATTTCATTTAGTAATATGATCATTTCTCCATCCCTCAGTAGTTAAGTATTTGACCCCTGTTTTCTTACCAGATGGCACTGTAAGCGGAATAAATTGTCGAACTGAATCTGTATGAGAAGGGGTAAATATTCACTTCAGTTGGACAACTTGGTCCATCTGAATCTGTGATAGCAAACCAATAGCATGCCAGATGTTTTGGATTTTGCTCTCCCTCAATATGAATTCTAGTCTAAAACAGCTAGCAAACTATTAGTTTATCAACTCTGACCTGGGTTAAGAAACCTGTGGCTTAATTTATGGCCGTCATTGGATTGGCCTTGGGTTGCCCATTTCCAATCGTGACTAGCCTTGTGCAAAAATAATTTACAGCTAGTTTGTCCGAATCAAGTTCTTTTTATTCCACGCACAAACAAATTGATTGGTAAGGTATTTCCCCTTCAATGGCAGATAGATTCGTTTTGAGTGAATCATAAATATGATTTGAACAAACTGGCAGCAACTATTGTTTGCACAATTCTAGTCTGGAGTACCCCTATTGAAGAAAAAGGAAAATAAATTTAAAAAAATATATATGTATAATTTTTTTTTTTTTTATGCATTTACTTTATAAGGAAATGATTTGGGCCTCTCATTCTCAACCTGCTGGATTTCCCATTTAGAGCAAAAATATTGCACATGATGCTGGAAATTAGGAACAACTATGAACATTCTTCATTAAAATGTTGACATTTCAACTTAAACTCTTTGAAACTCCTGTTTGTGCTCATAAATAAACTCAGCAGTTTTGTAGAAAATGAAGTATCGCGAACAGTACTTCCTGGATTGATTGTAACCCCCTCCACTTAGTTTTGCCACATATAAATTGAGATAAACCCGTTCACCAAAGAATCAATTCAAACCTTTTATTTCAATAATTACACATTCTATTAATACCTTATTGCAGGAAATATGTGTACCCTATGTCATTTTAAAGATGTTTTAGACAACAGCTTCATTGTCCTGCAATATAACATCCATGAAAAGGTTTTTCATCCACTGCTTGGGCTGTGTCTTGTTTTCTGTGACTAATCTTGGGAGTGATACAAATGATTTAACTTTACCACGTATAGTAGGAATGGAGTTATTCGGTTCTACCAGTAATTGCTGTAATGCCACAAGTGTAAATCAATAAAACAAATAAAACCCCAACTCTGCTCTGCTATCTGCTTCACTTTTTCATTTCATGATTAGTTTGTGTTTAAAAAAAAAAAATATATATATATAAAAATAATAAACACATATAGATACATGTAGAGGGAAAACAGTATTTATTTTTTATTCTATTTAACAAAAAAATACATATGCAATTGTCATTATTTTTTATGTGGGAAAGGACTACATTTTATAGAGGTGACTATACCACCATTATTGTTTTTTAAACCAAGCATGTTTTGCATGAGCATTACAAAGTGAAATATGGGCATTTTCATCAAACATGCTTCTAGAATTCACAACACATAAGTATATGCATGTATTTTTTCTTTTGTGTTGATGCAGTGGTATGAAGAATATTAAAAAGAACATTAGTCATTAGTCAAGAAGCCACTTCATCTTAATGAAGTGGTTTGGAAGCAGTAGCTGTGTCGTTTTAACCATGCAATGTAAAACGTAGTTTTTGTTTTCGAAACTGCACAGTTTACATTGCATGGTGTAGGCCTCTTCTAGTGGCTGACATTAGGGCAGCCACAAGAGGCCCTTACACTGCTTTCACAGGGTAAAACGTAGTCATGTGACGTGGAAGCCTCCATATGAAAGTATTGATTCAATGCTCCTTTATGGGGAACACTGGATTGGATACTGGCAGAGGTAAGTAAAACTTATTTTTATTTTATTTTTTTCAATTTGACAATTTTTATTAACTTTTTCAAGTACGTGTTGGGGTACAGAAAGGAAGATAGGAGAGGGGGGTACCATCAAGTAATGCAGGCATGATCAAGTATTGTGTTGTACATTACAGTTTTTCTAACAATGTTGAAGAGTTTTAACCGTTCACCTCATCTATGAGGCATCACATTAGTAAACAAGCTCTGTTTCACCCTTTGTTGTATCTTTGGAGCTGCCTCTGTACCTTGTGGGACGGTGAGGAAAGGGGTTGGGGGGGGGGCTGGGTGGTGGATGGGTAAGGTAGGGGGTTTAACTTATGTACACAAGTGGGTTCAGTTTGTCTATATGTTTTGTCCATACGTTTTCCATCTACACGGTGTGTGTGTTGGTGATATGAGCTATCTCCCCTGAGTCTCCTTTTCTCTCAGGGCAGTCCCTAGCGGTCTGCCGGACAATAAGTTCTATTCAGCTCCATGTGTCTGATGTTTCACCGTGTTTCAATAGTTATCCCAGATATGGCCTGCCTCTATAGTTGCCCCTTTCGTTTCAAGCTGGTGGGCCGCCATGCGCTCATATTCCCAATTTGCTTGGATTTGCGTAATCAGTCTGGTTTTTGTGGGGGCTACTCTAGATTCCAGTGTTTTGCTATGAGGTTGCATGCTGCTACTATCGTGTGGAATAGACGATCAACGATTTCGCTCACAATGGTCCAGTAGGGTTGGATGGCTTTGCACTCCCACCAGATGTGCAATAGCGAGCCCCTTTCCAAGCAGCATAGCCAGCATTGGGTAGAGGTGCCGGGGAATATATGTGCTAGCCTTGTTGGGACTAGATACCACCTATACTGTAATTTTCTTATTTCTTCAAAGTGTGTGATGCAGGCGGTGTTGCCTTTGTGGATTGTGAAGGCTCCAGTCCACTGGTGCTCTGAGAATGTGCATCCTAGGTCTTTGTGCCATGCCTGAATGAAATTGTCTGTGGAATTATGTGTGCTTGCTAGTAATGATCCGTACACTCATGAGAGGGTTTGTTTGTGTGGTTCGCCTCTGAGGCACCATGTGTCGTAACTGGAGATCATAGGTGTCGTAGGCAAGGCCGTGGGTTGTTGTAGTAGCGATTTGAGCTGTAAGTATGAGAAGATTGCTCTGTTTGGTACTTTGTACTGTGCTTGTATGTCCGGGAACTGTTTCAGGGAGGGCCCGTCGTACAGGTCGTGAATATGTGTGCACCCTGCTGCCGTCCATGTCCGATAGTCAAATGTTTGGTTCCTCAGATATATGCTATACATTGTTGAGGCTAGTGATGTTACCCTTGAGCTGCTAAGGTGTTCTCTGCTTGTGTCCCACGTGTGCATCAGTAGCTTTGTGGTTTCCAGCATATGGGGTGTTGTTGGTCTTTGGTGTTTTGGTACCCAAAATAGATGGTGCATCCCAGCCATGCATGACTCATGGGATTCAATAGCTACCCATTGCGGTGGTTTTCCCACCCTATGTGCCGTGATTACCGTGGATAAAAGTGCAGCCTTGTAGTATAATTTAATGTCCGGAAAGCTCATGCCCCCTTTCTCTGTTGATTTTTTAATTGTGGAGAGTGCTACCCTAGGGGTGTTGTTTGCCCACGTGAATCGTGTGATGGTTTTTTGTAAGGTGGTCATATATTGCCTAGGAATGGGAATCTGCAATGAACGGAATAAGTACTGTAATTTTGGCAGCAGTGACATTTTAAATGCCGCTATGCGTCTGTGCCACGAGTGGAAGTCACTGCTCCACTGGTCGAAAGTCTGTGTTATTTCCTGAGATAGTTTCTCGTAGTTGTATTTGAACATTTGGTGAGTTGTCTTGGCTAGCTTGATCCCTAAAAAGGTTATGTAATCGTCTCTCCAGTCAAAGTTAAAGGATTCCGTCAGTGTTTGGAGGGTTCGTCCTGGGAGGTGGATTCCCATTGCCTGTGTTTTTGTGAGATTGAGTTTATAATCTGATACTTTGTTATAGTCTTGTATGTACTGTACTAGATTAGGTAAGGATATTTGTGGTTGTGTCAGGGTCAGGAGTATGTCGTCCGCAAAGAGACTGAGAGTGTACTCTCCGTCTCCCACTCAGACTCCATGTATAGCCAGGTGATCCCTGATCGCCACAGCCAGTGGCTCCAGCGCTAGTACATACAGCAAAGGGGACAGGGGACACCCCTGTATCGTCCCGTTTGTAATCTCTATTTTGTTAGATACGAATCCTGAGTTTAAAACCTGAGCTCTTGGTGCCGAGTATAGTGCCCTGACCACTGAAATAAAGCCCCCCGGGAGCCCATGCTGCTGTAGGGCCGCCTTCAGAAACCCCCATCCCAACCGGTCAAAGGCCTTTTCTGCATCCAGTGATAGCAAACCCCCCCTGCGTGTGTTGTCCCTAGGCTTGGCATAAGGTTGAGGACTTTTCTGGTATTGTCTGCTCCCTGGCGCCCTGTCACGAACCCCACTTGATCGTCGTGTATGATATGTGGCAGTATTGGTCCCAGCCTTAATGCATAAAGTTTGGCCAGTATTTTGGTGTCCGTGTTAAGAAGGGATATGGGTCAGAAGTTTTGTGGGTAAGTCAGAGGTTTGCCCGGCTTGGGTAAGGTGATAATGTGGGCCAGTTGCATCTCCCCAGGGAGGGTCTCTGTGCGTATGGCTTCATTGAATACTTCTGCTAGGTAGGGTGCCAAGATGTCTTTAAATGTACTGTAATAGGAGTTGGCGAAGCCATCTGGACCCGGGGCCTTGCCTTTCGGTAGTGTCTTTATCGTGTCGCTTACCTCCGCTGGGGTAACCGGTCGGGATAGAGCTTCTTGTTGCTGAGTCGTTAAGGTCGGGAGTGTGATTTTGTCTAAGTAATTTGTTATTTCTGTATCTGTCGGGGAGTGTGTGGTTGGGTCATGTTGGAGATTGTACAGGTCCCCATAGTATTGTGCGAACTCGTTACTAATAGCGAGAGGCGTCATCACTTTTCCCCCGTTCTAGAATGTAAAAATGCTATTTTCTGTGTTTGCTGTCGTTTTTTTTTAATCTTGATGCCAGCAGTTTACCCGCTCTATTCCCTTGGGAGTAATGTGTCGCTTTCAGCTTTCTTAAGGTGTGTCCTACTCTGTAAAGCGCGTTTTGGCGTAGTTGTGGGTGCGCCAGGGATATTTTTTCCTTCAGTTGGCTCGTGGGGTGGGCTTGGTTTTGTATCGTCAAGGTGTCAATGTCCTTTTGCCATTGTAACACCTGCGTCTGTGTTTTCCTTTTTAGGTATGCTGCTCGTTTTATAAGGAGTCCCCGGGCAACCGCCTTATGGGCTTGCCATATTGTGTAGTGCTGTAGTTCAGGGTTGGCATTATCTGTAAAGTAGTGCCTTAGGGAATCGGATATACTCTCCGAGAAGGACTTGTCCAGCAGGAGGGTTTCATTGAGTCGCCAAGGACTTCTGTGTTTAAAGTCATAAGTGTCCCTTAGTGTCAGTTCCATAGGAGCATTGTCAGACCATACTATCTGTCCCACCCTGCATTCCTCTATCTGCTCAAGTGTCCCTCCCTCCACCAGGAACGCGTCGATTCTCGAATAAGTGTTGTGGACCTGTGAGTGATAGGTATACTCCCTATCTTCTGTGTGTGTGACTCTCCATGCGTCGTAGTAATGATATAGGGACAGTAGTTTCGCTAGAGTTGCGCTCTGACGCTTAAGTGGTCTGTATCGTGGGCTATTTTGGGAGAGAGTGGTGTCCAAGGCTGGGTTGAGAACATGGTTTAAGTCCCCACATATGATTGTCGTGCCTTGTTGGATGTTGGATAGTCTGGAAATTATTTTGTGTATAAAATTCCTCTGGTTGGTGTTGGGGGCATATACGTTTGCTATGTTGTATAAGACATTGTTTATGTTCCCTACTATAATGACATATCTGCTTTCTCTATCAGTGTCTTTGGTTATCCGTTCGAAAGCTACCTTTTTACTTATCAGGGTGGAGACTCCCTTTGATTTAGTGGTAGACGTGGAGTGGAACTTGTGAGGGTGTGAATTGGTCAGAATGCTAGGATGGGCTGTGCCTCTGAAGTGTGTTTCCTGTAGGCACACTATGTTGGCATCGAGTTTGCCTATGTCCTTCCCCAGGAGGTGCCTTTTGTACTGGGAGGTTGAGTCCTCTTACATTTTGGCTCTAAAACTTTATGGTGGTATATATGGGAAAATATTGTATGTACCCAGTTGATATTGTTCTACCATGGGTCTCTGCCTGCCCCAGCTATTTCGAGCTAGGCAGATCCCTCTTGCTGCGACCCTTAATTGTTAGGTATGTCTTCCCGAAGTCCTGCTTCGGTGGGAGGAGCATGTGCGATGCTGCAACGTAGATGTTAGATGATGTGTTCAGGCCACCCACAAGGCCCTGAGGTACGGGGAATGGTTTGAGGGGGTGTTATAACAGTGAAATAACAGGTTACTGAACCCTTTGCGGTGCAGAGTTCAAACTTACATAAAATCATAGACAGAAATGTCAGAATTATGGCAAGGTTCCCATATGGGGAACCATGGGGGTCGGAGCGTATTGCTTCGATCCTGGTTGGGGGTGCTGCCGTGAGGGCGGCCCTCCTGGAGTTTGTTAGCATATTTGTTGACCCAGTTATCAGTAATGTGTCTTTACCTTGTTTAAGTTAAGATATTGTAATTAGCCCTTCTGCTATATTAATAAGTGGCCCCAGGGGTATACTTGAGTATTGTGCTTATAATTGACTCTCCGTACTTTTTTTTTTTTTTTTTTTTCTCTAATCATAGTATGGCTTGGAAGAGATTTTAAAAGGTATTGGGGGTAGTTTGCTCGGGTCTAAACATGGCCCCTGACTAGCAGTTCACACTTAGTGCGATATAACATTCCCCAACTGCACTTTACCTAGTGGTACCCTGGCCTGGTACAGCTAGTCTGATAGCTATATTTACAAAACATTCAGTATGTCATAGGATGGCTATACGTTGCTGCTGTGTATAATGCAATAACAAGATATACTTGCGGACATTGGTAAAGTTCGTGAGAGCACCGTTTTCAGTTGGCTATTTGCACGCCTTCTTCCATGCAGAGGGTTGTCGCCTGTTAGGTGCAGGTCTCGGTTTCTCAGTAGGTGGGCTGATACCCCAGTCCTGTAACTTTTGTAGGCCTTCCTCTGGGGATACGATGACTGTGAGAATGCCGTTGCGTTGGATTAGTAGCTTATTCGGATATCCCCACCTGTACGCGATGTTGTTGCTGCGTAGGGCTTCTGTGATGGTGCCAAATTACTTCCTTTTTCTTAGTGTCATGGCAGAGATGTCTGCGAAGATTCCGATCTTCTGGTATTCCGCAGGTATGTCTTTGCGGGTTCGGCTCGCCTTGAGAACCGCCTCCTTTGCATGATAATAATGCCTCTTTAATACCATGTCTCTTGGTATGTCTGCAGGTAGGTATGAGGGTTTCGCCACCCTGTGAATGCGGTCCATCAACAGGACATTTTGTGGTAGGTCGGATACTAACATGTGGAAGAGCCCCGTCGCGTAGGCGGGCAGATCTGGAGGGCCTATGCTCTCGGCACATTCCGCAGCCTCAGGTTACTGCGGTGTGCACGGTCCTCTATGTCTGCGATTTTGGCCTCATAATCATTTAACTTGTCCCATACTTCTTCCACTTTTGTGGTTAGACGGTTATGTGCCTCCGTTTGCGTCTCCATTTGGTTTTCCAGGTCTGAGGTGCGGGAACTTAATTTATGGATATCCGTGCGGAGGTCTGTAAACGATCGCTGCAGCGTACCTTGCAGTTTAGCCACCATATCGTCAAACATAGCCTGCAGCCCCTCCGTGGTAAGCATCAGGCTTGTAGTCTCAGTGTGTGTACCCTGGACGCCTTCCATTTCGGCGCCATCTTGGACTCCTCCGGTATAACGGTTCCTCGTGTTTGCCCCTGTTTGGCGCTAAAGAAAAGTAATTTGTCCTGTTTGTCAGACGCTCGTTTACTTTTGTTGTGGGACATTGTTAATATATGCCTCGGTGCTCAATTTTCACAGTTTTGGGTCTTCAAAGTAGTGTGAGGGCCTTCACTTTCGCGGAGCTAGCAGAGCATGCGACCGCTTGCGTTCACGTCCAGGCCACACCCCCACTTATTTTTATTTTAATGCATGGGGGAAAGGAACACTGATATGCGTTCCTAAAGCTATAGTGTTCCTTTAAAATAATTGTCAAAGCACTTGAGCTTGCATTGCTGGCAGATTGTTGATCATAAGTTATGTCCCAATGCTTCTCTTTGAAAGAGCAGTGGATTTTATTAAGACACAGAGACTCCTATTAACCCCTTTAGACCGGAGGACGTACAATTATGCCCTATTTTAGGCGGCTCTAAACGCCGCCGGGCGTAATTGTACGCCCTCCGGTTTTTGTTAACTTACCCGGTCCCACGCTGGCGATCTACGGTGCCCCCCGGCCATGTGAGAGTGAGGTCCTTGCGAGGACCCCACAATCACATGGCCGGGTAGGCTGCCTCCTGCATTGCCAGCAGCGGGACTGCCTGTAATGACAGGTGGTCCCCCTGCTGGCTGAAAATAAAATTAAAATAAAATTTATTAGTGTAAAAAAATAAATATATATATTTATTTTTTTTTATAATATATACACATATACATACACACACATACACTGTCTAGGTGTATTTTACTATTAAAATATATATATATATATATATATATAATCAAATTACATGTAGACTGATACTGATTAAATATATATATAATTATTGTTATATATATATATATATATATATATATATATATTTATATATAATATAAAAAAATTATGTAAATACGTTAAAAATAAAATTAAAAAAAATAATTAAATGTATAGATGTGTGTTATTTCGTTGTAACTGTATTGTGATATTAATATATATTTATATCAAAATACATGTAGAACGAAATAATATATCTACATACATAAATATACGTATATATCACTATATATACCTATATATAAATAAAAATATTTAAAAAAATTATATATATACACATATAGATTCACATATGTGTGTGTGTGTGTGTGTGTGTGTATATGTATGTATGTATATATATATATATCTCAATTCTACATCTTTATTTATGTAATATTTTTACATAATTAGGTATCTTAATTAATTACAATTAGGGGGACCTGCCTGACAACCCATGCCGAAAGTAAAGGGAATTTAATTTGCTAGCACTATATTTAACCCTATAACTTTCCAAGACACCATAAAACCTGTACATGGGGGGTACTGTTCTACTCGGGAGACTTCGCTGAACACAAATATTAGTGTTTCAAAACAGTAAAATGTATTACAGCGATGATATCGCCAGTAAAAGTGACGTTTTTTGCATTTTTCATGCACAAACAGCAGTTACACGGACGATATTATTGCTGTGATACTTTTTACTGTTTTGAAACACAAATATTTGTGTTCAGCGAAGTCTCCCGAGTACAACGGTACCCCTCATGTACAGGTTTTATGGTGTTTTCAAAAGTTACAGCGTCAAATATAAGGCTTGCGTTTCAATTTTTTTCACATTAAAATTCACCAGATTGGTTACGGTGCCTTTGAGACCCTATGGTAGCCCGAGAATGAAAATTACCCCTATGATGGCATACCATTTGCAATAGTAGACAACCCAAGGTATTGCAAACGGGGTATGTCCAGTCTTTTTTAGTAGCCACTTAGTCACAAACACTGGCCAAAATTGGCGTTTTTTTGCATTTTTCACACACAAATACTAACGCTAACTTTGGCCAGTGTTTGTGACCAAATAGCTACTAAAAAAGACTGGACATACCCCATTTGCAATACTTTGGGTTGTCTACTATTGCAAATGGTATGCCATTATGGGTGTAAATTTCATTCCTGGGCTACTATAAAGTCCCAAAGGCAACGTAACCAATCTGGCGAATTTCAATTTCAAATGTAACGTGCTATATTTGACCCTGTATCTTCCCAAAATGCCATAAAACCTGTACATAGGGGTACTGTTTTACACGTGAGACTTTGCTGAATACAAATATGTGTATTTTATTGCAGTAAAAGCAAACAGTATTATGACATTGACAGTTAAAATGTCATGTAGAACTAAAAAAAAATGACACAATTCTTATTTTCTCCCATTTTTTTCCATATTAAATTATGTGTCATAGCTAAATATTTGATATTAAATGAAAGCCCTATTTCCCCTGAATAAAATGATATAAGGGTGGGTGCATTTACTATGAAAGAGGTGAATTACGGTTGGACAGACGTGTAGCGCAAATGCAAGATTTTGTTTCGTTCACAATGTGTACATTTGGCTCAGTCCTTAAGGGGTTAAGCTGCACTCTTTATTTACCTCAGCAGCAAAGAAAAATAACATTAAATCAGTATAAAAACAAACCAGTAAATAACATGAGGTATATCTTCCTAGCAACAGGAACAGCCAATCCGCATCCTCTTCATAGCATAATAGGCGGTTTCCAGTATACTGTTTCCTCTTTCTTTGCTGCTTAAGTGATACTGGGTCCCATGGTTCTTAACTGTGGGATCTTTTACTTTTATTAATATCATTACTGTGGTTAATATAGTTATTACATTTTAATTTCATATTTATAAATATATTTAGTTCATTTTAGGGATGTCTTTGAGGACCTTTATCCCATGCAAAATATCGTACTGTCTCCCCATTCATTCATCTGTCTGGCTGCTGCTCTGACCCCAACTGCCTGAAATCTAAGTTGGGGTTTAGTTATAGTGGCGCCCGGACAGCTCCTTCGTTTTCCTATTACAACTGCTATTTTATCACTATTGTGAGTACTCTCATTCCCTTTTTCTGTTTATTTCTACAGCAAATATGCAGATTACTTTAGAAGCCTCTCCAGGTATCTCTGGAGATTAGGCTGATTTTTTTTTCTGCTGATTTTACTGCTCCTGCTGATATGCAGGCTTTAATTGTGCAAAACAGCCACTAGCCAGGCGAAAGCCCAACTGAACTCTGAGTCTGAGCTCAGTGATATTGAGGAGTTCCCTGAGTCCTATATGGAGGAGTCAGAGGATCTTTCTGATCCTGATTATGAAATTACTTATGGATAGGATGCTAATCCCACGCAGGATACATGTCCTATTAAACCTAGCAAAATTGAGGTAGATCATGCGACAGGATCACACCGACAGGATCTTGAACCCTCAAGGTGAACCCCTATTCGAACCTGATGCCCTATGTCACCCAGTGGTCTCCTAAGACCACGTATCCAAATATATTACATCCAGAGTACGTAAGCCTTTTTAGAAGGCAAAGTGAAATAAATTGCGGGCTTAATGCCCACGCCGAACAGTCCCTGATAACGCATGTAAAACACTATCAGTTGATCCTAAGATCATTAAATTTCTGAGTAAGACAGGATGGAAGCCTACTAAAGGCTTAGATTTTTTTATTGCAAAACTGTCAGGATAAAATCCTGGACATCTTGGGCCCAGCAGCCAAGATCTTTGAAGCAGTAGAGGATGATCTAGAATTAGATCGCACCACCGTAAGTGGTTGGATCCAGAGAGTGATCTATTATGTTGGCAACGCCAACACTGCGGTTGCCACAGAAAGCCGCAAATCGATCATACTCAAGATTGAGTCCAAACGTGTAACTATGGCTCTGAACGAACCTGACACACAGGCTCTTTGGGGACAACTTTGTAAAAGAATTGGGTTCCTTTGTTCACACATTGACTGCTCTAGATAAAGTGCAATGCAAGACGTGCAAGCTATTTAACCCTAGAGTATACGCTGGGGCCAGAAAAGTCAGGAGCTTAATAAACAGAAGTTCTTTTAGACAGAACCAAGGCTCTTATACTGGCCGATCCAATTTCTTTGAACAATGCACTATACCATCCTTCTTCCCACAACATGGTCGACCCCGGGTTGTTAGTGGCCCAAGAGGTGCTCCTTCAGGATGAACACCTTATGGTAAGTCTTCACAATCTCCATTCTTCCTTAGTGGTAGTGGGGGGCAGGCTCACACATTTTTCCCATGTATGGTTCTTCACACTGTGAAAGGGTATGGCATAGACTTCCTTTCTCTACTTGTTCAATGTTCCCCATTGAGGGAAATAGGTTTTTTCCAAATGAGAGGAAATAAAACAACAGATGCGCAATCAAGCCATGGTAGAAATTCTGGCCCGTACCATGGGTTACATGAGCAACCTTTTCTTAGTTCCCAAAAAAGGAGAAGGTGTCCGTCCATTGATAGGTTTGAGACAGCTCAATGGTTATTAGGCAGAGCACTTCCAAGGTGGAAGGAGTGCATTGCTTAAGGGATCTTCTCCCACCAGCAGACTGGATAGCCAATTTGGATCCGCACATTGCATATCTCATAGTACATATCGCAGTCCAACATCAAGATCAAGAACTTCCTGCAGTTCACATGGCAGGGCAGGAAATGGAGGTTCAGGTGCCTCCCATTTGGACTGCCTTTGGCTCCATGGTGCTTCACCAAGCTCATGAAACCGATGGTAACCCTGCTACGGAGTCGGGCAGTACGTCTTGTAATATATTTAGACGGCATTTTCATTCTGGCTCAGTCTATTAAATTAATCTGGACCCACCTTGCATGGACTTTTACTCCGTTAGAGAGCCTAATCTTCCTGATCAATTGCGAGACATCCATTATCGTTCCCATGCAATAAATCAAATCTCTGGGTTTTTATTGGGTTACTGTAGATTCTACCCTTCGAACCCTACACCTTTCAGTGGCAAAACTAGCCAATATCAAGACGGAGATAGGCGAACACTAGTAACCTCTCAACTCTCTCTCGATTACAAGCTTCATCTCAATGGCAGTCATCATACATAGATATGGTAACTCTGTACTCAGAAACGAAGGATGAACTCCAATGGTGGCTTGGTCACATGGAAGCTTTGAATGAATGCGCCATATTCTGTACAACTCCAGATTTGATAATCAAATCTGACGCATATTTCCACCAGATGATTAGTTCCTTTGCAGTCCGCAGTTTCTCCCCAACTCAAGGCCAATGCACTATCCTTCTGAAGATGGACCACGTGTCAACTGTCCGCTACATCAATCACCTGGAGACACAAAGTACAAAATTCTGACCTACCTGGCTCGCGATTTCTGTCAATTTTGCCTGATACACTGGATTTCAGTCACGGCAGAATACATTCCAGGTCTTCTTCAAGAAAAAAAAAATTTCTTGCAAGAGGGTTTCTGACGTACAAACTCTTGATGTGTCGTTTCTCGGAGGACAAAAACCTCCTCTAAAACTGTTTTATACCCAACTTTCCCTGATAGATCTCTCCTTTTGCCCTGTTGCATGTTTATGGGTGTATGAACGTTGTCCCACTATGTTATGGAATCCTTTGAAACAGGAACTCTTCATCTCCTTCCAAAAGTCACATCTTCCGGTGTCTACCTCTACCCTATCCCGGTGGGTCAAATACGTTAAGTCTCTAGCAGGTATTGATGCCTATGTGTTTGCTCCTCATTCGGTTCGTGGGGCAATGGCTTCCTTGATTGGTTGTCGCCTACAGGATATTATGAGAGTGGCTGGTCTTCGGAGTCTACATTCCATGATTTCTTTAGACCTGTTTAGCACTTTACAGGAAACACAATTCCACAGCTTTACACTAGCATAATAGGAGCCTCCGTGTCTTAATAGTAAAATCTGTGAATTTTATTAACGAGTATTATCCCTCTTTCCCATCCCTGGAGGTTTGGTCTTATCTAGGTAAGGACTTCACAGTGAGCCTTTTTGATTACTGGGTTTTAACCTTGTTAATGACTGTCAAGAGCTTAAAGTTTGACTAAATTGAATTTCATGTTATGTGTATATATATATATATATATATATATATATATATATGATATTCCAAGTAATGTGATTTTATTGATATATCCAGTTTTATACTTGGATATTACCATATTCTCCTTTCTCTTCCAGCTTGACTTCAAAGTCCAGGTTAAGGCTCGCATACCCTCTTATTGGAGCCCGCCTTTTCATTTGGATTTGTTGTCCTTGTTTGGGATCTCAAGAAAGAGGAAGTAGAACTGGACACCGCCTATAATGCTACGAAGAGGATGCTGATTGGCAGTTCCTGTTGCTAGGAAGATATACCTAGTTATTTACTGGTTTCTTTTTATACTGATTTAATGTTATTTTTCTTTGCTGCTGAGGTAAATAAAGAGTGCAGCAAAACACTTCTCATTAATAAAATCATGACTTTGTCATGTTCATAGTAAAATCAGTGATCTCCTGGCAGAGCAGAACAGCTGCGTTAGAAGTAAAATAGCTTAACTTCAGGACATGGGGAGCAGCTGAATCTAAAATAGACACGGGACACTGCAACATGATGACTGTACACTCAAGGAAAGGTTGGGACATTTCCAATACCCACACATTAAAGAGTTACTCCAAGCATCATAAGCAATACAGCCTGCTGTAGCATACCAGGAGTACCCATGCCTCATTCTCCAGTAATTGGCAAAAACACCAAATTCCTGTTCTGCATTGAAGCAAGATTAATAACCTCCTGGTTCTGCAGAAACCAGAGGCTCAGTCCTGTCAAGCATTCACAGGCCAAAGTGTCAGCTGACCACTCTCAGCCAATGATTACAATACTGTGCTTTGATAGTCGTACAGAAGTGACACTAGCCAGTCGGGAACTCTGTGCACAAAGCTCTACACCGCTGGCAGAAGTTCAAAGCACAGAGATTCCAGGCACCATGACCTCTTCAAATAATGTTTGGGGTAACCAAGATTAATGTGTAGGTTAGGTTACAGTGACCTATGCTGGCTTGGCAATTTCATATTTTTTATTTTTACATATTTTTTATTGAGAATAGGGAGTACAGGTGAAAATCAACCAAACGAAGCAGTAATTCACAGGGCTAAATCTAATAATAATAGAACTAAAAATTAGCTTGGGACCATATATATGTCAAATGCCATTGATATCGAATCCAAAATGTAAAATGTTATTTATAAACAGTACTCAAAAAGTGGTAGAAAAGCAAAAAATTTGCAACTGGATTTTTTTTAAATATTTTTTTTCCCCAGACAGTTTCCTTATGAGGGAATAATTTGTCTGTAGCTGTATTTATATATTAAATAAAAAGTAGGTTATAATACAATTTACTTTTTTTTTAATTTTATTACGAGAGTAAAACTTTAAAAGGAAAACTGCCAAATGTTATATCTCTACCCGGTATTGACCAACACACATTTAAAGTGACAGTCGGGGGGGGGAGGACACTGTATCATGTGACCACACATGTGACTTTGTGCACTTATTTGCATATGACTAATGTTTAACAAATGCTCCAAGCACCAGGAGTGCCCTGGCGTCCCCAATTGTAAGAGTCATACTATTGGCTGGAGTCCACCGGGGTGACACTCCTCTCCTCTAGTACTTTGTATGGAGCCAGAAGTGTCACATGGACTTTAGTTAGTAAACAGTGAATTGTTGCTACACAGCTAAACTTCAACACTGGAGAATGTTTCCAATGCTGAAACTTGCCCTAAACTTAGCATTTATGTTATTTATTCAGCTCTTCCTGAAATAACTCCAGAATCACCCCCACTACGATGTCTAGAGGCATCATCCAATGTAAAATGTTGAATAATGTTATGTGACACATGAATAACAGCCCACATACTGGGGCAGGAATGCTTTTATTTTTGACACATTTAGAAGAAGACCTGAGACTTTATATGACCAGCAGGAACATGGTCCCTATCCCATTCCATCTACTTATACAGGTAACAATATTAACAGTACTTTTGAGTGCCAGAGTTCAGGTATACTACTGGAATTCCAAGAGTTAAAAGGACACTAGTCCTGCATTTGTAAACCTGGATTTTTCTTGTTTGAAACACTGGTTTATATGAGGGGGGTGGGAGGAGGAGAAGAAAAAGCTTTCTCCACACAATGTCCCACAATAGTATACAGAATTAGAACAAAGACAGATCATTGGCAAAACAGTTACATAGTGATACAAGCACAGTCACACAGCAATATAGGAACTATATGTAAGCTGTTTGATGACTGCAGGTTGCCCTAGCATGGTCTGTGTGACGATTGTGCACGTCAAAGTCACCGTTTTCATTTCACAGTGTAATATTTTGTTGGCACAAACGGCATTTTGCTGGTGATGCTATCCACAAGTTTCTTCCTGATCTCCACTTTCAGAGCAGTGCCAGGTTTCATGTATTCAGGTTCCACGTAACCCATAGCCACATTCAGCTTCAGACATGGAGAAGGACAGCCGCTGGTAACCTCCCCTATAGAGGGAAACAGGAAAACATGGGCAATACCATAAGGATTCTGGGTACACCTAACTGCATATGTCTAAGGAAAACTGCATTGGATTGAAAACATTATTGGAAAATTATTATTCATATAGATTCATCAAAAGGGACAGTTAAAACAGAACTCACAATAAGAGAAAGAATACAAAATATAAACGTGTGGGGTGAAAAGTAGTTTTACTACATTTTGTAGATAATTAAGACATTACACAAGTAAATAAACATAATTAAGAGCTAATTAGGTTAATTAAAAGGGACACTCCAGACACCAAAACAACTTTAATACATTTGATAGGGTTTGGCCTCATTGATATGTCATATCTTTTGCATGTTTAAACCTTTCCAGTTTTTGCTTAAAATAAATAAATGTGTTACAGAATGCTGTACCAAAAGCCTGCTTCTTTAGCCACACACCCTCACTCTAGAAAAATACTTCCTTATCAAATGCATGCATACAGCGCTGTTGGACAGTACAGAATGATCTAAACCACAAGGTAACCTGCATTAGAAGGAGAGGGCACCCAGGGAGACATATAGCTTATTCTAGTTTCTCTGGCTGTCCGCAGCCAGGTTGTGAATTAAAAGTCACTCATCTCAGAGCAGTTGCGCTGAGACTGTGCATACTTTTGATAAGAAAGTATTTCTGGCTTGAGAGGGTGTGGCTAAGGAGGCAGGTTTATTTTTTATTTATTGCAAAAACTATATATTTAAAGGACCACTCTAGGCACCCAGACCACTTCAGCTTACTGAAGTGGTCTGGGTGCCAGGTCCCTCTAGGATTAACCCCTTTTTAAAATAAACATAGCAGTTTCAGAGAAACTGCTACATTTATAAATGGGTTAATCCAGCCTCTAAAGCAGTGGTAGTCAACCTTTTTCCACTTACCGCCCACTAATGCATCTTTCTTGATGGAAAAATTTCCTTACCGCCCACCAGTTTTCGCGCAAGCGCGGAATATTTTTTAGAAAGGAGGGTGTTTTAAAAAATACATAAATGAACGTACATTTATCTTTTTATTTCTACTTTATGCATGTTTATAATGTTTTTAACTTTATAAAGTTTAATGAGGAAGCAATAAAGTAAATTGAACTTACCTTTACTAGTGATTAATGAGATCCTTGAGGTTGATGCTGCGAGACTAAATATTTGATATCTGGTTCGATTTTCATAAGGAACAAACGAAGGTCTCCTCTTTCAGTGATAATCGGAAGACTTCTTTGTTTGCTCATAAAATGATTTCTCATCTGTGCGTCAGCTCCCCTCCTCTCCCTCCTCAATTCCCCTTCCCACCTTTTTCCCCTTTTTTCTATTTTTTAACCTTCCTTATAGCAATGCCCAGTAGGAAGGCTGAGCTAGGTAGCCCACTTACTATTATTAGTCAACAACAATTCTCTCCTTTTCCTTTTCTTTCCTTCTCCTTTTTTACAAGTACTCTACTCCTTCTTTCCTCTATACTAGAAGTACTCTACTCCTTCTTTCCCCTATACTAGAAGTACTCTACTCCTTCTTTCCCCTATACTAGAAGTACTCTACTCCTTCTTTCCCCTATACTAGAAGTACTCTACTCCTTCTTTCTCCTATTCTACAAGTACTCTGCACCTTCTTTCTTCTATTCTACAAGTACTCTGCACCTTCTTTCTTCTATTCTACAAGTACTCTGCTCACAGGCAAACACATACACACACACACACTCACATTGAAACACATACACACAAATATACACATACTCACACATGCACTTACAGACACTCACACATGCACAGACAGACCCACAGACACACACACACTTACTGACACACACACATACACTTACAGACAGACACATACACTTACAGACAGACACATACACTTACAGACAGACACATACACTTACAGACAGACACATACACTTACAGACACAGACACACACATACACTTACAGACACAGACACACACATACACTTACAGACACACACACATACACTTACAGACACACACACATACACTTACAGACACACACACATACACACACACACACATACACTTAGAGACAAACACATGTACACACACACACACATACACTTAGAGACAAACACATGTACACACAAATTATTAATATTAAATATCCACCCAGCCTCCCTACCTGGAGAGCTGGTGTGGATCTGTCCCTGGGGTCCAGTGGGGCTTCACTTAGGCGGGCGGCTAATCAGACGCAGCGAGGGAGCTCTAACCTCTCTGCTCTGCTCCCTCGCGGACTGTCTACGGATGCCGGGAGCCGGAATATGACATCATATTCCGGCTCCCGCGGCATCAGCAAACATCGCGCGAGGGAGCAGAGCAGAGAGGTTAGAGCTCCCTCGCCGCGACTGATTAGAACGCTGCCATGCCGGGGGGTCCAGAAGGTGGCCTGGCAGGAGGGAGCGCTTCCTCCTGCCGGTCACTGAAGACTTGCGCATGCAGAGCCGCTCGCGCCCGCCCAAAAGGAGAAATCCTCTTAAAAAGAGGATTTAGCCTCAGAAATCCCTACCGCCCACCTGGAATCCTAAAACGCCCACTAGTGGGCGGTAGGGACCAGGTTGACGACCCATGCTCTAAAGCCTCTAGTGGCTGTCTCATTGACAGCCGCTAGAGGTGTTTGCGTGCTTCTCACTGTGAACATCTGAGACTGGCTGAATGCGCTCGCAGCTCCTGCAGCGCATGCGCATTCAGCCGAAGAGGAGGAGAAGAGCCAGAGAGGAGGAGGAGAGCTCTCCACCCGGCGCTGGAAAAAAGGTAAGTTTAACCCTTTTTCTCTCCCCAGAGCCCGGCAGAGGCAGGCTTTTCTTATTTTCTAGGTTGAACTTGGGAAAATTCTGGTTTATCGGTACCAGTACTCACCAATAACACGTCCTTCCATGTTCATTATGGGTGTATGTTGCCTCACAGGCGGACCAGTTGAGGTCATGCCCACCCTCTTCCTTGCAACCTTGCCTTTTATCTGAGGTACAACCACAGATGCTCCTGGAAAGTCCATAGCTGCCCTGCGCCTTTTACCTGCAGGAAAATCATTAGGAAATGATGATCACAAAATTGTGGTTTGCGGGTAGGGGGGAGTATGCCGAAATACTGCATCTATTCAATATACACTCTGTTTAACCAAACTAGGAATGGTGGAACATCGTCATGGGAACGCAAATTATAGGAATAAATTAATGGTGACTGGGCATCATGGAAAATCTAGTTCAGGAACATTTGGGGTGTTAAAGGTAACCGTCTACACTCAAAGTAGAATTCTTATTATTCCAACACATAAAAAGAAAAATGATTAACTCACATAACAGATTTTTGTATCATGGTAATGAGAGTATACATTCAGAAGCTGGTCTGTGTTAAGTCATATATTTGGTCTGCAGTTACATCAGTCTAAAGCAATCAAAGTGCAATGACACCGGAAACACTTGCCATAAGGAAGAAAAATGATAACATGTACATTTATGCTTAGTTGCAGTTTGTTTTCTGATTAAATACCAATACCTTTTGTATTGCAAGTTTCTCTACGCATAATTTGTGAGCAACACTGCCACCTTCAGATATTCTTTGGAAAGTGCCTTCTCGATTGGATAATTGCACCTTAGTGCAGACGTTCCCAATCCAGTCCCTCATAGCACACCAACAGGTTAGTTTATGACCGTTTCGCATCGGAACCCAACCAGGAAATGGTGAAATATAGCATTATTGGCGTGCCTTGAAGACAGTTTTGGGAACCAATGCTTGAGACAACACTAGATAGCTTTTTAGCTTTTACTGGAGTTATTCTCCTCATATGGGTAATGTCTCACCTACCCAGTGTCCACACCAAGCTGGCCTCCACTGGAGTGGTGGTTTCATCAATGTCATTCCCATACAAACAGAGGCCGGCCTCCAAACGAAGACTGTCCCTAGCAGCCAGACCTGCCAGCTTCACTTCACTGTTCTGCAGGAGCTTATCAGCCAACTCTACTGCTCTATCCCCAGGAACAGAGATCTGTAAAGGAAGACGTGGCACAAGAGAGAGATTGTAGAGAGAAGGGAGATAAAGAGCAAGGAATAAAAGGGACAGTAATGTGGTTTTGGCTTTCCTGAAAGAACAGCAGTAATCCGAGACAGAGTAAAAGGAATTACTATATTTAATAGAAATGGTCCCATGGTTGTTTTTGCAATGCCGGTTTTTAAAATGCTGTCAAAAGAATCCTATCAATGGTCCGGTCTACTGTGTGTATTATGGCGTTTGAAGAGAACATGAAATTTCTATTCTCACTGCCACAATCCTCATTTAAATACATATACATTATATATATATATATATATATATATATATATATATATATACACACACACACATATACATACATACATACATATATACACATATATACACATTAGGAAGGCCAACTTTCACTTCGTGGCATTCTTGCTATGCACTAAATCTTCAAACTGTTAGAGTACTCTACAAGCAAAGTCACGTCTTCTGAGTTGTACATACATGATACACATCATGGTTGACAGCCCCAGGCCCTTATCTCTGAGAATCCCAGTAAAATCGATTGTTTATGATACTTAAATAAATAGATAATGGGAAAGAATGAAAGGACTGAATGAATAATGCTGCCCCTTTAAAGGGGAATTGCCCCTTGCTAGGAATTATATTATTATTTTGTTATGGAGAGAAAAACAAGTAGCAAGAGAGGTGAGAACGGACAACAGCTCAATTAGCCTGCCCTTCAGTGGGTCCCCGCTCAGATCTCAAGCTGGTTTTAGCTCATCTTGTGCAATTACAGAGAGAACATATCTGAAGCATACGGGCAGCCCAGATCCGAAATGCCAGCAAGTTCCCTCTGCACGAGAGATACAGCAACCCCAGACGATCGTTTCAACCTTGTATCATCAGTGAGGTATAGCCAATATCCCTCTAGGCACCGTGAGCTCTTTCTTGTGACTTGTATTAAAGGGTAATCCAGATGTGGACCCTTTGCTCACGGTGCCTAGAGAGATATTGGCTATACCTCACTGATGATGCTTAACAAGGTTGAAACGATTGTATGGGGTTGCTGTATCTCTCGTGCAGAGAGCCGGCCTGTATTTTTGGATCTATTCTGCCTTTTTGGGCAGATGCAAATGGTCTGGTTCTCTCCGTAATGGCACAAGATGAGCTAAAACCAGCTTAAGCACTGAGGGGGTGATTCTCAGTCTATTTCATTCATAGAATCATGGGAGTTGTAGTTCAGCAACATCTGGATGGCCGAAGTTTGAGGAAGCCTGTTTTAGAGCATAAACACATTGCTAAAGTTCCCATGATGTTTCTATTTCTCCTCCTACGTCTCAGTGTGTGCCAAGACTAGAATGGATTGTGATTTTGATTGCCAACTCTTAAATATGCATTTAAAAAGAAAAATGTAGCATTACAAGAAAAGGGGAAAAACGTTCAGCACAAGTTATAGGTAATTTTCGATGATTTTTTCAGTGTTGTGCTTCCCAGAGAAGTAATGGTTCCCCTTTCAAGGAACACTACAAACAGTATGCTGTAGTGGTTATGGTGCCATGAGTGTAAGAAGTCAACCTATTCTAGAGCAGTTTGACTGCTTATCTAGCGTCTGCCAAGCGCTGCTTCCTGCTCCCACAACTGTTCTGTGAGAGCTGGAAGCGGTCATAACTGCGCTAAGCACCAACAATGCAGGGTTTAGCTCAGGAGAGCTTATTGAAGCTCCCAAGCAGAGATTTGAGCTCTCACTAAGCTATAGTGGGGCTCAGCAGACCCCAGATAAGAAGTCAAACCGTTCTAAAATGCGCTGTAGTGGTTATGGTGCCTGGAGTGTTTCTTAAAGGGAATTTATACCAATAATAATAAATGTGTAACAGTTATAAAAAAAAACAAAAAAAAAAAACAACATTTACAAACTAACAAGAGTCAAGTCCTATTTAAGGCTGTAAGAGTCACACATTGCTTTCTTATTCACCCTCATCATCACTATTGTATTTTGCTTTTTTCCCTTCAGCTGACACATTGATTATATAGAATAATGCATAACCTTAATCAAACACAACAAAAAGAGAAGCCCTATTTACAGGTGCCTTCAATTTTACTAAAAGTTAAAGGTGGAAGCTTCTTGCATTTAAAAGATTGTTTAAAATTTCTGGAGGAAATGCAAGAAATAAAATGCAATAATACCTAGGTTTATGAGATGATATACATGTGAAGTCATGGGCTTTAAATATATTATTTATCCACAATGTTGCTAGATCCACCATGTTTCCTGGACACATCCATTCATTAAAAAAGTTATTCCAAGTATCATAACCAATACAACCAGCTACACATACACTGAAGTATTCATGTTGCTTGGCGTAACCCTTTAAAGCTTAAGTATTCTTTCTTAAACTAAAAGTTAAGCAGTGACAACTGTCCTCATATATTCTCTTGAACTTGACAGTGGGCAGATCTAAAGTCAAGTGAAATTTTTCTATAATGCTCACCTGTCCTCCACATCCCCCATTGCCTGTGCACGCTTTGTTCACCCTGGGGCTATTTCAAGTACAGGGTGAGCTGAACATGCACCAGATCTGTCACACACACTGAATGACATATCAAGGCAGAGAACCAACAGCAGTAAAAAAAAAAAAAGTTATAGAACAGGTACTGGAGAGAAAGAGTACAATCCTGGGACAGAGAGGAAGGGAGTGTGTGCGCACGCTCAAGAGGAAATATTCTTTTTTTAAAAAGATTACAAAAAGAGAAAAAAAAAAAGTCACCACCCATGACATGGACACTTAAATCGTAAATGTATTTTACACATACTGCAGGGTAACCATTTCATGTGCTGCCCGAAAGCACAAAGTCATGATTATGTGGCACCAAAGACTGGTGGATCATGCAATTCCACTCATCCAGTTAAAGTATACCATCACAAGTATCTGTTCTACACATAGTAACATCTAGTACCTCCACGCCATCCTCCCCTGTGTATCCACACCGTGTCACTCTGCAGCCAGGGACCCCAAACACAGTTGTAGTCACTCCAGTCATAAATGGGAGCTTGGAGAGGTCATCGGTCAGTCCAGATTGCAGAACACCGGCTGTAGAGGGACCTGAAATTCAAAAACAATATTTAAAATCCATCTATATGATAGCTTGTAGTCCAATGTAAACCATACTCTATGAATTTGAGGTAGGGATTACTATCCAGAACAATTAACTAGTTCAGTGGTTCTCCACCATGTTTTTAGTAGGCCCCCAATTGGAAGAATAGAGACACCAGATTTATCAAGACCCAGTGCAACTATCTACAATAACTTGTTGGCAATAGGCATGGCTTTACTGAAAAGAGTTAGATGAAATTGCTTTCCAGAATTCAATTAGATTACGTTTGAAGATTGAGTTGCAAAGCTCAATCTGTGATAATTCAGATTTATAGCTAACTATATATTTTTCATCTATGCATTAGCTAGCAAATTATACCAATTATTGGTCATAATAGGTGCACTTTAAACATAACTAGTATATATTAATTTTGAGATGGTGGTGTCCCTTTAACAATAAAAGTTATTTCAAAGATTCTCCCACTTAGAGGGACATCACCTTGTAGAGCCAACAGACCAAACTCCAAAACTTCCAAATCGACATCCTGTCCAGCCGCTTTAAACTCTTGTAGTTTACTCTATATAGACAAAAAAAAAAGTTTTGACCAGAGAGGAGTATAATACAGAGGTGGTCAAAAGTCATATCTGCAGCAGGTGTTGAACTACAACTCCCATGATGCTTTGCCAGCCTTCTACAATTGCCAGGAGAAAACTTTTGGCCAAAGCAAGCTGAGCTAATGATCAAGAATTTACCTTCATGTGCGCAGAGTCCTTTTCTGCACAACCAGCATTAGACACAACATATAGAAAACCCTCTGAAGTGTTGTTGACAATAAGATCATCAATGATCCCGCCCTTGTCGTTAGTGAAGAGGGTCAGGGTGCCCTGAAATTGTGAGATCATGGAAGAACTTTTAGAAGACAGATGTCTCATTTATTAGCAGAAGAAAAATAAAGTACATAAACACTGCGATTCAACTTCCAATTAACAAACTTGTAGTAAATTTAAGTTGGATATCGTTCACTGACTCAAAAGAAAACAAGGGTCTGAATTTTTTCTATGCACACCTCTCTCATCATTGGCATTTTTCTCATAATTATCAGTCACCCAAAAAATAGCTCCTGAATGTAAGCAGGACGACAGATAACGTTCATTTTTTTTCAAACACTACTTAAAGGGTTACTCCAACCTGTGTATTATGCCCTATGGGAAATCTAGATAAGGTCCTCCCACTCCCAGTAAAAGCTGTCAAAAAGTTTTTCTCACCTTGAATCTGACTTTCATGTCCCCTCCGACATTACAGGGGAATTGCGCGGTCCAACTACAAACTTCTCATAAACTCATAGATTTCTCAGACTTCTCACAAAGAAGCCTGTGGTTTGATCACTTTGTTGGCTCAAAACTGATGTGCGTGCTCTGAGGTGGCGAGGGGAGGGAGGAGTTGCAACATATTTTGCATAGACCCTCATGGTGGTATTGCCACCTAGTGTACAGTACAAATCTAAGAAGCTTCAACCAGATCGGTCCTGATTTTCGCCTCCCAAGCCCCCACGGCCCCTCTCCCCCAATCACCACAGAGATACTCACCAACGTCTTGTCAGAACGCCGCCAAACGCTCTCCGCTGAGATCTCCCAGGTGATGGAGGATGTAAGGGGTTTACCGCACACCTCACAGCTGTGGAGCAGACCTCTCAAACCCACACCACTAGAGCTTCAGAAGCAGATACCTCTGCTCAAACTAAATTCACCCACTAACTGGCTGCCCTGGAAGCATGTGAAAAACATAGGCCTCTCTGATGGAGTGACCTCAGCAGAACTCCCACATTTTCTCTGTAGGTTGCTTGCAGCCCTCTTACCTCGAAAGCAAGCTAAAGGGTTACAGCTTGATGAAATGTTTCGCCTGCCTAAACCACAAATACCCCCAGGAACTACCACAAGTGATCTCCAGAGTAAGTTCCAAAACAGGCAAGATAAAGCGGCCTTCCTGAGTGCTACTAGGAAAATTACCTTCGATAGCTCAGCTGGTAGAGCGGAGGACTGTAGTTGGTATATGATAGCAATCTTAGGTCACTGGTTCAATTCCTTCTTGAAGGACATTGATAAAACTTAACAGGAAAGGTTAAACGATCTTAACATGTGTAGCTTGGAGTAAAGACGAGACAGGGGGGATATTTAGAAACAGAAACATTTAAATACATAAAGGGAATCAACACACTAAAGGAGGAGACTATATTTAAAAGAAGAAAAACTACCACAACAAGAGGACAGTCTTAAATTAGAGGGACAAAGGTTTAAAAATAATATCAGGAAGTATTACTTTACTGAGAGGGTAGTGGATGCATGGAATAGCCTTCCAGCTGAAGTGGTAGAGGTTAACACAGTAAAGGAGTTTAAGCATGCGTGGGATAGGCATAAGGCTATCCTAACTATAAGATAAGGCCAGGGACTAATTAAAGGATTTAGAAAATTGGGCAGACTAGATGGGCCGAATGGTTCTTATCTGCCGTCACATTCTATGTTACTAGGGGAAAGACTCCTTACTGATTTAAGGACATAGATATAACCTTTCTCGCAGAAACCTACAATTGGTGAAGTCTCTCCGACCCTTGACATCGACTCTAACCGTTTGTTCAGCACCAGAATACTGAACATAGGGTGTCAGATACACCAGAGATGGATGCTGCCCAGGGTACTTTAAGCTTAACTTCCTTGTCCACTTCCACAGCATGGGATCCAGCCAATGTTGTCCCATTCACTCCGTCTTCCAGTGGATCTTCTCTGGTGGCGATTACCTGACTTTCCTACTTTTTTTTTTTTCTTCTATTTTTGGTGGGTTTTGGCCTAACTTAAAGGAACACCACAGGGTCAGGAATATAAACGTGTATTCCTAACCCTATACTGTTAAAACCACCCCGGCCCCTGACGCACCTCCTTGCTGACATCAGAATTTATGATTTCAGCCAATCCAATGCTTTCCATAGAGAAAGCATTGGATTGGCTGAAATCTGCAAGAAGGCTGCATGGGGCGGGGCCAAATGCCAGCTTGGCCAATCAGCATCTCCTCATAAAGATGCATTGAATAAATGCATCTCTATGAGAAAGATTCAGCATCTCCATGCAGAGCATGTATACGCTGAACGGCAGTGCTGCAGCACTGTCCCAGGAAGCACCTCCAGTGGCCATCTGAGGAGTGGTTACTGGAGGTGTCCCTAATGGGCAACGTAAACAGTGCCTTTTTTTCTGAAAAGGCAGTGTTTACATGAAAATGCCTGCAGGGAATGAGTATACTCAGCCACAACAACTACATTAAGCTGTAGTTGTTCTGGTGACTATAGTGTCCTTTTAATTGTTATTTTATGATTATGTTTTGTATACGCTCTACCTATTATTATTATTATTATTATTGCCATTTATATAGCGCCAACAGATTCTGTAGCACTTTACAATATTATGAGAGGTGGGATTTAACTATAAATAGGACAATTACAAGACAACTTACAGGAACGATAAGGTGAAGAGAACCCTGCTCAAACGAGCTTGCAGTCTATAGGTGGTGGGGTATAAAACACAATAGGGCAGGAAATTGCAATTTAATAAGGTGGGAGTGAAGCAGAGCTGGAGGAGAGAGTAGAGTGCTGCCCTTTAGGAGAGAGCAAAAGACAGGTATGCAAGGTAGAGGTTACTCTGGGAGGCCATAAACTTTCCTAAAGAGATGGGTTTTAAGGCACTTCTTAAAAGATGCAAGACTAGAGGAGAGTCTGATGGCGGTAGGCAGGCTATTCCATAGGAAGGGAGCCGCCTGCGAGAAGTCCTGCAAGCGTGAGTTGGCCGTACGGGTGCGAACTACGGACAGGAGGTGGTCACAGGCAGAGCGGAGAGACAGAAAAGGGACATACCTATGGATCTGTGAAGAGATATAAGAAGGGCTAGAATTGTTCAGTACTTTATAGGTGTGAATTAGTACCTTGAATTGACTCCTAAAGGATACAGGAAGCCAATGTAAGGACTGGCAAAGGGGTGAGAGAACCGACTAGAGAGGAAAATCAATCTGGCGGCAGCATTCATTACGGACTGTAGCGGTGCAGTACGGCTTTTGGGATTGGGAAGACCAATCAGGAGAGGGTTACAATAATCCATGCGGGAAATTTCTAGAACATCGACAAGCTCCTTGGTAAAATCGTGTGTAAGAAAGGGGCGGATGTGGGCTATGTTTTTAAGATGGAATCTACAGGATTTGGCAACATACTGGATGTAAGGCCAGAATCAAGTATGACGCCAAGATAGCGCACTTGCAAGAAAGGACTGATGTGGGTACCAGTAACTTGAAGGGAGAGCGAAAGAGGAGGAAAGATAAGAAGCTACATTTTAGAGAGATCGAGTTTCAGAAAGTGGGGGGGACATCCAGTCAGAGATGGAAGAAAGGCAAGCAGTGACACGTTGCAGGACGGCAGGAGAGATATCTGGGTGTCATCAGCGTACAGCTGGTAGTGGAATCCAAAAGAGGTAATAAGTTTGCCAAGAGAGGCAGTATAGAGAGAAAATAGAAGGGGACCAAGGACAGAGCCTTGGGGGACTCCAACCGAGACAGGACGAGGGGAGGAGGTATCATTAGAAAAGGAGACACGGAATGAGCATTGGGAGAGATAGGAGGAAAACCACGAAATCCCTCTCTGCTGCACTCCCCCCTTCTCTCATCTCAAGCCCTGCACTAATTTCTCTATTCTCTCTCTCCTGCTTTAACTCACTCAATCTCATTCTAGCTCATATAAAACCCATTCACACCTTCTGTCACTATCTCTCCTCCTACTTCTAGCAGCTGGTGGGTGGACTAACACATGTAATTGTAACCAGACAACTGGATGTGCAGAAACAGAGAGGTGGAGAGGCCTGCTCAATGAGCTTACATTCTAGAGGGAGTGGGGTATAGTGACACAAAGGGTAAAAGTAGGGGTACAAAGTAGGTTGTTATAAAAGTATTCAGTGAGAGCTTAGTATGCTCATGGCATGACCGTTGGCCCTGAGGCCAACTTCATCTGAAACCGGGATTATCACAGATACAATAGCTTTAATTTCAACACCCACTCCCCCAGCTCCTGTCCTGTTCTTACATACTTCACTCATCTGTGAGCAGCTGTCTATTAACATTGATAGGTTTTCCTGTCTGTTCAATTATATAGCCCTATGCAATCTTTTTGATGGTTCAACTAGATATATGCTGCTAACAGCCTCTCTATATTTTTCTTTTATTCCTTAAAATGTGCAGTATTCTCGACATGTTAAGTTACTCTAACGTACTGATGCTTGTTTCTTATAGCCTCGCTGACATGATAAAAAGTGCCTGTATGTTATTCTTTGCACAACAAAAATAAAGAATTTCAAAAATAGCTAAGTGGAGTACATAGGTGAAAAGGAGGACTATTTTAAGTTCAATATTTTAACTTAAAAGTTTCAATTCCTATTTTTAGTATTTCACTCTGACTTAGAGGTAGCACTTTGACGGTAAAGTTAAAGTTTAATTAGCCAAGTTGGAAAAATAGCAGCATTTGAGAAATATAAATTTAACTGTCAATTAACTGTTGGTGATTAAAAGAGTAATGACAAATGTTACTGTATGGAAGAAACTATAAAATGTAACCTAATGAAAAATTATTTAACCTGGTTCTGCTTCAGCTCAGCAATGTCACCCACTACCAGGCTCTCCATGAAACGTATCCGATCCTTTCCATGAACCTTGGTCTGAAACAAGAGGACATATTTTATGTTGTATACCTTATCTGCTTACATCATGTTTTTTGGGGAGTTCTGATTATATCCCATAAAGCTCTGCTCAAAAGGAATTCATTGGATATGCAGTACAGCAAATGTTCCATTCTTAAAGGGGTACTCTATACACCATGACCACTTCATTGATTTGAAGTGGTCATGGTGCCTAAAGTCAGACACTAACCCTTCTGCTTCTGGAGGTGTTATTCCACCTCCAGCAGCATAACAGGGGAGTCAGCCAGTTGGAAAGTACAGTTCCAGGTGGCTACTGTTAATTCTATGCAATATTGACATGAGAGGCCAGCTGTGTGTGAGAACTTGGCCTTTGGCAAGTGAGAGTTAAGGTTTTTTTAACTTATTTTTTAAATCTTTATTTTTGCAATTGCAGATCGTATGGTAAAGTAACATTGTTAGGCTTGTGCAAAAGCCATATGATAGTACATATGTCAATTATGCATTACAGAAAGGAAAAGAAAGTCGAGTCGAGGGTTTTCTTCCTTGTGTGTTGGTTGATTTGGTTGCCCTCTGCCAGAGTTTAATTTTTTATAATTAAAGAAGAACAAAAAACAGAAAACAAATAACCTTAGGAGATGTTGTGTTTAACCTGTTATGTAGGAGTGGGATTGTGGTTGGTGCAGTGTTATTCAGGAGGTTTGTCAGTGTGTTTTTGTCGTGGGATGTGACGTGTACGTGAGGTGTGATCCGCATCCGTGTGAGTTGGGTTGGTAGAGATCCGTGTGGAGCAATGAAACAGTGATTGTATAGTCAGCGTTACATGTCATAATGACATTTTGTATTGGGTGTCATAAGAATTTAACTGTTTTAGTACATTTAATAAGTTTGCTATAGGTATGTTTATCTTATAATCAGATGCATTTTATATCCACGTTGCTTTGATTGCTCTGCAACCACTGGTTCTATATAGGTTTGCCTTTCCTCCCCCCCTCCCGGGTTTTTCAAGGTCAATAACTATTTACAATGACCAGTCCACTGGACATCCCCGCCCTCCAGGAGCCGTATATAGATTTATGGATGAGTAGCACACCCAATGGATCCCTTCCCACCACCACCTCAGCTGAGAACCATGCCGTGTACTCCATAGTTGCTCTAATTCTAGATTGGAAGGAGGTGTCTAGCGTAGAAATATACAATTACCATGTGAGGAAAAAAATTTTTACCAGAAGTTCCTTGTTGGTTAGGGTATGAAGCCAATCCATTTTAAAAAGGAACTTGAATTTGGTTAAGAATAAAGTAAGTGATGGACTGCCTGGCTGGTTCCAAACTTGAAGAATTGTTTTGCGGCCCACCGCTGCTATAATCATAGAGAAGCATCTATTAGGTATGGGGTCACCGCTTACGGGTCCCAACAATAGAAAACTGGGATTTAATGTTATGGGCTTCATGTTGTTGTTCGTTAAGTATTGAGTAACCGCTCTCCAGAAATCTGGATCGTGGGACACTCCCACAGACAGTGACACATCTGCTTTGGTGTGAGTGCATTTAAATCAGGTAGAGGAGTCCTTCCTTGCCATGAGGTGTAGTCTATGTGGCGTGAAATATGCATAGTGTGTGGTTTTCAGGAACATATCTCGATATGAAATCATGGGGAGCAGTTGACTTTGAGTGTAATGTGAGTTTAGGATGTTCTTAGGTGTGATGTCAGGGAAATTAGTCTTTCAGACCGGTCTGTAATGTGGTCCAATCGGATGTGTATCGTAGAAGGGCATAGAGGGTAGAGATGGAGTAAAATGCTGGGTTTGTGGTGCATAAAAGACGATCCAGAGAGTTACTCCAGTCGGAGGGCGTGAGGCATTGACTTATGTTGTAAAAATAATGTCGTACTTATGATGTCCGCTTACAGTCAGGCTCACCCCATCCTCTTCATGGCTTTCAGATCAATGTCATTCAAGGGAAGAAGAAATTTGACATTCTGCAGTTTGTGAGTTGGATTAAAAATCTGTGTCAAAATTCATGGAATGTGGGGTACGGTGTTAAAATGCAGCTTTAAAGAATGTGTATTCATGGGGTTAAGAGTGTCAATCACGGCGGAGCTTGCCAGCGCAGCCGAGCAGACGCCATCTATTTGGGATCCGATAAGCTAACTGATTCCCCGCGTCAAAAAGGACGAACCAGGGGCAATCCAACCCCAGTGACACCACCATCAGCTTGGGAAACTGACCCGCTGCCCACCGATGTCCTTCTTCCGAAATCGGGCAAATCTAAGCGCAGGTCCGGGGCCTACATTAGCTGGGACACGCTTCTTGGAGGTGCAGTACTTACCAGAGCCGACGAGATACCTCCAAAACCCCCAGAGTCCCACAGCAAACCCGGTGGACATGAGGCGCAAACAGCAAAAGCCCTTGCATGGAGATGTCCAGGACTCAAGGGACATAAGCACAATGCTGCAAAAGTAGGCACCATCCAAATTGGTGGCCGGGGAGAGCGGGAGCACGAGGAACAGCTCAGACAGGATGGAACACAAGGGGACACAGGCCACATTGGTGAGGGATGAAACGGACACCACACATCTTGACTCCATAACCAGCAACCTAGCCACTAAGCAAGAATTACAGACCCTCTTACTGAACATACAGAAACTACTGGCAGCGGACACAGCGGCAATTAAAAAGGACGTTCAGCAGGTCACAGACCGCGTCAGTGCCACAGAGAATGACATACAAGATATCCGCGCAGAGATATCAACCATGCAAAACACCCTAAGCAAACTTCAGTCCACTAACCAGGTACTTACCTCACACATTTCAGCGCTAGAAGGCCGCCACAGGCTTAATAACGTCAAGATTTGCGGGGTCCCTGACACAGTAACAGCAGAGGAACTGCGTATCTCTTACCTGGACCCACCAAGGCACAACCAGCTGCCCCCAGGGATATTATCCTCCGCTGCATATCACATCAGGACAAAGGACATTTGCTGACAGCCCTGAGGGACAAAACCCCATATACATTTGAAGGCTCCCAGCTCACGGTCTACCAGGACCTCACAAGGGCCACCCTACAATGGCGCAGATCTCTACAACCGATCACATCTCAACTACGCACAACAGGGATCGCATATAGGTGGGGGACCCCACGATCCCTACTGTTTTCACACGAAGGAGCCACACACAAGCTGGGAACTGTCTCCGAAGGACCAACGCTCCTGACCGCACAGGGTCTACACATGCCCACCGCTATCCCATCTGGGCCGCGGAACCCTGGAGGCTGGGATCCAGCTAACATCGTGATATTTGAATCAAGAACTGGTGCAGCCGCACCCCCACCAACCTGACTATATAACATGCGACAGAAAATCGCACCAAGGCTGTTACCCATAGTGTGCCTGCGTTTCCTTTATGTTTGCTTGTTTTCTTTCATGTTATCCACAAATGTTCTACAGCTCTCTCACACTCTTGACCACCCGGCAACCATGAAATAAATGCCCACCACGCTAACGCAGCATGAGCAATATAGCCTGACATGGCCTTAAGGTGCGTCAAATATACTGCACCTACGCGTGGTCACAGATCGATGATCCCCACTGGCAAGCAAATTTTATATACTCCCCTCGCCACCCCCATGGTGAGGGGCACCCCACGCAGAGGAGAACCCCAACACCAGAGGTGCTCAGCCCTACAGTACTAGCAAGGAGAAGGGCTACTGCCCCCCTCATAACACAATGGGCACCACCGGTCACACTCCTTATTTCACCACTCACTCTTACTCTACTCTCCCAGTTCAACATGCAAAACACAACCCTCATGCAATCTCTAGATCGAGTCCTGCATCACCCCCTCAACCTGTCATTTGTAAATGTAATCTCGACTCGTCTTACCTTGTTTAACTACCATATAAAACGGTGTTGATACCCTAACAAGTGATATGAACTTGTACCATCATCTTAACTGTCTTGCTGATGTCTTGAAGCGTTAACATGTCTATGCAACGCACCAACAAAATAAAGAATTAAAATAAAGTCGTACTTGAAAGTATGCGAACCAGGGTATGGGAAGGTCCGGGAAGCGCTCCCTCAGGCACCCCATGGTGAGAAATCTGTTTGTGTCAAACTCTGCAAAGGAACTCAGAGACCCGAGGCCCTGCCCTGACCACATCGTGAATGGATAGGTGTTGGATCCATCCTGGAACCCAGGGTTCCGGAGCAGGGGTAGATGTATGGAGCATAGCGGGTTTGCCCCAATGCTGGTCCGAGACATATTCCACGCCTTAATTGTGACAGCCAAGAGAGGGTTTGAGAGAATATCATCTGAAAGTAGGCTGTGTGGTTTGTGTAGGAGTACTGTCAGGGAATGCGGCTGCGCCATAAAAGGATTCCAGAGCTAGGTCTGAGTAGCGTGACTGCGACTGGATCCAATCGAGCACATGCCAGAGTTGGGCCACCATACTGTATTCACTGGCGTTTGAGAGATTAAGTCCTCCGTTGCATTTGGTTTGGTGAAGTTTAGTTAGGCTCAGCCTGGCCCTCGATCCCTGCCAGAGAAAGTGCCTCAGTTTTTTATTTAGAAGACATTCATCTTTTTTGGAGAGTAAGACTGGGAGTACGTGAAGCGGGTATAGTAGCTTTGGGAAACTAACTAGTTTATAGAGATTGGCCCGTCCTATGTAGGAGAGTGGCAACTTGTGCCAGTGTTCCAATTCATTAAAAATGAAGGAGAGAACAGGAGGAATGTTTAGTTTGTACAGTTGGCCTATGTTTCTTGGGATCTTGATCCCTAGATATTGTAAGGCCGAGGTTTGCCATTTCAGTGGGACCCCCCTCGGTAGCCTAGGAGACGATCCCCTCCCCAGATGTAGCGCACAGGATTTCGACCAGTTAACTTTAAGTCCTGCCAGGGCATGGAATTTGTCAAGTAGGTCAAGGATAGGTGGTATGGAGGAGGTTGGCTCTGAGAGTATGTCGTCGGCAAAGGCAGAGACCTTCATATTGACATCTCCCAGGGGGATGCCCTTGAAGTCCGGCATTGATTCAATGGATTCAGGGGGTCTATAGCTAGGTTAAATAGTAGTGGTGATAGGGGGCATCCCTGTCGTACCCCCCATCCCAGCGTGAAATATGGGGAATCCAGTCAATTTGTTGTGATGCATGTGGTTGGGTTGGGTTGCAGGTTTTTAACAAAGGTCACAAAGATGTGCCCGAAGTAGCGCAGCTTGAGGGCGCGTATCAAATGTTGCCAAGTGATGCTATCGAATGCCTTCTCAATGTCGAGGCTGATGAGGGAAGACGAGGGGAAGCCCACCTTCCCCCCCGTAACACCCGTCACAGCCGCCAACGCCCTCCGGACACCCGTGATCATCTGTCTTCCCACCACGAACCACAGTTGGTGACCCGTGAGGGCCCTGGGTAAAAATGATTGAACTCTTGAGGCTATGATCTTAGTGAGAATTTTGAGGTCCATATTGAGCAACGATATAGGGCGATAAGACGTATCCCTACCTAGTTTCGGTATTAGCACGGTACGTGCTTGGTTAAGGGAGTCTATTGAGAGTCCTCTCAGATAGATTTGGTCAAAAAGGGCTTTAAGGGTGGGGCTGATCTGGTGTTTTAGAGTTTTGTAATATTCAGCGGTATAGCCATCCGGGCCTGAGGCTTTACCCGATTTAAGAGAAGCAATACCTATATGAATTCTTTTTCAGTGATGGAGGCGCTAAGTAGTTCCCGGGAGTCCTCGTCTATGTGGGGTAGGTTCAGATTTTTAAAAAAAAAAAGCCATACCCTGAGCATGTTGATCAGTCGGAGCTGTCGATAGTAGTTATGAAAGGCTTTATTAATTGCTGCGTGAGCGGTGGACCGGATTAGCTAAATACCTCGTATGAGCTTGTTTGAGATCTGCCTCTAGGACTGCGTAGTCCTCTGCCATTTTCTCTTAGTGGATGAAGTGTATGAAATTATCTGTCCCCTCATGACTGCCTTGGAAGTCTCCCAGAGTAGTTTTGGCTCTTCCACGTGTTCCAGATTGTCATCTAGGAAGTTTGCCCAGTGGGTCTGTAAGTGAGTCTGAAACGATTGCTGAGTCGTGAGATATACAGGGAAGCGCCAGTGTTTAGTGTGTGGAGGAGTTGGAGGTGTGGATATTGTCATTGTGATAGGTGCGTGGTCAGATATCACGATCGATTCAATGGCTGTTTTTGATATATATGGCAGGAGTGTTGGGGTCACTAGAAACATATCTATTCTAGAGAAGGAATTGTGCACTAGGGAGTGAAAGGTGTAGTCCCTTTCATTGCCATGGAGTATCCTCCAAGGGTCGTGTAAATTATAGGTGGACACGAGGTGGGAGAGACTGCGGTCACTGTCTGTGGGAGGAGTCACACCTCTTGAGGATCTGTCCCTGCCTGGCTCCATTACCACGTTGAAATCCCCCCTGACTATAACTTTATCTACATCTATTTGAGCAAGCAGGGTCAGAAGTTTTGTGAAGAAAGGGCCCGGTGAAGAGTTAGGGGCATAAACATTCACAATGCAGTAACAGATTGAGTTGACAGTAAGACATAATATTACGTATCGATCCTCCGGGTCAACCTCGCATCTGTGTATTGTGTATCGAAGGCTTGAGTGCAGAAGATCACCACCCACCGTGTTTTAGATTTATATTTAGCTGTAATACAGGACTGGATCCAAGGTGCTTTAAGCTGCGTGTCAGACCATCGTGACCAGTGAGTCTCCTGTAGAAGGGTAACGTGCGGTTGCTGTTTAGTTAAATGTGTCAAAATCTTCTCTTTATGGGTGTGTTTGCCCCTTTTACATTCCAGGAGAGGAATTTGATAGCAGAAGTAGAGAAAGTTCTTGGGTGAGAAGACATTCGTGTCCTAGCCGATACCGGGGAAGTTGGTATAGCTGTGATTGGTAGTATAAAAAGGGGACTCTGTCCATCCCAGCCCAAGCGGACGGAAAATCCCAGAGTAAGAGGTAGGCAAGGAGTCCAGTGGATCTGGTGTGTAGTAGGCCAAGTGGCACAAACTATATACAGATAAGTAAACCAAATAACACTTAGAGATGATGGTTCATCACTCCTCCCTACGTGGTGAGGATCCGGCCGAGTAATTTGGTGAAGGTGCTCCCCAATTCGGGAGAATATTCTGAAGAAAGGTGGTGGCCTCTGATACTGAAGATGTAGATAAAGTATGATTTGCGATACGTAAGTGTAGAGTGGCAGGGTACAGCAGGGCAAATCTTATGCAATGCTGAGCAGATAGGAGTAAAGGCTTGTCTCCGCTGTGTGACTTGTACAGAATAATCTTTGAAGATTAGAATTCTTTTGTCTTGATAGGGGAGTTGGGGCAGTTGCTTATAGGCTGTAAGGATACGAACTGTATCATTGAAGTTGAGAAATTTTGCTATTATTGGTCGTGATTTAGTGGCGTCAGTGAGCCTATCGGGCCCTAATCTGTGTGCTCGTTCAATAACAATGGGCGTGGGTATTGAGCTGTAGGGTGTCCTTTAGCCAGCCTTGTAGAGTGGGGATAATGTCAGCCGAAGTTAACGATTCAGGGAAGCCCACAAACCTTAGATTGTTACTCCTACTCTGATTTTCGAGATTGTCTAATTTGTCCTGTAGAGTTGTTAAAGTATTGTGCTGTCTTCGTATGGTCGATTGTAATTGGTGTAGTTCATCTTCAGTTGCGCTTTGTCCGGTTTCTAGTAGAGTGATTTGGGTGGAGTGGGATTAGAGTAAATGGACTGCATTATCAATGGATTCTTTAATGTCCCTGAATTGGGAGTCAAAGATCGGTTTGAGGAGATTTGACACTTAAAGGACCACTATAGTGCCAGGAAAACATACTCGTGCCCCCACCCTCAGGGTCCCACTCCCGCCCGGCTCTGGAAAGGGGAAAGGGGTTTAAACTTACCTTTTTCCAGCGCTGGGCGGAGAGCTCTCCTTCTCTCCTCCTCCGTTCTGCCCCGTCGGCTGAATGCGCACGCGCGGCAAGAGCTGCGCACGCAATCAGCCGGTCGCATAGGAAAGCATTTACAATGCTTTCCTATGGACGCTGGCGTGCTCTCACTGTGAAAATCACAGTGAGAAGCACGCAAGCGCCTCTAGTGGCTGTCAATGAGACAGCCACTAGAGGATTACGGGGAAGGCTTAACCCATTAATAAACATAGCAGTTTCTCTGAAACTGCTATGTTTATTAAAAAATGGGTTAACCCTAGCTGGACCTGGCACCCACACCACTACATTAAGCTGAAGTGGTCTGGGTGCCTAGAGTGGTCCTTTAAATTAATTTTTTTAAAGTTTGGCAGCAGGGCTAGTGGTACTTTAACCAAAAACAGTGTATTCTTAATATACAGTTCTGCTTGCAAATATGAGCAGCAGAAGACATTATGTTACCTGTAACATGTGGGAGACATCGAACAAAGAGCAGTGTTGGCGGGTGTGCAGGTGGGAGGCGATGTGACTATCCTTATATTGCACTGGAAGGCTCCACCCAGCAAATTCCACCATCTTTCCACCATGATCGCGGTGAAAGTTGTACAAGGGAGTACGTTGAGGAGCATCTGTCTGCGATGAGAGTTTAAAAGGCTTGTTTACTTGGCATGTCTCAAATCAAAGAATTTTAGGAAGGTAACACAGAACATTGATTGATACAGACCGTACGCTCCTCTGAGCAGTACACTTTCCACCTTTTCATTTAGTTTTGATTCCCGTTGTACAATGCCGCTGAATAGGTTGGTGCTATGTAAAAAAAATTATTTCATAGAGCCAACATCAGACTGTGACTTGAACTTTTCCAGGATTATCTTGTGAACAAAAGGTTTTAACCCCTTAAGGACAGATGACGGAACTATTCCATCATGATTCCCTTTTATTCCAGAAGTTGTGTCCTTAAGGGGTTAGGGAGTTTACGAAAGGCTAAGCAAGCCCAAGAACTACAGGTGTACTAGCCAACCCATCTTGGAAAAGAAACACCAAAAACATAAGTACCATGGCCTTATTTGCTACTATAATTTGTGGAGATCTTATGTAGAAATTACAGCTGACAACAAACCTAAGCTACATTGTACCCTGGATTACTATGGCACAACTGGCACAATACCTTGTAGCTGAGCACCTCAGTTCGCATTTAACCCCTATAAAAAAAAAAGTCAGTAATTTAAGGGGTAAAATCAATGGAGAATCTACTTGAGGCAGCTTAAAAGATGCTCAATGCAATGAAAACCAACATTTCTAATACCCTAGCATAATGTTTTTAGCCCTAAAGAATATGTTGGTAGTTTTTTACATAAACACTTGAAATAATCTGACGTATGTAAAAATAGAGTTTAATGTTGGAATGTGATGGCACTTTGGGTCAATTTCCAACCTGTGGTCAAAATATTCTGAATAAGCAGGGTGCATGAACAGCAGACAAGTTTCCGAATACCAGAAGAAGGTGCTGGGCACACCCCAGGCACTCAAAGGGTTAAAGACCAACACCCATCCATTTCGCCCAAAATAAGCAGTTCTTTAAAGTCACTGAGATGGGAGATCTTGTATATTTAGCATTAGCAGGGCACTAGAGAGTTACTGCTGGTAGATAAACCGAGCATTCTGAGCTGACATTGGGGAATAGATTGTGTTGATGGACTGTACTGGTCCTTAACGAGTTAAAAAATACATTCCAGTATACACTGTTTATAAGCTGAACTTGCCACATCTGTTAGGCAGATGCAGTAACTGCTCATCCGTGCCCTTCATTAAGCCAATTACAGCCCAGCTTTCCTCGATATATAGCACCCAGACTGTGAACGGTCGCACACCCCATTGCTCTCTAAAGTGGTCTGTCAATCATTTTGACCTATATAGACATTTACCTAGATCTCCAAGATCCACCGGGTTTTACTGGACACATAGACTGCTGTGCTGCAAGGCAGTACATGAAAAGTGCTACTCAAAATCTATACATCCTTTGCAGCACAAGGGATATCAATTAGCTAATCAAACAGCTTCTTTAAGATTCCTCCCTATTAATAATTTAAATCTGGAATCACATGAATTTAGCATACTGAAGGGCAGTCCTTTTCATATAATTCCTTATAATATGGTGAAGTAATATGTCCCCATTAAAACATGATGGCTCTAAAAGCAATACCATTACCAGTGAAACAGATAATGGCTGCCTTCCAGCAGGACTTATCTGTATATGTATTACACTGTAGCAGTAAAAGTCATCAAGTTGTGGCTGAACAGTTATTTCTCTGTCTAGGCTGTAAACAAAGAGAGACACAATAAAATTAATTGTTACCCTGTTTCCTAGCCACTACCAGCAGCAATGCCAATCTAGTCTTTATCCAAACCACTAGTGTCAGCCTCCCCCACTCATTAGCGCCTGAATTCCCTAATAAATCTGACTAAGAACATTCCTTTAGTCTCCCAGGGCCACAGTCCACAAACTCAGATAATCTGAAACCTTTGATCTTAGCTGTGTAAAGCATGAATTGAACTTGCATAAGAGCAGTGTGGAAACACTACACCTGCTACTAGTTTCACACCTCTTTGCAAGTGTCCCCCCTTTTCATGACACTACATAGAAGGTATAATAATGACTAAAGATGCCTCTCTTGGCATGGTCTGTGGACTAGATTCAATGCAATGCTCAGCCAACATAAATATTGACTGAGCATCATAGGAAATGTAGTTCAAAATATCCCATCACTGCTGTTCTCCTGTGATTTGATAGCCAAAAGTGTCAAAATCAATATTACCTTTAAATCAGTTACCCCGCCCACAATATGCAGTCTTTTCTAGCAGCTTTGTAACAAATTAATTGAAACCCTCACCAATCAACAGAAGTAGTTTAAAGTAACAAGGTGAACTTTCTCTTAGCAAACATACTTTTTCCCCCTTTGTAACAAATTATTTCTATTTTGCTGAGCCAGCAGTTCTGGGCTGCTCTGATAGAAGAATTCCCTGTGCATGCTGTTATAAAGTTTGCACACTGCTTCCCCTTTTAGTGTGAGGGGCTCTCAGTACCTGTCCACTGGAGAAGCTCCTTTGTTGCCGATTCCCCCCAGTGATCCCGACTCCTCTCCCGATTCTTGCCCCGAGCCCCCGAACCAACTGCATCCCAACTAAAGCCAACAAGTCGCACTGCGCATGCTCGGCAGCACACCTACTTACTGCACTGCGCATGTGCGAGTGAGTTAGCGCTCAGGATTTACACCTGCTCACTGTTATTTCTAGTCAAGATCCCACAGCTTCCTTTCAGATCTGGGATTTATAAGGCTTTCAAACACACACAAAAAAAATTTAATCTTCTTTTACAGGCAATCTAGGGTGACAGCTAATCTTTATTTTTTAAATTAGAGAAATTTTAACGTTTGCTATTTTAGCCTCACTTTTACCAGCCCTCTACTATCTCCATATGTTCTTTTAGGCAGTGGCATCAAACTGAGGACATTATGTATCTCTATAAAGAAAAAGTTTATGAAAGTGTCGCAAAGTTCTAAAAGTGGAATCATGACCACAAAAAACAGAATAGGTGAATGCATATCAGGCTACCTGCCAATCAAGCAGGCTTGCATGCCAAGTGCGGACTACATAGGGAGCACTTTGCGCACACTTTGTGTGCATCTAATGATGCTAGTATAGCACAAGCACTTTTAATTCTGCGCTTGCACTACGCTTTTTGGGGACAGTTCTCTGGGACAGCAGGACACTACGGAACAAAGTCACAACAGAACGTGAAATGAAAACTGTCCCTCTAAAAGAAGTCTGCATGCACTTTGCTTTTGAAACTTTACTTTGACTTACAATGGTTCCAACATGATACCTATTTTTGATTTCATGATCCATGCTAGTAAAACAATCTGTATCAGTGGTGGCCAAGATACTGGTTTCCATCTGCTGTAGACATACATCTTCCATGATATTTTGTCTGCCTTAAAGGGGTATTCGAAGTACTATAAGCCTGTCCACTGTCAGAATGTCAGCTGATGTTTTAGTGATTTTATTAACAAAACAACATATAATAATACATAATACTACCTGTATTAGTCTTCAATCGTACTGCAGAGATTAAGAATACTGACATTTCACAATATCGGTGCTGAAGTATAGCAATGTTATTTATAAACCCTTACCAAGAAAGTAACAAAAAAAAAAAACACCACTGTGAGCAGCACTTCATGTAGTCAGAGAATGACGGCTGCTAGACAATATGAGTGTCATATGGCTAGGTAATCCCCAATACCATTCAAATAGATTAGATCGATCACGTTTAGAATGTGGGTAGTTGTAGGATTCAGATGAAAGCCTTGAGCAATCCAAAAGGAACTGGTTTTAATATTACTAAAAGAAGGGGATGCAGAGATTCAGTAAATTGTATAACTATTTATGTGTATCACGCTTTATCCACATCACTTCCAGAACCAAAAATAAATGTTTTTACTTTGATGTAAACATTTTATTTAGTGCATAACACCTCACTCATTTATACTCGAGTCATGATTACCAGGCTAAAGAGGAACACATTTCTCTTTTAGAAGCCACTAATCACTGATTTAATGCCTGCAAGTGTGCTGAAAATGTCAGCTCGCTCCTTGCTGCCCAACAGTACAGGGAGTTCCAATGGGTGATATCATTCCTACAGGTGGGGAGTGACTGACTGGATTTCACTGCTAGCATTACATCAGCATTCCTAGAGCACTTATAAATTCCTTTACTTTAAAATAGGAGTTAACTGTTTTTAGTGCATGTGTGCATTACGCATGAATGTAGTCATTCTCTTTACATGCAGTTATCATGTTTAGTAAGTTGTACTGCTAGAAATGCCATCAGGGACTTTACAAGGTATGCCTATAAGGTATTTGGCCATTTTATCTATTTTGTCACACCTACCATGTGTAAGAAAACAAATATTTTTACTTTCCTTTAGAATGATCCCATTGTGAATTTGATAAGTTATTTGGTTTTGCTTTCCCAATCAGGTTTGTATTCCAGATCCTTATAGCAAGTCATTTAGGCAATGTGCATTAACTATTGAAATTACAAACATGTATCACACGTTCTATGATAATGCTTTAATTGATAAGATGATACACAGTAAGGCACATAAACAATAAATAAAATTTTTAACAACTTGGTAATTTCCTTAAACACACCTGTGATTAAACAGTGTTTAATTAAAAAAAAAAAGTTGCCTACATAATAAGTAAATTTCCCCAGTTTTAAGTACTGGGTGTATATTATTATCGGAGCTTTTAGTTCAGTCCAAAGGGAGAAGGAGAACATGATGAGTTAGATCATTTTGCATCTTAATAAGCCATAACAGAGATGTATACTCCACAGTCAAAATATCCTCAGTTGTTCCAAATGCAAACAGAATATCACCAATCCTCTTTTATTCCACACAGTGGGCGTGAGTACTTAGATGTTAGCCATTCTCCAGTTCAAGATGCATAAATTAGAATAAAACAATTGTCATATTCCAAAATATAGAGTTGAAGGCTATCTGTATCTGGAATCCTCAATGGTCTAAGTGTTCAAGGTGGGACATTGTATGCCATGATAGCTCTACAGTTATATTTGGAAAAGATATTCTGATGAGATTCCAACAAATCACAAAATTTCTTGTTTCTTAAATTCTATGATGTATATTACATTTAGATCTGCTTGACCTTTCTGCAGTTTTTCAGGTACTCTTTATGCTGATATTGGAATAGATAACTGCATGCACTGTAGAAAAAAAATAATTTTCACTGATGTAGTTCTAATTTTTCAGTTTAGATCTTTGAGGTAAGATAATTCGTAGTACATCTACAGCCAAGTATTCACTCCCCGTGTTTCCTAGATTTTGTTGTCCAGCATGTTAAGAGTATGACAGAAGGTTGATTTCATAACACCCATCAACCTGGTGGAAAAAAAGCAGAGTTTAAGTCTTTTAACAGACCACATTTTCCTTAAACCTATCATACATCAGATAAATAGTTTTTGTCTCACTATACGCAATTTTATTAGTCTGCTATGTTAATATATCATGGATTTTTTTATTTCTTCATGTTTGGAAAAAAAAATCATTTTAATCAGTGTAGTAGCAAACCTAGTCCTTCATTCATACACAGCATAACATAGTAAGTGAGTATGTTGGCTACCATTTATAGTGGAATATAGCCCTCTATCCTAGTGAATTAGGGAGATAAAGCAAGGATCCACATATGCAGTGCTCCAGTGTAGTCTGAAAAGTGCATGATATGCTATCATAACCATCTATTTTGTCAATGTTCACAATTCTGTATTGTGGGAGAGCCCTGAGGGAGATCTGTGAAGGTGCAAACAGATCTAAGCTTCCTTTTTGTAGTTTTGTAAAACTGAAGCCATAAATGTTTTGTGCCACCACATATGGTGGGACTTCCACTGCTTCAGAACTCTTAATTCTAACAAAATTTGAATACATTACATGTGAGGTTATTGGCAAACTGATATGGACAGCTGATAAATTTGTATATAACTGTCTAAAATAGCAATGCACAATCAAGGCTGTGGATGCTGATGTGTGCCCATGCCTGATCGGGAAGTAAAATGAACAATTTACTCACATCAAATCTCCCAATGCTTGCAGTGTTCTGATTGGCCCTCATCACTTCTGTCAGCACCCACATCTGCTGCACTTCGCTGGATACTTTATCTGGATCTGGCAGCCCCTATAAAACAAGAGTGTAAACATTAGGAACAAAAGGGCTGGAACTGGTATATAGAACCTTTCTACTGAGACAGACAATCTGTATTATTCCACAATAGCACAGAAGAGATTTAGGATTATGATAATTTGCCATACTGGTGGTATAATATACATTTTTATTATACAAATCTCAAAAAGATAGCAGATTTTGGTTAATAGCTGAAGAAGCACCTAAAACTGAAGAAAATAATAGCCAGCAATTCTGCATTTTGGGAAGGAATTGTCTATGAAAAGAAACAACAGCAATAGCCCAAGCAGTAAGCATGGTAACCTTAGAGCAGTTGTTCATAACCATTTTTTACCAAGTGTGCAAGTAATATACATGGCAGTAAACATTGGAACCAATATATAAACATGACATAGTCTGCCCACCAGGAATTAATTTCACTCTCAAGTGGAAATTCACCCTGGTGTGGTCTTGGGCTGTTACATTTATGGTCACTGGTCCTTTTGGATCTCTACCCATATTATGGTTTAAAAAAAATCCATGTAGAAAACAGGGCCCATTGCTAAATGTACCAGAAAAAATGCTGTCAAGTCTGAAATGCCTATATGTGTTCAGTTGAATGTCAAGCTGGGAACTCTGGGATAATTGTAAAAACATGGTTTATTGAGTTTCTGTGCCCACGGGGGTCTTTCAAAAGTCCAATTTGAGATATGCAGGTGATGCACAACAGTAGTTTATATATTTTCTTACTTCTTGAACAACCCAGTTCTTACCTTCTGTAAGCTCTGAAGTTGTTCCTTACCGGGTAGTTGAGACAACAACCATGAAAATCCTTTCTGCGGACTCTGAAATTCAGAAAACATTGTATTATTCTTCCTATTTTAACAGTTAAAAGGGAATATATATATGATCCCAAGACAATTCATCTTAATGAAGTAGTCTTGGTGCTGTACCCCTGCAACTGAAAACATTATTGTTTTGCAGGAATGGCAATGTTTTCACTGCCGGTTTAATTCTCCTCTAGTGGTTGTACATCTAACGCTATAGTGTTCTTTTAAAGTTTTATTTTTAAAGCTTGGATATACATTGATGTTGTTAGAGCCTTTTTTCTAGTGTGTTTATATTAACAAATTTTTGCTCAGAACAGGGGCATGGGTCAGTGTCTCCAATTTAGATCGACATCAATGATTACTTCTGGGACCTTTCCTCTTTGAAACTTCAATCTTTGTATATGTGCCCTTTTCTGATTAGAACTATGTGTAAAATTAAACATGAATGGATTTGTGTAATCTCTTTTCTCATTCTCAATAATATGCCATGTTGAAAAGTGCAACATAACTTGTTGGGATTTTAAAGAATTTTAGAATCCATTGACACATTGTGCTAGCAATGCAGCCAGTGTGCCAGCATAAACTAGTTATACCCTCTTTAAGATGGGTAAATTTACATTCCAAGCAGGGGTAATCTGGCAGGAGACAATTGATAAAATTAGAGTGACCATGTGGTAGGTGTGACACTGTACCCATACCACCCAGCAATGGACCGGGGATGGGTGGACAAGAAAGGGAGCAATGAGAATAAAAGGGTTAATGTCAGTCTGTTGTGACATCTGCTATGGCTGACGCTACTCTGGGCAGTCTATGTGCAGAGCACTTCGCAAGTGCTCTGTGCATGTACTCAATGCTCGGACAGCACTCTGCACTGTCCAAGCAAGTCTAATGATGTGCTCATACTGTGCAAACTGAGGACATTTACCCAGTGTTTCCAGATATGGAACACCAGGAAGCCATTCTAGGACAGAAACTCAAATCTGAAACAATACTGGCAGATCCAGGAGAAACAGAGAATCATGGCATTGTAGACATTATTGGAGAATGGGTAAGGATATCACTCCTAAGTAACGCAGTATACAATTTATCTTTATAATTTATTGTATATTTATGATAAATTATATATTGTATAAAAAGGTACTTTATGTACCACAACGACTACAGCTTATCCTAGTGGTTATGGTGCAAAGCGTCTTGAGTACTTTGAGAGAATATCTGGTTTTCCTGGCAAGTACAGTCCAGCTCCTCTGCTGCTGTTTTGCTAATGCAGTTGTGAATCTTCGCATTAGCATGTCTGACTGTGGAAAGGCTAATATAGAAGTGAACTTCATCATTCTGTGTTAGCTGAACCACAAAGAAGGATTTGGCTTTATGTAGGAGAGAAAACAAACTTAGGAAGACATTGCCCAAAGACAATCAAATATAGGGACTATAAATCTTAGGTGGACTTTTTAAATTTGTATCTAAATAGATAAGGTCCCATACTTGCTTCCCTGGAGGATTGATCTGCAAATCTTCAACAGTAAAGTTTAGCCAAACAGGTGACGGTTGTCGTAAAATCAGGCGAATGGCTATGACATGATGTGTGTTGCAGAGCATCTGGAAAATAAAAATAAAAAAACATTAAAAAAAAACTCAAAAAACAAAACAAATGTAATGTAATGTCACAGAGAATAAATAAGTGTAAATCCTATTCTATGAGATATCAAATTACAGGTGTCATGAAACGTCAAAGGATTTATGAAATTTTCAGAACGGGTGAGAATCAAGGATGTTTGCCACACTAGCTAGAAACTTTTCCATTGGGTATTCCACTTTCAGGCTCTTGTTTCCATCCATTTTGTTAGTTTATCTCTATGCAAGTCTTTTTTTTCTACTTCACTTTGTTTCTCTCATTATCTTTTTAGTGTTTTTATATCTCTTTTCCCCTAACTTATCTCTGTTAGCTAGTTTCAAACGGTTTTTTTACATTTATTTATTTAATTCTAATACAATGTACAATATAGTGTTACAGGGACACTAACTTTAGCTTAGTGAATGAGTTCTAGTGTACAGGTCATGCCTCTGCAGTCTCGGTGCTCAATCCTCTGCCATTTAGGAGTTATATTTCTCTGTTTCTGTTTGCCATAGTTAAAGAGAAACTCCCCTGTCCAAATAAAAAATAAAATAATAAAAAGTAAAATAGCTGTCTAATGGGTGAAAGGATGCATGAATTTAATTATTTTGCAAGCCCTCCTCTTCTAACCCACCCTGCACTGTCTGTGGCTCTCCAATTACAGACTTACCAATGCAGCTCAATTAGAAATATTCGCAAGGAAGGTGATCTGGGCAATTGTCTCCCGCTTGAGTTTAGGTCAACTGAGCTAAACAAACCAGGAAGTAATAGGACTGGTTGTCTGACAGCCATGGGGACATAACAAGGTTAATTTATAAAAGTACAAAATTTCTATTGAAATCTACACTACTTTTGTAAAAGGTCACCCTTTTTGCATGAAAAAGAAAAAACACACTCTTCACACATAAAGCACTTCAACATGCTGAAGTGCTTTAGGAGTATAGGGTGTCGCTTTAAATACATTGTGCAGTAAGGGAAGCTAAAAAGTTCAGTCTCCTTTGAGGATGTGTGTATGGAGCCTGTGTGAATCACATGCAGGGAGGTGTGGCTAGGGCTGCATAAACAAAGAGATTCAACATCTATGTGGCAGATAATTTAGTCCACTGTTTTTATTTTAACCGCTGTCTCTCAGTTTAATTTCACCACCTTTAGATCACACAGTCTATCTCCAGACTACACTGAATATAACACACACCTGTACTCTTTGGTTCTCAATCAGTCTTTTTCTTCCTTACTTCACCCTCCCTATTCTCTCACTAATATATATTTTTTCACCCTCCATTAGCATTCTGCAGTGTTTCTCTTGCTTCGGAGTCAGTTATGTGTCTATGTAGCTGCTAGTGGTGATTGGAGTTGTGTGCAGGTGCCCAGGTACAACAGGTCAGTAATTAAAATTTGGGGCTGAATGTTCATGATGGAAGTTGTGTGTGGGGGAGCTGCACTTGAGTGATGGGTGTGGAGCAGAATATAATATAAGCCATAGGCAAGGTACTAGTTTGTAACCCACTTTCATTCTGCTCTGGAGTGTGTGTGTGTCTGGGGGTGGGCAGTCTATAAGACTATTTTAAATATCTTTACATTGTGTTTCAACTGCATGTATTGAATTCCTTCAGTCTAAAATAGTAACACTATTCTCATCATTTGTAAAATGTATTGTTTTATATAAAATACATGAATAAGACATTACTCATTACTTCTCTTTTGCCTCTCACCTGGTTCTTCTGTATAGATACATAGTCTTGGGATCCCTCTTCCATATGAGGATTTGGCATCAGCCGCATATTCATGATACAGGTGCGCCACGCTGGAGGAGGATTTCCACGTGACTCCGCAGGTCTCCTCTGCTGGATCCGCATAGTCAGAAATGCTGTATAGTAATTCTTAAAGGTGATCTCCTGCAGCTTAGAGGTGACAGTCACACTGTGTTAAAACACCTTGCTACTCATTGCATTCTCAAAGACATATATAATAAAGGCCATTGATAATAACTTAATGCCAAATACTCACAGATACACTCACTCACAGACACATACAAATTATTCATATTTTTAAAATTTACAAATGTCCACCCAGCCTCCCTACCTGGAAAGCTGGCGTGGACCTGTCCCTGGGGTCCAGTGGGGCTGGCGGCTGTCTACCTGTCAGACGCGGCGAGGGAGCTGTGTTCTCTCTGATCTGCTCCCTTGTGCCGCGCGGGCTGTCTACTGATGCCGGGAGCCGTAATATGGCGTCATATTCCGGCTCCCGGCATCAGCAAACGGCACACGAGGGAGCAGAGCTGGGAGAACACAGCTCCCTCGCCGCGTCTGACAGGTAGACAGCCACCCGCTGGGGGGGTGGGGGTCTATCAGTTGCCCCCCCCATGACAGGGGGAACACGGGGGAACTTTGGGGGTGGCATTTTTTTGCCGCCCCCTGGTTAGTACCTGCAGGAGCAATGAGAACGGCGTTCCTGCTGTGAAAAAAAGTATAAGGTATAAGATTTCCACTTCTTTGCAATAAGGGATTTTTACTTTCTTTTTTGCTGTCCAAATTGTTTGAAGTGCTCTACTTCCCATATTTAGCTTTTGGATAGGTCCTAAGTTACAGCTGCTCTACATAGCACTATTTTCAAATATGTTAATGAGGCTATTATTATTATACCGATAGCAGCAAAAGTTTCAGTTTAAACAGCAGTTCCCCTTAAAGGGACACTATAAGCACCCAGACCACTTCAGCTCATTTAAGTGTTCTAGGTACAGTGTCCCTACTGCACTTAGTTCTGCAATGTAAAACATGTGGTTTTAGAGAAACTGCAATGTTTACATTGCAGCACAAAGTCAGCCTCTAGTGGCTGTCTATCAAACAACCACTAGAGGCACTTCTTGGATGTAAACAGACTTTTGGTCTGATAACTGACACTGGACATCCTCACGCTGTGCATGAGGACATCAAACGTCAGCTATTTCCCCCTAGGAAAGCATTAATTCAATGCTTTCCTGTGGGGTGAGCCATGACCCAGTGCCGAGGGACATCAGCGCTGGGATCGGGTAAGTTAATAAATGTTTTTTAACCCTTTATTAACCACCGCAGTGATGGGGGGAGGGCATGAGGGAGGTGGGAGGCAGAGGGTGTTATAGTTCCAGGAATACAGCTAGAGTATCCCTTTAAGAGACGAATGTGACTACTGCTTAAGTTTAACATTTATGAGATAACATCTGACCCCACAGGTCAGGATGCTGATATGTCGAGGTTCTTCCTAGTCTTGCCTGTGCAAGTGCAGCAGTATCAGGAACTTTTCAGTTGCATATCTTTTTTTATTATTGTTATTTTAAATTTTTAAAATTAATTTATTTCCACATTTTAGTGTATAATTTATATAAAGCATTAAAAATAGGGATCAATTAAAACCCAGAGTGTCCTTTTAATGTATACATTTGCTAACATTTTATCCCACACAGTACAGTCCCGAGTGGGGTCCTGAAAAGCCCTAGATCAAATTTTGGCAAAATGTTCTGATGTTAATCAGAAAAAACATGCAACGTTTTGGTCTCAACTGAGATCTTTTTCAAGCTTGGACCAGATAAGAGTGTGGATTCCTACTTTTGTTTGGTCTGCCTCCCATGACATCTTCCTAAAGAATGTCGCCTCTTCTTCTTCTCCTCCAAGCCAATGCTTCTAATACAGAAGCATTGTGCACAAGAAGCACATGCATGCACGTCCAGTGCTTCCCTAACAGTAGCATTAGAGGATGTTTGAAGTCCTCATACAATGTGTGAAGATGTTTGAAGTCCTCATACAATGTGTGAAGATGTCAAAAGTCACAGAACTAAGTCTAACTCAGTCATAAGAGCGGAAGCATCATCTAGGAAGACAGACAGTTGAGGTGTGTTTATCTACGAAATTGAACGTTTTGCATTGAAAGATGAAAACGACAGGGCCACTGCATCCAGATGCCCATTGGTATACAGATCCCAGGTATGTGGATTAGCTAAAACATTGGACGGTCACCACCTTAAATCAATGTAGCCACTGTCAGAAAAATTAGGTACTTACATCAACAGTCTGAGTTTTGGGAAACGTGACATCGATGACATATACACCAGGCCTGGCCTGCTCAGTCTTCACATCTCCAACTTGGAGAGGGACAGGAGATCTAACAGTGCATGGGACAGATTCTAGATCCATGTCAGTTGAATCAAAATGGGGGCTGCAGTCTGCAAAAGCAATAAAAGTTTTTGTATTACATAGTATTGTTACAGTGTTGACACCCACCCCATGTGTTCCTAAGGGTTGATAAGTGTGTAGGGGTTTAGATATAAACCCCTCTCAGTCTCATTAGAGAATTTTACCTGGTAGACAGCAAGGTGAATTCTTAGCCGAGGATTTATCTTAGAAGTTTTGCCTTGACGTGACAGTTGAGCTTACACTTAAATGGCCATTGGAGTGAAACTAAAAAAGCCTCCAGTTGTTTAAATGGGCATAGGGATTTGGGATAGTGCGCAAGTAACCTTTTTTTATTATTGTATGTATTGGGGCTGATGTGTACTATAATCACTGCTGTCCAGTAGTGGGAGTTTGAGTGCAGGGTTTAATTTTGTATGTTAATAAATGATAATAGAGATGCCAAAGTTTCCTAAAGGCTTACTGTAACTAATCACATTTGTACCAAAGATGAGATAACAAGACCAATCCCAAGGATACGACTGTTGGGTTTCCAAAAATGTTACTGCTTTGCCTTTTGGTTTTGTAGGTTTACATTTTTTCTCTATGAATAAATTCTCTTTCTGGTTCTTAAGAAAACCAGATTGTGAAAACAGACAGGTATGATTTGTATGACTAAATGTAAAAGAGTGTCTTCAGGAGACTGATAGAATGTAATTAGAAATTACTAAATATAAACCATGATAGCCAACATGTAAAAAAAATAAAAACCCTAAATTTGGCTATGTTTCCAGATATGCTATTTTGGGTTTTAACCACATTTCACAACCCCCATAATTACTCTCAGCAAAATCATTTGCACCAAGGACCCCCTGGGATAAGTTAATATTGCAGGACTATGCATATTAATAAAACAAAATCAGTGGAAAGAAAATTCCTCTTACTGTTACATATGCAATAACATATATTTCATATTAGTTAACAAAATCCTTTTAGCTCTGTATAGGAGGGGTGCACTATATTGTTTTCAATAAATATTTGCTTACAATACTAAACAGACAGAATAGCACCCACCTGCTTAATGATCCTTTAATGCAGTATCTTTTAGTTTCTTTCCATACTGCTCCCTTGCCTGATGAAACAATTGGATTTTTCCCTGATCAAATATGTCATCCGTAGGACACAATGAAAAGGACACCCACAGCTCTGTATACGTTAAGAAAGCAAGCATCATTCATTTGCCCTCACTAAACATGGCTGAAAGTCAGCTGACATGTTTTGCTTCCATTTCTATGGAGATACAAGCTGCACAATATAGTGGGAGAGGCCATACACTTGTCAAGAGTTCTAAACACAAGAGACAAATGTCTATGGTATGCACCCAATATACAGACTGCTGTTTTTGTTTTATTCTGTGTTTCAGTATATGTCACACATATTACACTGCTTTTGCTATTTTTGTAGTATTAAAGGACCACTCTAGGCACCCAGACCACTTCAGCTTAATGAAGTGGTCTGGGTGCCAGGTCCAGCTAGGGTTGACCCATTTTTAAATAAACATAGCAGTTTCAGAGAAACTGCTATGTTTATCAATGGGTTAAGCCTTCCCACTAATCCTCTAGTGGCTGTCTCATTGACAGCCGCTAGAGGCGCTTGCGTGCTTAGTGAGAGCACGCCAGTGTCCATAGGAAAGCATTATGAATGCTTTCCTATGTGACCGTCTGAATGCGTGCGCAGCCAGCCGACGGGGCGGATCGGAGGAGGAGAGAAGGAGGAGAGCTTCCCGCCCAGCGCTGGAAAAAGGTAAGTTTAAACCCCTTTCCCCCTTCCAGAGCGGGGCGGGAGTGGGTCCCTGAGGGTGGGGGCAAGTATGTTTTTCTGGCACTATAGTGGTCCTTTAACATGTTTTCCATTTCAGATAAGAATTTAAAGGAACACTATAGTCACCTAAATTACTTTAGCTAAATAAAGCAGTTTTAGTGTATAGATCATTCCCCTGCAATTTCACTGCTCAATTCACTGTCATTTAGGAGTTAAATCACTTGGTTTCTGTTTATGCAGCCCTAGCCACACCTCGCCTGGCTATGATTGACAGAGCCTGCATGAAAAAAACAACTGGTTTCACTTTCAAACAGATGTAATTTACCTTAAATAATTGTATCTCAATCTCTAAATTGAACTTTAATCACATACAGGAGGCTCTTGCAGGGTCTAGCAAGCTATTAACATAGCAGGGGATAAGAAAATCTTAATTAAACAGAACTTGCAATAAAGAAAGCCTAAATAGGGCTCTCTTTACAGGAAGTGCTTATGGAAGGCTGTGCAAGTCACATGCAGGGAGGTGTGACTAGGGTTCGTAAACAAAGGGATTTAACTCCTAAATGGCAGAGGATTGAGCAGTGAGGCTGCAGGGGCATGTTCTATACACCAAAACTGCTTCATTCACACGTGGGGTAACTCTTTGGAACATGGTACCCACAGCTGCGTCTGTGACTGGTTTGGCATATCAAAACTGCACTGCGCTGCAAAATGTTTGATTCTTTATGCACCAATAAAAAAGATAAATGAGAAAAAAAAACTGCTTCATTAAGCTAAAGTTGTTCAGGTGACTATAGTGTCCCTTTAAGTAGAGTAAACAGTTGTATATTGCAATAATTCTTAGAAGAAGCATAATATTTTCCATTTGGAAAGATTTACCTCTCATCTCTAAGTATACCTGCAGCAAATTATATTTTTTCACAATTTTTTTCATACACGTTAAAATTCGGATCCCTGTATAGTTGGTTGATTTTCACAGGCGTGAAAGTAATATAATATATAAAAAAAAATAATTAAATATGCTAATTAAAATGTCCAAGCTACTGCCAATAAAAGAGGAAACTTCAACAAATGGCTAAACAAAAAGGAAAGACTACGATTTTTGTCTTCTCTAATGAGCTCTCTGTATCTAGCACTGCAAGCTCGCCCTTCAGTATAACTAAAGCTCCTTTTACACACACAATGCGCATTCAATGCTTTCCTATGGGGATTCCGGTGACACTGGAGGTCCTCATGCATAGCGTGAGGACGTCCAGCATCGTTTATAACACTTTTTGTGTTCTAAAAATATGGAAGTCCCTCTAGACAGCCACTAGAGGAGGACTTAACCCTGCAAGGTAATTATTGCAGTTTATAAAAACTGCAGTAATTACACTTGCAGGGTTAAGGGTGGTGGGAGTTGGCACCCAGACCACTCCAATGGGCAGAAGTGGGTGCCTGGAGTGTCCCTTTAATGTAGTTCAGCAAGGGAAATTAGTTTTTTGAACATGTTAAATGACACCTTCATGTCACAACTAGAGATGTCGCGAACGGTTCGTGGCGAACTCCGGTCAGCTGACACATCCCGGCCAATCTCCAGCAGACCCTCCTACTTCCTGGACAGCATCCATGTTGAAGGCAGCTTCAACATGGATGCTGTCTGGGAGGGAGGGTCTGCTGGAGATTGGCCGGGATGTGTCAGCTGACCGGAGTTCGCCACGAGAAGTTCGCGGACGGTTCGCGACATCTCTAGTCACAACTGGTACAAGTACCAACTAGAAAGGACGTTTGTTTGGATCTGGTTATAACAAGCAATGTTGATCTTTTGGCAAACATTCAAGTACGGGAGCACTTGGTAAATAGTGATCACAATTTGGTGTCTTTTAAAATTAACTCAAAAAAGCAAAAACAGATGGGGTTATACTAAAACATCCTTTTAAAAGGCCAATTTCAATAAGATAAGGGCAACTTTACAACATATTGACTGACATAAACTCTTTAGTAAAAAAAAACCACTGAGGATAAATGGAATATCTTCAAACAAATATTAAAAAGGTACATTTCTCAGTATGTGCCATTGGTTAATAAATTTAAAAGAGACAAATTAAAAACCAGTGTGGCATAGTTGGAAAGTAAACCAAGAGATCAAAAGTAAGAAAAGAACATTTAAAGCATTTAAATCAGACAGAATCCATTATAAGATTTAAGGAAGCCAATAATGCATGCAAAAGGGCAATTATAATGGCTAAGTTAGAAAATTTAGAAATTGAAAGTGTAGGTACACTGAAAACAGAGATGGGTGTGTTAGTTAATAAAAACCAGGAAAAGGCAGAAATTTTAAATAACTATTATTCCTCAATATATATTAAAAGAACACTATAGGGTTAGGAACACAAACATGTATTCCTGACCCTATAGTGTTAAACCCACCATTTAGGTCGCTTGCCCCCCCTTAGCCCCCTTAAAAGTTAATAAAACTCACCTTATTTCCAGCGCCGCGCAAGTCTGCCGGCGCTAGCTCCGACCCCTTGGTGACATCATCAGAATTGCCAATTTTTAGCCAATCCAATGCTTTCCCCTGGGAAAATCGACAAGGGGTGGGGCAAAACTCAGTTTTGGCCAATCAGCACCTCCTCATAGAGATATATTAAATCAATCGATTTCTATGAGGAAAACTCAGCATCCCCATGCAGAGCGTAAAGATGCTGAACGGCACTGCTGCCTACTGTACAGCACTGAGCCAGGAAGCACCTCCAGTGGCCATCTGAAGAATGGCCACTTGGAGGTGTCCCTAGGGGCAATGTAAACACTGCCTTTTCTCTGAAAAGGCAGTGTTTGCATGAAAATGCCTAAAGGTAATGATTATACTCACCAATAACCTCAGTGCATAATATGTTTGCGCCATTTTGTCCCAGACGAATTACAATAACAATAATGCATAAACAAGCTTCAAGGCTATCCTACGACTCTCTCAGTATGTAATATACTGTGGTAACCTTAGTAGATAAGGATGTTCAGACTTTAAGATGACATCTTGAACTAAGTCAGGAAAATTTCCATGACGTATGCACCTTTTAGTAAAGGCCTTGTATGTTTGCCAAATTAAGGGAGGTCCTAAAATGAATAAAGTAAAAGAAGTGTTACTTTTTCATATATGAACTACGGTAACCCTAAAATGGAGACACCTAAGGTATAAATAGGTGTACTTTTAAATGTTAAGACACAGAGGAGAGACTTGGAGACAGACGCTGCTCCATCTTAAAATGACAGAGAGGCTGACATGATGACATGTTCAGAAGGGTATGTTAACCTATTAATGATATTTGCAAGCATTTAGTTTAATCTTATAAACTCTGCTATAATGGATTTTATATGTCTATATTTATATTTTTATATAATAAATATTTAAAAAGACAAAACTCTATTGCTTCCAAGACAATCCTTATTTTATATTGTATTCTCAATTATTTATATATGTTAAATAGAGGATCTCTAAAACTAAGATATCTGTATGGTTAGCCCTGCTAAGTTCTATGCTTTAAGACATTATAGTGGTAAATAAGGGAACCAGACGCCATTACAGTGCTTATGGTGCTCGCAAGTGCTTGGAAGCAGTGATTGACAGAGGTACCCGGTTGGGGTGCCAAGCGGTCCGTCACATTGGTGGCAGCGGCGGGATGGCTTCATAGGAGTATAGAAGCATCCTGGAGACACCAGTATCATATGGATTTATAATTGAGGGCAACGCTAGTATCCATACAGCGCCCCTGTCTACAGCAGTATGGAGCAAGCTAGTCCCTGTGCAGCGTTCCCATACGTGGAGGAGTTCCAGTGGTGACTGCAGGACGCATTAGCCCGGTATGATGGCCCTGTCTCTGTAAGTGTTGCCCTGGATGTTAGGGTCCAGGTCCGGAAGCAACTCTGGGGAGAGGTCATGGAGGAGATGCAGGTTCTCCTGAGAGAATCCCTCCCAACCCCAGAACAGCGACATCGGGATCAATTGGATCTGCGGAAGAATGGGTGATTCACCTGGAGAGACTGCTCTGGAGAGAATTGGCGGTAGATGATGGCTACCAGGCTTTACGGTGGTATGGGATCTAGCAGTACCCATGGCTAGCTGATGATGACCCGCCAGAGGGTGAGGACTATAATGGCCCCGGGGTATTGCGGGAGGCTTTTCAAGGGGAGACTGAGTTAGGAAGTACTGCGTTGCTCCGATACTGGGACATCCAGGCACTTACGCGAAACGTCCTGGATCTCGTGGAAGCGACAAGCCTTCAAACCGATCTGTTCTACCTAGCCCTCCTTGAGTTGGGGCTGGAAAAGGAGTACAAGCAACTGTTCAACTCTGTGCAGCAGTGGGCCATGGGGGCTGGGGATTTAATAGATCCCTATAGAGATGCTGGGCAGCCCGCCCAGATCCCCAACTGTGGAATCCTGTCTCTTTTCAGCTATATAACTATGTAAGGGTGTAAACGAGATGGGGAAAAAAAACCCCACCACAGAACAAAGCTGACACACTTATGCACATGTATGGGAACAGGAAGCTGTAGCAGAAATACTTAGGGAATGAGTACGGAAGAGGGGGGCACCAAATAATGACATGTATGCCTTCCGTTGTACGCGTGAGGTGAAAAGTGCGACAGATATAGGGCGAATGATCATGTTGCAAATGGACTGGGTTGTTTTTTTATCTCTGTTTATTTTTTTTCGTTTCTATAAATTAATTTTACATCATATCACATGTCGTTCCTCGATATAATGTAATGTTTATCGGAAATGTGAGCAGAGACATTGTACAGGAGATGCAATGCCCTAGTAGTTTATGACAGGGTATCTGGCGATATATCGAATAACGTAATTCAATGTGAACAATTGCTTTGGACTATTTCAATTGTGATACTGTGACACTGAAGTGTGTACACTCAATAAAAATGGTCAAATTTTAAATAAAATAATTAAAAAAAAGTGTGTGGGAAAAAATGTACATTGTTATTCAAGCAATATCACATAGATTTTAGATCTGTAGCCAAAATACTTTGAGGGAGGGAGGGGGGAGTATATTTTCTAATTATTTAAAAATAGCCTTAATAATTAACAATAATAACATGAATTAATCAGTACTCATAAACCAATACAATCATAATAACAATAATAAAATAAACTGGCAGGTAGCGCAACATAGTCAGTGCTACTTTCCACCGGCATGTAAAGGGTTATATGGGAGGGGCATGCGCTGACACCTGCTCCACTGTGAGCAGTGCCCAGTACTACATGCGGAAGTGAATCCACCAATCAGCGGCTGAGGGAGGAACCATTGTTTTTTGCAGGGGGGGAGAAGGCAGCCGTCCGCAATTAGTGTTTTCTATCTCCGGGCTCACAGCGCTCCTGAAGAATGGCGGCAGAGGCTGCGCAGGTGATTTTTTTTAATGGGGCTTCTTGGTGGGGGCTGAGTTTATTTGGAAGCCTCGTGGTGGTGATGACAGGGGAGTTCTATCTTTTACGACCCGCTGTGAAGGTCGTGACTGCGTATTTAGCTATTAACCTGTGTCCACCTAGCGTGGGATGGGTTAGACCGCGTGCGGTCACGTGACTGCTTGTTACGGCGTGTGTGTATCCCCCCCCCCTTTGGGATTTTTATGCTGGGACCAGTTCTGTCCCACGTGACCTTGGTCTGATCACATGACGTGAGCATCATGTAAAACATGATAACTATAGTCTGCCAGGTCAGCTTTCCATTACACCAGGGGGGGGGCAGACTGTATTTGGCCTAAACTGAGATAAAGCCAATCCTACCACAATCTACACCCTTTCAATAAAATCCCATCTGTTATAAAGTTGTTTCAGGAAGCACTTGCCTTCCTTGAAAGACCTCTATTTTTGGTGCTTTATAAATTATTATTATTATTTATAAAGCACCAACAAATTCTGTAGCTCCGTATAATAGGTGGACTAACAGACGTGTATTTGAGACGAGCTGGACGAACAGGAACAGAGGGTGTTGAGGGACCTGCTTAAAGGACCACTATAGTGTCAGGAAAACATACTCGTTTTCCTGGCACTATAGTGCCCTGAGGGTCCCCACACTCAGGGAACCCCTCCCGCCCGGCTCTGGGGAGAGGAAAGGGGTTAAAACTTATCTTTTTCCAGCACTGGGCGGGGAGCTCTTCTCCTCCGATCCTCCTCCTCTCGTCCCATTCGGCTGAATGCGCACGCCCGGCAAGAGCTGCGCGCGCATTCAGCCAGTCTCATAGGAAAGCATTTACAATGCTTTCCTATGGACGCTGGCGTCTTCTCACTGTGATTTTCACAGTGAAAAGCACGCAAGCACCTCTAGCGGCTGTCAATGAGACAGCCGCTAGAGGAATTGGAGGAAGGATTAACTCATTTGTAAACATAGCAGTTTCTCTGAAACTATGTTTATAAAAAAAAATGGGTTAACCCTAGCTGGACCTGGCACCCAGACCACTTCATTAAGCTGAAGTGGGGTGGGTGCCTAGAGTGGTCCTTTAAATAAGTTTACATTCTAGATAATTTATGCATCAGCCTTACTGTCTATCATTATTAATAAATTGTCATTTTATTTATCATTGTGTTAAGTTGTTTACAATTCTGCTGAATCCATTGGCATCCTATGAATATAATAATGGCTTACATGGTTCATCTTTATGTAGGAATAGTCTGTGGGCATTGCGATTTTTTTTTTTTTTTTTTAAATGTTTCATTCCGTAACTTTGTAAGTTAAGTAAATGGTTTATTCTGCAGTGGGAGCACCGATCCAACAAAACAAACACATTTTAAGCCAAGTGCTGATTGTGGACCTTAACCCCAAAAATCTATTTCATATGTGGTCTAGGTTGACACATATTAAAGGGGAACTGTCACTTTGCCAAATCTTATTATATAATTGAATGCACGTCTTTGCTTACTTGTATGTCCTTTTTGGTGTTGGAGCAGAAGACAATTTGTAGGTGATGAGTTGGAATCTAAGAACTCTAACTCTCTCTAAAAAGCGGTTCTCAAAGGGTTACTGCAAATACGATGACTACTTCTGCCTTTTGAAGTGGTCATGGTGGTAGGAGTCTGAATGTGCAGTGTTTCTACTTGCTATCTGAGCTATGCTTGTCAGTGAATAGCTTAGCTCAGGGGTAGGCAACCTTTTAGCAGGACTGTGCCGATATAGGATTGTGATGTCCCGTGGCGTGCCAGTCCTATTTGTTTAAATTGAGGTGTGTATGCTACCGTATTCTGCTTGTATTATTTATACTGTAAATGCTTTGTATCATTGTATTTGTGCGTATATGAGCTATTATATTGTATATGTTCAGGAGTAGTTTGTGGTATTGTGTATGATACATATGAATGTGGGCTGTGTATGGGGGCTGATTGTGGAATTGTGTGTGTGGATGGAAATGCCACATTGTGTGTTTGGTAGTGTGTGTATGTGTGGGGGCTGTTTGGGGTATTGCATGTGAGAGGCTGCATGTGGGGTTGTGTGCATGTATGTGGATTGTTAGCGGGTTACGTTTGTGCAAATTGTATGTTTGTTTGTGGGCTGTTCGTATTATTTGTATGAGTAAATCTAGCAGTGTGGGTGGCTTCCATTGGGTTCCAGCGGGAATCAGGCTGGCCAGGTACAGGTCAAGGACAAGAGCTGCAGCTGCAGGCTGCTCTACTACAGTGTGGATTCCCATTCACGAGTGCTGGGAGGAAGTGATCTGAGATCACTTACTCTATGTGCTGCAATGCATAAATTGAGGATTGTCCTTCACCACCTTTTTGTATTAGTAGATATCTGAAGTTTCACTGGGACTCCTGATAGGCCAGAGCCTGTTTGGCTGTAGCAGCCTTGAGTGCCGTGTAAAGACACCTTGAGTGCCGTGCATGGCACTAGTGCCATAGGTTGCCTACCCCTGGCTTAGCTCATCGACGCTAAGATATTGGAGATATATGTTTAATATAATACCCATGTAGTTTACTGTTGAATAAACACTAAAAAAGCTCAAACTACATTGCTACTCAGTGCACCAAGGAACCCTCTAGGGTCAAAAAGTACATTACTATCTGCTTATTGCTATAAAGTAATACAAATTGAAATCAAAATTGATTATGCTAGTTTTATAATAAGCTAAATCATCAAAAAGGCTAGATAATGTCAATCTTGGCATTTACGCTTTGATTTATACATGAGGTAATTAAAGACTATTAGACTTGTGCACAGAAGAAAAAGTTGGTTCATTCAAGTTATACATACCAACTGTGGTTTTCCCTTTTACTTTTGTATCAACTCGTTGGCAGACAATGGGAAGTTAAAAATTGGAGCAGGTGGGCAGTGAAGAACAGCATTCTTGAACTCTGACATAAGATGAAAAAGCACCCTGGCCACAATTTGACCCTTAGCCATGGCTGGCATTTAATGCGTTAAAAACAGTGCTGCATAAGCAGCCACACTGCATGTCTTCTCTCTTTTTCCATCCCATTTGTCTGAGCGATGGGCAAACATTTATTAAAATTGTGTCAACCTAACAAAGGGTCCCCCCGAGACCCTCACTCAAAGGTGAAGGGTGAGAGGTTAAATATTGGAATGGTTGGGCAGCAGAGCTGCTCAAACACTCCCTACACCCATTGGTTTTTTTTCTGAGTATAGGGGAAAAAAGATTCTTCATGAGCCCTTTAACCATGGCAGTGGCAAGGAGATAATTTGAGCATCTTCGAACTTCGCGCCTATTCTCTGGTCTGAACTATGGGGGAGATCTAAGACGCTCCATTTTGAAATGCGCAAGATAAGCAACGAGATACCGAATGCAGAGTAGAATCAGAGAAGATTAGTTAGATTTCCCATTTTTGTATGAAAATATTACCAATTTACATAAATACAACTAACACTATAAGTGGACGTTCGTGGAATAACCGTTATGGGTCATGAATTTTTTGTACGGTATTAGTCAAACCATTTTTTAAATTTTGTGCAAGTTTTCATGCTCTCATCTAAAATTGCTAGCTAAGTGAAAACAGAGTTTCTGCATTAACAGTAAAGAGAAGACCTAAAGGACCCAGGTAAGTGTGAAACCATTCAAAAATAGTTTGACTCCTTACCATGGGATGGCGCCAGAATACTCCAAACTTTAGTCCATTATATATATAGAGTGTGTGCGTGAGAGAGAGAGAGAGAGACTGCAAGTGTGATAACTTTTAAAGATCTAATAGTCTCAGAGGGTGAAAGTATCTTTGTTACTATTTTGTAGTCTGACCGTCGTTATCATCACAAATTTGGGATCCCTGACTAGCATGTGATTTCCTTCCATTTCTGTGTTTAATAAAAAGAATTCAAGCCAAAACCAGGAAGGAATACCTGCAGATTGTCCTTTATATTATCCAGGCAACTTAGCGTTACATTTTACAGTGTAGTTGACTTGCTAATAACTATGAGAACTAAAAGGTTTCTGGTGGTTTATTGAGTTGTATAACTAATTTTACCGCCTATATAGGAGGAATCTGTCTCTCGTTAATTGCCACCACATGATCAGAGAAGACAATAAAGGAAAATGTATTCCTACTTACCATAATTTTCTTTTCCTGGTCATAGGCCATGGCAGCACAACAACGGGTAGCTCCTCCCTATCCCTAACCAGACAGGAACCTAATTAAAACAGAAGGTATGAGTAACCCCTCCCACCCTCAGTCTTGTTTCCAGCAATATCCCTGGGTGGGATCCTTGTGCTGCCATGGCCTATGACCAGGAAAAGAAAATTACGGTAAGTAGGAATAAATTTTCCTGGCCATATCCATGGCAGCACAACAATGGGTAATACCCAAGCAATAACAAAGGGAGGGAAAGAAGTACACAAAACTTCCAAATATAAATGCAAATTGACAACACATACCTCATAAGGACATTGGAAATGAAAAACTGATTGCCCACTATTGGCACATTAATAACTTGGCAAATTGACCAACTCAAATGTTCCCCCCCCAAAAATGAAGCCTAGGAATAAGTTTGATTGAAATTCAAATAGCAGAAAACCCTTACCGTATAGATGAAACAGATGAAGGGTAGAAGGGGTTATATCCATATATTTGCTCTGTATGTGCCTGCCCCGCCTGCTACTCCTGGGTCACTGCAGGAAATAGGCTGATGGCAAATTCTTGCTACCTTTAGGGTCACAGCAAGTAAATCCATGGGAAAGTATACGATAGTGAGTTGTACTTTTAAGACTTTCAGTGAAGGAATGCTAGTCCATCTTACATTAACTCCTTCAGGGATGAAATGTTAGTTAATCTCATAGAATCCTTGCAAACCACGTGGTCTGTATGTGCATGTCCGGCCTGCTATCCCTTGGTCACTGCAGGAAATAGGCTAAAGTCAAAATCTTGCTTCCTCTAGGTTCACAGCAAGTAAATCCATGGGAAAGAACAGGATAATAGAGTTGTACTTTAACCCTTTCAGTGATGGAATGCTAGTCTGTCTCACATTAACTCTTTCAGCGATGGAATGTTAGTGTCATATTAATCCTTGCAATCCATGTGCTCTGTATGTGCATGTCCGGCCTGCTATCCCTTGGTCACTGCAGGAGATAGGATGATGGCATAATCTTGCTACCCCTAGGGTCACCGCAAGTGAATCCATATGCTCTGTATGTGCGTGCCCAACCTGCTACCCCTTGGTCACTGCAGGAATTGTGGTGATGGCATGATCTTGCTACCCCTAGGGTCACCGCAAGTAAATCCATATGCTCTGTATGTGCGTGCCCAACCTGCTACCCCTTGGTCACTGCAGGAATTGTGGTGATGGCATGATCTTGCTACCCCTAGGGTCACCGCAAGTAAATCCATATGCTCTGTATGTGCGTGCCCAACCTGCTACCCCTTGGTCACTGCAGGAATTGTGGTGATGGCATGATCTTGCTACCCCTAGGGTGTGGCTCTGTATTGCTACATGGTCACTGCAGGAATTATGGTGATGACATGATCTTGCTACCCCTAAGGTCACAGCAAGTTAGAACCCCTGGTCACTAAAGGGGTTTCTCCAGGGGGTTACCTTTGCACAGGGCCACATACTGAAGACTTCCCAAGGGAGAGAGGCTGAACTCCCTTGAGGCAGAAGGTAACAACCGTCAGGTAAGCCAAAAAGAAAAAATTCTCTAGTCTTAGAATGGCTAAGTCTTTCCTAGGGATAGGACAGGAACAAAAAAGACTGAGGGTAGGAGGGGTTACTTATACCTTCTGTTTTAATTAGATTCCTGTCTGGTTAGGGATAGGGACGAGCTACCCATTGTTGTGCTGCCATGGATATGGCCAGGAAAATTATTTGTTCAGTTATCCTGTGTAAAGTGTATAGTTTGGCAACTTTTTGTCTTAGCTTTTTGATGACTCCTTGAAGATCATGTGAGCTTTATGTATTTGAGTGTAAGGTATTTTTTACTCTTTGTTAAAAAAATCTTTAAAAACTTTTATTTTGTGTAATCATTAACAATACATTGTTGGTGTCCAAACAGTCACGGGAAGATTTTTTTTTTTTTTCATAGACAAAAGGTAATTCTGCTTCTGCTTCTACTTCCATTCATCCAAGCTGATATTTGGTGTGTGTTTTTTTTTTTTTTGTAAAACAATTCCCTATAGTCACTGTCTCTCATCTGTTCAGGACATGCCCCTCTAATCTTATTCTTCCCAACCCAATCTTCAAGGCATCAAAGTTAGTGAGGCAAACATAGAGACCGTTTGGGCTACGTTAGAATTTGGTAATCACACAGTAACTCGTGTAGGTGTGATTTATAGGCCCCCAGGACAAATTGAAGAGTTAGATAATCTACTAGTTGAGGAAATAGCTAAAATGACAATGAAGGGGGAAGTTATCATCATAGGTGACTTTAATCTTCCTGATGTAAATTGGAAAACAAAATTAGCTACTTGTGCCAGGAGCACACATATTCTAAACTCCCTACTGGGTTTGTCTCTAAAACAAGTTGTTGAGGAGCCAACTCGTAAAGAGGCCATACTAGATTTAGTGTTAACAAATGGAGATTTAGTATCAGATGTTACTGTAGGTGAAAGTTTAGGATCCAGTGATCATGAGTCAGTGTGGTTTAATATAAGAACAGTGACTGAGTCACACCACACAAAAACAAAAGTTTTAGACTTTAGAAAAACAGACTTTTCTAAAATTAGAATATGGGTAGAGGAGTCATTATCAGACTGGAGCAATTTAAATGGAGTCCAAGAAAAATGGGATTATTTAAAAGTTGCACTATTGAAGGCAACAGAAAATTGCATTAGGCTTGTCAGTAAAAGCAAAAAAATTCAAGAAACCACTGTGGTACTCCACAGATGTGGCCAAAATAGTTAAAAACAAAAAGTTAGCATTTAGGAATTATAAAAAAAAACAGAGTGAGGGAGACAAAATGATCTATAAGATTAGGCAGAAAGAGGCTAAGCAAGTTATAAGAGCTTCCAAATCACACACAGAAGAGAAAATAGCACAGACAGTAAAAAAGGGGGATAAAACATTTTTTAGATACATAAATGAGAAAAGAAAAGTAAAACAAGGATTAGTTAGATTAAAAACAAAAGAAGGAAGGTATGTAGAAGAGGATAAAGGTCAGGCTGACTGCCTCAATGAATATTTTTGTTCTGTATTTACAGAAGAAAATGAAGGAAAAGGACCTCACTTGAGAAAAAGGATAAATGAGTCATTTATTACACGTGAGTTTACAGAGGAAGAGGTTCTATTTCAACTGTCAAAAGTAAAGACAAATAAGTCAATGGGACCTGATGGAATACACCCAAAGCTATTAAAAGAGCTTAGTGGTGTACTAGCAAAACCATTAACAGATTTATTTAACCAATCATTGTTAACAGGAGTAGTCCCAGAAGATTGGAAGTTAGCGAATGTTGTGCCCATTTACAAGAAAGGTAATAGGGAGGAGTCGGGCAACTATAGGCCAGTAAGCCTTACTTCAGTAGTGGGGAAAGTGATGGAAACCATGTTAAAGGATAGGATTGATGAGCATCTAAAAACACATGGATTTCAAGATCAGAGACAACATGGGTTTACTTCAGGGAGATCATGCCAAACTAATCTTATTGATTTTTTGATTGGGTAACTAAAATTATAGATCAGGGTGGTGCAGTAGACATTGCTTACCTAGATTTCAGTAAGGCTTTTGACACTGTTGCACATAGAAGGCTTATCAATAAACTGCAATCTTTAAGTTTGGATTCCAATATTGTTGAATGGGTAAGGCAGTGGCTGAGTGACAGGCAACAGAGGGTTGTAGTTAATGGAATATATTCAAAGCTTGGACTTGTCACCAGTGGGGTACCTCAGGGATCTGTACTTGGACCCATTCTCTTTAATATTTTTTATTAGTGATATTGCAGAAGGTCTTGATGGTAAGGTATGTCTTTTTGCTGATGATACTAAGATATGTAACAGGGTTGATGTTCCAGGAGGGATAAGCCAAATGACAAATAATTTAGGTAAACTAGAAAAATGGTCAGAATTGTGGCAACTGACATTTAATGTGGATAAGTGCAAGATAATGCATCTTGGGCGTAAAAACCCAAGGGCAGAGTACAGAATATTTGATAGAGTTCTAACCTCAACATATGAGGAAAGGGATTTAGGGGTGATTATTTCTGATGACTTAAAGGTAGGCAGACAATGTAATAGAGCAGCAGAAATGCTAGCAGAATGCTTGGTTGTATAGGGAGAGGTATTAGCAGTAGAAAGAGGGAAGTGCTCATGCCATTGTACAGAACACTAGTGAGACCTCACTTGGAGTATTGTACACAGTACTGGAGACCGTATCTTCAGAAGGATATTGATACCTTAGAGAGGGTTCAGAGAAGGGCTACTAAACTGGTTCATGGATTGCGGGATAAAACTTACCAGAAAAGGTTAAAGGACCTTAACATGTATAGCTTGGAGGAAAGACGAGACAGGGGGGATATGATAGAAACATTTAAATATATAAAAGGGAATCAACACAGTAAAGGAGGAGACTATATTTAAAAGAAGAAAAAACTACCACAACAAGAGGACATAGTCTTAAATTAGAGGGACAAAGGTTTAAAAATAATATCAGGAAGTATTACTTTACTGAGAGGGTAGTGGATGCATGGAATAGCCTTCCAGCTGAAATGGTAGAGGTTAACACAGTAAAGGAGTTTAAGCATGCATGGGATAGGCATAAGGCTATCCTAACCATAAGATAAGGCTAGGGACTAATGAAAGTTTTTAGAAAATTGGGCAGACTAGATGGGCCGAATGGTTCTTATCTGCCGTCACATTCTATGTTTCTATGTTTCTATGTTTCTATACCAATGGTCCTGGTTTTACCTGTATCCCCACTGGAATAGAATTGTGAAAAGAGTGCTCTTACAGCCATTATGTTGGCAAAGCATCAAGGGAGATGTAGTTCAGAACACCTGCAGTGACGAAGGTTGCCTACTCCAGTCTTGACATTTTGATGTGATTTGAGGACAGGGTTGGGAACCACTGATCAAGGCTGTATAACAGGTTTCTGTGAGGGAAAAAAAAACAATTGCACATGCATTAATCATGCTTGCTTGCTTGCTTTCTTCTGTTTCCTGGATTACTGAATGAACTGGGGACTTAATGGGAAGTTACACAATGAGTATTGTAGAAGCATTTCTGTCAAAAACATTACACGTCTCTGAACGGCTGGCAAGGTGGGTCAGTGAAGCAATTCATGATGCGGTTCACTGATACTAAACACCAAAAGCAAGTTTGCTTAACTTCTTTTGCCATTTTATAGATTAAAAAAACATAACAGAGAGGATACACAGTACTGAACAGAAAACAAGATGTTCTAGCCTAGTGAGTTTGCAAGAGGGTCTTCTTGTAGAGAAACCAATGAGAATCTTTCCTCAGAGGTATAAACCCAGCATTCAAAGACCAGATATCCTCAGAGAATCCAAAAGAACTAATTCTAACCCATTGCACAAAATTCAATCTCTGTCTAATTAAGAAAAGAGTAACAGTATTGACTCAATATGGATGGAGAGATTGGAAAAAGTAGAATGATGATTTTAAAGAGTGAGAAAAGGGGGAAGGTGTGATAAGGGGTTTACGGCTAAGGTTCACCGTTTTTAGCTGTTCTCATTCGGTGGTGTCTACACAGCCGGCCTAACCATACAACCATACCAGAGAGACCATGTGGAGACATGCTTCTTAGTACAATCATATGGAGACGTAGTAGCATCTCCTTTGTGGCCCTGCTTTCCTTAATTTTTATCAGCCATGGCACATGCGCCATTATAGTCCAGAGAATTTTATACATTTATTATTGTGTCTCTTGAATTCAGATTCCGTCTAAAAAAAATTAAAAACATAAACTATTTTTATTTTTAAACATGAGCGTTTCTTTAATCAGCCTCCTAGAGTAAAATATTGAAATAGTTTTATCTCCATCGTGTTTATTCAAAAACATTGAACTGGACTCCAAACATCTTGTTCAAAATGATTAATTAGAAAACATTCTCCAATTCCTCTGTAATCATAGCGTGGCCACGTTAGTCTAAATTTTTAAATTTGATTTTCAATTCACTATAGTTCACTGTTTTCGTGAACAATTCCCCTTGGCGTCACATGGTATTATCCTGCTATTCATTGCATTCACTTTGGGGCTTTTAATGTACAGTGCCTTGCATCTGTCATGACTGCTCTAGACCTTCCCTCATTTTTTTCCACCCCACTTGTTTAATGTATAGCAAAATATAATGTATTTCTATTCATTCTTCTTAAAAGCATTATGACTAGTAGCAGTTATAAAATTCCAAAACCAACGCTATACAAATCGGTAAATTTGCAATTAAAGTGAGAGGATATAATGCTAGTTTTTTTTTTTTTTTTTTTTTTAAAGAGTGGTGTCTGTCTAGCCTGAATAGTAAGAGGCTGAAGACCAACGGGGAAATTGAGATGTTTTCATGATTATTATTATTTTTTTAAATCACTAATCTATACAATTTTGTGCAGAAAAGAAAGTGGGGAAACAAACAAAAATTCCTCCAAACAACGTTGTGTATTTAAAGGATCACGTGTCTTCAGATGACATGCACCTTTTCTAGAATGACTCAAATAAAAGCAGTTATTCATTTATCGAGCAGACACGTTCACATTTTCTCATGTACAGAACTGCTACCGTGTGCTGAGTTCCATCTCACATAAAACCCTTGCTGAAAACAATGCAGTGACTAGGATTGGTTGACAGATGTCTGCTACTAGCTGGTTTGTACAGAGCTCCTGGCGGGACACTGCAAATCCAGAGATTTGAACTAAAGAAATGTATCGTATTTATTTTTTTATATATATTTTTTATCAAAACATAAAAATCAACGTTTCAGTCTGATGCCCAAACTCTCCTCCTGATGAAATTTTGTTTTAAATATTTTTATTGTATGCATAACATAGGTTCATACGTCAAACTGATTTGTAATAAAGCAAGTGGTTGCCCACGCAGGGGCTTAAGCATTGGTTCAACACAGTATATAATTTTGGTTGCCTACGCATAGGCGGATCCGTCTTAGCCTGTTTAGCTTATCCTGTTTTACCTATACATTTAGTTGCCCGCGTGGAGGCGAAATTGTCTTGTCTTGTGTTTGTGTTCACATGTGGTTGCATTGTGTTTTATACTCTCATGTGCCGTATTGCTATATTATTTCGATTCTAGCGTTAAGTAAGTGTTTTGTGTTGACAGACAATGGTTTGACACTGCGTATGCATTTGGTTGCCTGCGTATCGGCGACATCGTCCTGTCTTGTGTTTGTGTTCGTATGTGGTTGCTTTATGTTTTATACTCTTATGTACTGTGTTGCCTTATTATTTCGATTATAGCGTTAAGTAAGTGTTTTATGTTATCTGGTGTATACCAGTGTTGCGTGTGTGCTAATTAGTAAATGCAGATTGTCTCCCATGCAGAGGCAAACGGATTAGCTTGCTAGTTAGGGTCTGACATTAAGTAACAATTTAAGGTATCAAAACTTTTTCAACTTTCAGCATAAAGAGCGTATTTGTTTGCAATTTGTCGCCTTAATCAATACTAAAGCTATTTGGATATCAGGTATACAGTTATAGGCGACTGTCCCGACTCTCGTGCGGCAGTCAGTGGATACATATTTATCAGTGTCTACCTTTGGCCCTTATGGGCATTTTAGCATTTACTGCACATTCAATTGGTAATTTAGATACAGCATCATGTAAGCGGAATAGATGCGGACTGCATGCAGCTGTTAAAACATAGGTTGCGGGCTATTCCTTAAAAAAATTTTTATTTTATTTTTTATTTTTTTATTTTTTTGCATTGAAATGGTATTAACTGAGAACATGTATAAAAGCCCCCCTGTCAATCTTTATATGTATCAAAGCTCAGTTGAGAAGCTGCTCAGGTGTCCAGAATTGCACGTGAGCTTGCTTATAGGTATAGTCCCGTAGTTGTCAGCGGTGCATGTTGTGCTGAATTATATAACTGTAAGCTATCTGCATACCGGATCGGTACGGTCCCTCAGGGTGTCGGTCTTCCGTCTGTCCACCCCTTGGACTCAGGCCCCCTCGGGGCGCTCTGCGATGCCGTGGGCACTCGGGGTCCGGGTCAGTCCATGAGACCCCCCACAAAAGTCCCAGCACTCTCCGTCCCCTGCACCTCCCCGGCGTCGTTTGCGCTGCCAGATAACATCTGGGCCCATGAGTTTCACCCGGCGCAGGCCTCACACTTAGAGCCGGTGCGCCTCCTCCCTCCCGGTCACCGGTAAACCGGAGGGGTTCAGAGCCCTCTGGCCCCACAGGACTCACTGCTTCGGGGACATCCTTCTCCGAGCCACCCAGAAACCCAGATGCAGGGTCCAGTATAGTCACCAGGGGGCAGGCCCTCCGGGGTGTCCGTCCGTGGGCCGACAGCCGTCGGGGCCCCTCGGGCCTCATACAGAAGCCTCCACATAAAGGTAGGTAGTCCACTTCGTGTGTGCTTGTATTCCATCTGCCCTTATCTGCTGGCGGGCTGTTCCTGGGAGCCTTTGCCAGTGTAGGTGATCGACCCGCACGGGCCTCCGTCGCCGCGGAGATCATCACCATGTGGCCGGGATAACCCCCACCGGCCTGGGGGGGGAGCGGGGCCGCGCCGCCGGCCGGGCCTATCCGTTCAGCTCCGGGTCCGGGTCTCTTTTTCAACGCTCGCCCCGCCGGGCCGCTTCGTCTTTCCTGCCTCCCTCCATGTGCGGCCGTGATTGCCATGTTTGCCTGCTTTTTGCTCTCTTGGTTCGGGATTGGCCCCATGTAGGTATCCTACTGGTGCAGGGTGCGTGCATTATCATTCGGTTACCGGGGTGTCCCCTTTTTGATGCTGCATGACCACTTTTGAAGTCGTTTTTTGGGGATCGTGGGACAGAGCTAAAGCTCATGGCTGCCATCCAGCTCGGCGGCCCGGCCCCGCCCCCCTGATGAAATTTTGGACATCAAACCGAAACGTTGATTTTTATGTTTTGAGCAATAAAAGCTAAGTTTTATTTTACATAAGTCCCTTGAGTGCTATCTGCATTACAAGAAACGTATGCTGACTAGCACTTGGCAATTACACTTATTACTGGGAGTGCAGGATCTATATATACATTTCTGAGCTGTCCCTTTAAATTCAACATGGTAGCATACCAAATTCTGTAAAAGGCATGGGGTGAATACTTATGCAAGAAACTATATGCTCCCATAGGGGTTTGGGAGAGGGATCGTCATTTGGTTAAAGAGGTTGACTCCAAAGTGGCAAATCATAGTTCACCAGAAGAGATCCCAGATGACATCACCCCCTACTCCCCCCTGTCAGGTACGTTGTAAATGCATCTCATAAATTGATTGCAGGTGCTGTGTGCATATGTTTATTACATCTAGTTATTAGAAAGTAACTAAATGCACCGCTCAAAAAAGACATGATTTTACTTTTTTTTTTTTTTTCTCCTGTAGACATTCCATAAACTATGACAGGTACTTAAAAAAAAAAAACAATAGTAACCTGCAGCACCTCACATCGAGTAACGTTATTGTATTCATTGGATGCATGGCTTACATGTGTGCTACAAGTTTTAACCTGTGTGTCCGCCGTCATGGCCCTAATACAAGATGTCATTCGATATTTTAATTATCTGTATGCTGTAAATACCCAGACCTGCATTTGTTGCAAAGCCAAAGAAAATGCAAGCTGAGGGTGTTTTCAAGATTAAAAGCACAGTTAATAGTTTGTTTTCAGAATTCTATTAAAAATGTCTTTACCTTCAATGTATTATTGTTTAATATTATAGTGAACAGATAAGTTGGTAATCTTTTTGTTTAGAGAAACTACATAGTCAATTTGGTGTGTGGTCAAAGGTAGACTGTCAGCTGTTGCTGCATATCAGTCTATTGGCCTCACCTGATTTGTATTTTACTTTTTGTGCAGAATGTTTTCTTGTGTGATTATGTGGTTTTTTTTTTTTTGGTTTTTTTTTAAATTATTTTATTTCTGTAATTCTTTTCAGCCCATCAAAAACATTAAGGAAATAGTTTCCTTGTATCGTGACCTAAGCCATTATCCAACACTTTACAGTGCAACCGTTGGACCTGATGTCACTACGCAATATGGCGGCAAATATTGCAACATCTACACTGGTAAGCAATGTTATTGATTATTTCCCCCTATGCTTAGACCATGCATGGCTGTTAGATTTAAAATATATATATATATATATTCCAAGATAAAGGAGTACTCCTTCTATTGCATATGCATCTTCAGCATTAGACTCAAAGCGCTATGCCACCCACCCAAGGAGTATTTTGTAAAGATAAAATCTTTATGAAATACTCACATTGACTGTGATAGAATTTCCAACCCAGTCAAGAGTTATGCTAAAGACAAGAAGGGACTACTCAGTCTTAGTATTTTTCCTCTGCTTGACAAAACTTGACAAAAGGCGGAGCTACCTTTTTTCCAAGTCTTATCATTTCCCCCATCCGTCACTAGTGATGGCTGTAGGAAAAAAGGCTTTTCTCAGGACCTTGCATAGACCTCATGTTATGTGCACTCCTAATGACAGAAGATGATTGGCAGGAAGACCATGGCAGGACAGGTTTAGGTAAGTATAACTCACTTTATCCAAGAACCCTGCAGCCCTTGGACACCCAGCGGAGCAGTCATCAAAAGGCGACAGAGTTGCTTTATAGGTTTGCTCCAGGCACCATGACCATGTCAGCATTTTGAAGTTTTCTTTGGTGTCTGTATATGCAGCTTTTCAGTGCACACTGATATATTTAAGTTTCCTGCTGATGTATAAGTCCAACACTGTCAGTAGTAGTTCAGAATGAGAGTTCTTGGTCTGGCTAATGTAAATTCCATGGCAATGGCATCACAGCAAAAGGCTAATGGCACCACAGTCCACCTTCATCATGTGACCTAAATACTCCCATCCCTTAAGCCCATCCTCCGGGATGTCCCGTCTCCTTCAGTAAGGGCAGATAATGCCACTAGAGGAGGATTGAGCTACAGTGAGAACTTGGTCTTGAACATTCTAGCAAGGCTTAGTTAATTTAAAAGTATGTTTTTAATTTTTTTAAATTGCTACTCCAAGTTTAAATATGTGTTTCTTATTATTAAACCAACTGGTATTTCTAAAGTGCCAACGTATTTCATAATATTGTTTATGTGCACAAATAAGTATAATGTATCAGCATTTGCATGCAGTATGATCAATGTCTCTTCGCTTTGTTCTGTTTCAGAGTGGACACAGAGAGATCTTGATCGCAACGAGCAAGTAAAATTTTGCCGACAGTACATAGTGTTCCATGATAATAACACCATTGTGTATTCAGGTGCCTGTGGGAATAGCTGCGAGATCAAGGGAGAGTAAGTAGATTGCACAAGAACAAGGGAGCAATTTAAAATCGAGAGGGAGTGGGTGCAGTATGAGGCTGAATAAACGGAGAGCTGTGCTCTCTAAACTCGGACCTATGGAGAAAACATAGAACTGTAAGAAAAAACCTAGTTGGAGAATTTTTCCAGTTTGGTTATTTTTCCTAACAGATGCAATCACTTTTATCAGTTCTCCATAATTTCTGGTTTAGTGGCACAGGGCACTGCTCCAAGGACAAGTGCTAGCTTACATCACACCTCCATTCTGCAAAAAGTGGGAACATATTCAATGTAAAGAAATGGCAAGATTTCCTAGATTTTTTTAGTAGAGCTATTTTGTTTCTAGCTTGGCTGTCCAAATAATTTGCTTGTCTGTTATCCATCATGTTAACCCTGTCATGTTTTGAATGACTGCTACCCTACCAAACTAGCCAACATCTACATTCCATACCCATTATATAGACACAACAATACAAAATGAGTGTCCCTGGAGGAGGGGATGGGGCATAGAGACCCTTTGCAATTTCATGTGTTACCACAGTGCAACTCGTAGTCAAACACATCACAGCATTCCCTAAGGCTGCTGAGGAGATAAAGGGCGGTGCGGGGCCTCTCTACACAGTGGAGTAGACTGCACTGTCTCTTCTGTAACCCTGCTTCCCTGAGGGCTGCCTTTGTTAGCCTTTTGCTGGTGAAGAGAGAAAGGTATTAGGGAGGTTCACCATTTAATAGCCCAAGACTCAGTAGTGACTAGTGTGTACCTGGTTTAGTACCAGCTCTAACAGACTGAATTATTTCAGGCAGCCCAACTCGAACACTTTGTGCTACTCTTTATACAAAATTACCCAAATGGGGAGTCCACCTTTTATGAGTTAATTGCACGTATGCTGTTCCTACTGTATTAACACATTATATCAGTGATGTTGTCTCTAGAAGGGGGGGGGGGGTGTGATTTAAGTGAGGTGTTGGATGAGAGCGGGTGAAATAAAATGTTTATCAATACACTGCATATCATCCAATCAACCCATGTCAACAAAAAAATGCCATAACATCCTGCTGTGATGGTATCTGCACCACACCAGAATGGGAAAGATCCATTCAGGTATGACTTCATCTTGTTTCAGGAGATGCGAGGTGGGTACATACATACATGGTCGTGGTGTCCTAAGGTTTAGCCACTATGGCCGACCTTATTGGAAAAGCTGTCTCGATGCCTTTTTGTGACTCTACCCCCTAGAGCCCTATGTGGCCTTTCTTAACAGGGAATAAAAGAACAGTTCCTTATCCCGTGCAGCACATAAACGTATGTATAAAGTCTGCGCAGCCTTATGACTGCTTGACCAAAACATTGAAGGGCTATCCTGCAGCATCTGCACAGGTGGAAGTTAGTATCTCGTATATTCTTAAATTGAAAAACATGACCATCTAAATGAGACTAAGGACCACTTTCTCAAAAATTGGACCCATGTCTGGAGGTTTTTGCTCCTCTGGACTCCCCACTAGACCTTCTGGTGGCATAGTTTTGAGGGGGGGTCCACCACCCACTCACTTTGCTAGGGGACACCTTCCCACTTTTCCCAACTCACCCCTTTACCTTGTCTTTCCCATACTGCTTAAGACCAACATGGCACTGTATGTCAGGGATTCCACTTGTGAGGACACCTGCCAAGGTATTTTATTACTTGTTGCTGTTCTTCTCCACTGGGAGATTTATTTCTAATACCTGACTTTTAACTTGTTAAGCAAAAAATTCAATGAACTTCTCAATTACAAAAAGGAAGCTAAGGGTATGATTTGATATTATTGTTCCAGGTCCTTCAGAACCTTTTGTTTCTTGTTAACACGTGTAATAATTTGTTTCTTTGTTTTCTCTTTTACTCCTTTTGTAAAATGCTAATATGATGGAACAGTTTAACTGGCATTGTTGAATAAATATACAATATGGCTCAAAATTTCAAGTCCTATGGTGCTAGCCAGGTATTAAAAGTCACTGGCCACAGATCTTTCATGTCTCACCATTGGTGAATTTCTATTCACCAGCGCAAAATTTTCACTTGCCAATGGCTAGTGGCAAGTGTAAATTTTGAGCCCTGTAACATATATGTCTCTGTGTGTGAGGACAACAGCTAAAAACATTATCTGCCGGCTGAAATAATGGACAGATCAGATATTTATTTCTGGCATCAGGAAAAAAGTTACTTTTATATATATATTTTTTTTTTTATATCCCTCCCCCAGGCTGCTCAGCAAAGAGTCCCTTTCTGGATCACTGAAAGCTGTCCTACGAGACACCACCAATGCCAAAGGGGAAAGCACGCAGTTCTTGGAGGTAAGAGGAACATATAGATATGGGGAAGGGGAGCAGTCGTTTCTTAATGAATACCAAGAGCGATCAGATGAGTGTTTGTGTTTCCCAGCTAGCTGTTATTTCTTCCTTGTCTAGGTGTGGGACAAGAATTGCAAAATAAAGAGCATCAACCTGACCTCTCTCGATAAGCATGGGAAGGTGTATGAGGATGGTGAGTTACATTGTATCTGCCTGATACAGGTTCCTTGCTTCCACAGAGACTGTAATGGGGATTAATAACACTCTGTCAGTGGGGTATGCAGGATGTGACTGATCCCCAACATAGTGGGAGGGATTTTTATCTACATCTTTGGTTTATTAAATGACCTTCCGATCTGGCACTTCTCATACCAGTATGAGAGCAGGTTAGTTATTCTGCCCATGCGTTGCCTGTTTTCTTTAATATATTAAAGGGACACTATAGTGTTAGGGATAGTAATATGTATTCCTAACACTATAGTGCCCTAGTCGTCATTTAGGTGAAAAAGCCTGCAATGCCAGGGTTAAAAAAATTGTGCAGGTCTCCTCAGTGAGATTCCACCTCTTTGGCTGAGATCATCAATGTTGATATTCCCAGCCAATCTAGTGCCATAGCATTGGGAGGCTAGTGCTCATGTGTGGCAAAATGCAGAGCTATGCAAATCAGATGGTCTCTCTGGAACATCTGACTGAAAGTTTTACTTTACTTTGCTATTATTACAGAAGCTCCTGTAGTGGCTGTCAGGGACATTCACTAGAGGCAGGTTAATCCTGCAAAAAATAAAAACGCAGTTCCTGGTGATTAACAATCAGGGTTAAATCAGGGGGCACATGGCACCCAGACCACTCACTTAGATATAGTGTTCCTTTAAATATGTGTATTGTTTAAACAGTATCCTATCATTTCAATGGTTTCTTATATTGATTGGGGGAAGAAGTATTGCTTATGGTACACCAAGATAATTGAATGGATTCTGTTGTTCATCTGTTAGGCTTTGTGAACTTGTCCATTCTCTGATAAACACTAATCATCATCTCTTCTAGACCAGTTTGGATGTCTGTCCTGGTCCCATTCCGAATCTCATCTATTGTATATTGCCGAAAAAAAGAGACCCAAAACAGAAAGCTTCTTCCAGATTGATTCTAAAAATCTTGGCTCAGGAGTGTCTGATGGGAAGGAAGATGCTATCCCAAAACCTATCAAGGTAAAGATAGCATTGCACGATCCTTAATAACTAGCTCACATACAGTTTTTACACACTTGTAGAAGAAAGGAATCCTTTAAATTGTACCTTAGGGCAGTGAATAAAAAATACCGCTCCACAGTTTGTAGAATTCATATGCTTTTGGAGGGAAATCACTCAGTGAAGGAAGGATCCTTGATTAGTTAATTAACTTCCCTTCTACGGGGTACGACTTCTACATATGGCATTGTAAATAATGCCACCAATGGTTCTAGAAACGTCCTAATAAATTATGGTTTACAAATTTCTGCAAAACCCAGAACATACATTTCACTACTATATATATTTCATGTTAGGTGATATTTGTAGGCTTGAACTTGTGTGTTGAGGGACAAACTTTGCACCAAAACCACTGCATCATAATGTAGTGATTTGGGGGCAGAAACTCCCTCTTTGCAGCAACAAGAGACTCTTCTTTGTTAAAATTTCAGTAACTGTAATTGGGGTGTGGAGTGAGAGGCATAAGTGAGGGACGTGGAGAAACGGCAGTGCAGAGAATAGTGAAGCCAAAAAATTAAAACATTTATTCAGCTCCATACACTCCACCCTAATACTGTCTGCATTCACACAAATGCCACACATATATACGTCAGCATCCCACACAGACACGACAAACATATATACCCTTACATTCACACACATGCACCACAGAAATGTAGCCCTGCGACCCCAAATACACATAAACACACCCCTGCATCCACAAGTAGACAGATCTATTCACTTTATACACATACTCACTCTCTTACATACCATGCAAAATGGCATAGCATATAGGATCATGGAATGAATGTGGAATAATCTGGCTTGTATGACATTGGAATGGAATATACAGTAACACAGCAAACTGGATAAGTGGATGGAAAAGTAGATTATATAGCACATGGATCAAGAAAAGGAATATAAAATCCTGGCTAGGAATATTCCATGGTGTGTGATTGTGGGATTCAGTATAAGATTATTTTGCTTTTGGGATCAAGAGGTTAAAGGGAAAACAAGTGAGTCAAAGCAGGAGCCAACTGAGGTCCATGTGGGTCAAGAGTTTGATCCTGTGTGTTATGAGGAGGAGTTTGGGAGAGGCAAGGTGTGACGCTTTAAGGAGGTCATCAAATTTTGTTTTGGGCTCAAGGCCTAGATTTTTTTTTATTTTTTTTTTATTCGGAATTCCCTTTTTGTATTTTTAACTCTTCAGGGTGATCAGTTTGTGTTCCATGAGGACTGGGGAGAAGGCCTGGTAAATAAGAGTGTTCCAGTTTTGTGTGTTATGGACATCGAGAGTGGCAACATTTCTGTACTGGATGGAATACCCGAATATGTGTCACCAGGACAGGTGAGACTTCCCTTTTGTTTTTTTCTGTCTCCTGTGATTTTTGGATTTTTAACAATCCTCTCTATCATTCATTTTATTTATTGTTTTTTTTTTCATTTTTGGTTCTTCATTAAGTTTGATACCATAAATAACTAAAATATATTTATATAATAAAGACACACTCGGGAGCCAGGTGGTTAGACTTGAGTGAAATAGAATCTAACTTAATGTGGCTCTGATACCTCAAACATACCTATTTCAGAGTCTGTTCTTTGTGTCTTTATTTCTAATCTATTTGCCCTTAAGACATAAGTCAAAGTAGGGACTTCTTTGTCGTATGCATTTTTCCTACACCTGACAATTGTGACAAAAAGGTGGAGTTTAAGGCATGCTCCACTTCCCATGTCAAGCTAGCAAATACCTCAATCTGAATACTTGTTGGTGTTACACTTACTGCACATTACAGCATGAGTGAAATGGAGTTCCTGGGTCTTATCATCCATCTAGAACAGGGATAGGCAACCTTCGGCACTCCAGATGTTATGGCAAAGCATCATGGGAGGTGTAGTCCAAAACATCTGCAGTGCCGAAGGTTGCCTATGCCTGATCTAGAAGATAGAAAAACTAATACGAAAACCCATTTTGAAGAAGTCATCGTTAACAGTTTTCTTAAGAGAGAGTAACCAATTCAGTGACTTCCTGCAATTGAGAATAAACTGTTTATGGACAAAGAAGAATATAAAAAACAAACAAATTTGAGGCTCAGAGCCATTGAGAAAGTTGAAATGTGTTTGGCTAGAGTCTGCTTTTATTGCTACGAAAGTCATAAAAATCTGGAAGGCAAAATTGGCTTTGTTATATGAACTTACACTGAATCTGAAAAAGTAGCTAAATAGAATTCTCCTCTAATGTGAGATCCGCATTTTATGATATGCTTGTAACTGTACAATGCTATTGGCGACTTTTTGTCTTTGATCTTCCTCTTCATTACCTTTTCTCTCCACTCTAATAGCTCTCAAAAGTAAATCCAATTGGGTACACAGTGAATTAGATCTAAGTCTACATTGAAGGAGACATAATCATTAGGACTGTTAAAGTTTCTACATACAATTTGGGAGTTATTGCTTACAAAATATAAAATTGTAAATATACACGTTTTATATTTTACATTGCATATGCTTGTACACATAACTACCTACCTGCATGATAGGTTAGATGTATATCCTATTTATAGAAGTGCTGCCCCTAATGGATTTCCTACACCATAATGCTATCCTAAGTTAGTCTATTAGATTTTTGCTTTTAAACATCCCTAGATTTGAGTATGTGTAATATACCTTGACTATACTTTGGGTGTGGTACTTGTGGTAATTTTTTAAATTAATTGATTTATATATGTGTATATATATTCTCCTTTTGCACTTCAACAAAATATTTAGTTGTATCTAAATTGTAAACCAAATGTATTTGCATAAAACAAATTTTGGTTGCAATCATAAAAAAAACGTGAATAAATTATGGGTGTACACTCTGGGAATTGTGTATGGATGAGTCCGGTAGTGAAGGGGTTAAGCTTCATATGTGCATGTCTTTTGGACTAAATGTTTGGTGGGAAGTTAACTAGCCCAATATATAGGTTCAATTTGTATATCTACATATATGATCTTGTAGTATTTTTTGCAGTATAATGTTTATTAAACTTTGAGATTAAATTGCAAAATAAGTGTGAGAGGAAGCTGAACAGTGTTGCCATATAAAACTAATTGACCGTAAGAAATCTCCAGAAAGATGAAGATAATAGCAGGAATCTAACAATTAAAAAAAAAAAATGGAAAAGGAAAAGCAGCAGGTTTCTATGTATAACTATTTCTGCGTTTCTGCTCCAGGGCACGTTTTTTTAGAGATTTTTTTAGCAGTTTTAAGTTCCACTTTTGGCTTTGGTTTCACCTCCTTGTTACATCGAATCCCTTTTTCTTTACCATAGGCATTCTGGTCCCCTGATGACACTGGAGTTGTGTTTGTCGGCTGGTGGCATTCCCCTTATCGACTTGGCTTAAAGTATTGCCCCAATAGGAGGTGAGATTTGCCCCAAATGTGAACCTTAACATAGCACTTTTTCCAATAATCCCACTGACCTGATTTTTCTACTCCTAGATCTGCACTGTTTTTTGTGGACCTGACTGGCGGCAAATGTGGTGAGTGAGTAGGATTGGTGCAGTTTGAAAATGTTATTCTCTAATCCAGGAATAGTTGGAGAATTGGCAAAGGAATTGCACATTTTAATTTGTGCCCATAAATGTTATTGCTTTGAGAGCACATTCCAAAATTAAAGTGCTCTGGATAAATGTCCATACACAGTCTGTCGTGTCCATACACATCTTGTGTGATGCATATCCTGTGAATAATATAAAGTGACACTCCACCGCCTAAATACAAAATAAATAAAAATCACTCTGTAGTAGATATACCCCAAATTTTTATTGCGGTGTGTATATATAAAAACATCTTGCAAAAGTTGCTGTTCTGTCTTTTGCAAGCCCTCCCCTTCTAACTCCATCCATATTTTCCATAGCTGTCCAATCACAGGCTTCCTATTGCAGCTCAATGATAATTCTTTGCAAGGCTCTGGGCTATTGCTGCCTCTTGAGTTTAGCTCCACTGAGCTAACCAAACCAGGAAGTAACAGGGCCGGTTGTCTACTTTAAAGCCAGGGGAGTGTAATCAGGTTCATTTATAAAAGTGTCAATTTATTTTGAAAGCTGCCCTTTTTGCAAAATTAAATAAGGATTATACACTCGTCATACATACAGCTGTTTAACAAGCTAAACTGATTTTGGGGTCTGGAGTGTCCCTTTACACAAGATTTTAGAAAGACTTAACATACTGGCTGAGCTACTAAGAAGTGCAAGGTTGGGATTTATAAACAAAGAGATAGTTATCAGATTATTCATCAAGAATGGAATCTGTCAACAAGGTGGTTATATGAGGGGGCATAACTAGCACACAGGAAACAAGTGTCCAAATGATCAGTCTTAAGGGCATGTGTAAACATTTTATGGATTAGGTCAAGGTGCCAGTGGGACAAAAGTTGAAGTCTTTCCTTCATGTGTATACATGTGGTGACTTAATTTTTTTTTTTTTTTATTGTTTGGTATTGGCAATCATAATGTTTTATTCTTCTGCTAAATACTGACATCAACTATACTTCCAGTCCTGGGTTTTGTTCATCACAAACAGAAACATGAATTGTTATGGAATAAACTATTCCATATATTGGCCTAAACTTTGAAAATCACTTTCAAATCCCGACAGTACACATTTTAGTGAATCCCTGTCTGCTACTTTTCTAGCTTAGTGTAAAGTTAAAAAGCTCTATTTTTGTGAATTCTCCTTTATGTATTTATTTATTTTGTAATGTTTGCCTTCCCGCCCACCACCCCCTTTTTTATTTATTTTTTTTTATTTATTTTTTTTTGACCCTCCTGCCTTATTTCAGAAACACTCTCCACGGACTCGGCTTCTGTTTTTTCACCCAGATTGAGCCCTGACAAGTGCCGTATAGTATATCTAATGTGTGAACAATTTGGACCTCATCAGCAGTGCTGCAAACTGCTTATGGTTAGTATAATCTTTTCCATACACTTTTTCTACCATGTTCATTTCCAGCTAATCTACTATGATTCACAGGTTTGGCATGTCTATTTATATAATTATGTGCCTGGCATGTATTTGAATTTTAAGAACTTTATTGAATCTGACAATACTGGAGTATATTTATCTCAAGTGTTCTGAAAAGCAATGATTCAATTCTGTCCTTATTTTGATCATATGTCTTATAGTGCAAAAAAAAAAAAAAAAGAGTACAAGAGAATACTGAGAATTGACAACAGCTCAAGTAGCCTGCTCTTTGGTGGGTCACTGCTCAGATCACAATCTGTTTTAGCTCATTACAAAGAAAACCTAGGCCTATTGAATATGATATAAAATTACCAAAATGAGCGCACTTGAACTGATGACAAAATAGTTTCAAAAACAGACATATATACACAATAAGTGCAAAAAAACCCAACAATTTAAGTGCATAGACAAAAGAAACCAAAAGTGTATAAGTGCTTTAGAGGTGATGAGGCACTCAGTTCAGCTGCACTATACCTTAGTGACACAAAACGTAGTTACAAACCAGATAAAATTACCAAAATGAGCACGCTTGAACTGATGACAAAATAGTCTTCAAAAATAGACATATCTATTCTCCAAGCAAACTTATACAGCACACAATAAGTGCAAAAAAACAGCAATTAATATAGACAAAATAAACAAAAAGTGTGTAAGCGCAATAGAGGTGATTGAATATAAGACTGTTCCCACCCAAAAGGGCAATCTAGATCCAAAATGCAGGCCGTCTCTCTTTGCACAAGTGTCTGGATTACAAGTTGATCCAGCACGCAGTACTGTGTCACACCTAGGACTAAGGATAACGTATAACCGGACCTTAGAATGGCCGGACTTAACGTCTCCAAGAATAATCAAAATACTTGCCGAGGTCACGGACACATAATCAGACACATCGATGAGGGAAAGCCAGAAGTCAAGGATACCAGATATCAGGGAAGTCAAAACAAAGCCAAAGTCAAATACCAGAAAATCAAGATCAGGAACGCACTCTCGGTTAACCATAGGCATCAAACCACGACAGGGAAATGAGTAAGAGGAGAGTTGGGTTTAAATACACATCCTGTGGATCTGATTGGCTGTAACCGGCCTTTGAACCCAAAGGCAATTACCAGGTGTGTATGATTGCTGCTCAGCACAAACCCTCCTGTGGATTTGATTGGCCCTGACCGGCCTTTGAACCCAGAAGTAATTACCAGGTTTCCATGTGCATGATTGCTGCTTGGCACAACTTTTCCTGTCAGGACGGTAATGTTGCTCGGCACAACTTTTCCTGTCAGGACAGTAAATGCCATTAACCACTTTTTTATGTGTGGATGAATACATGA
>OW240919.1:102068985-102357042 GCA_933207985.1 Pelobates cultripes | reverse complement strand
CCTAGTTCTAGATACAGACATTTTTCTCATTCCTTCTTCTCCACATCTGTCTGACTGTACAAACAAGAGAGAGACTAGAAAGCCGAAGGGAAGTTAGCTATGTTTGCTGGTAACCCTTTGTGGCAGGTCTCTGTGCTTTGTGCGGCTAAACTCTTGACATGAGTTATGACTCACATTTGCATTTAAATCTGCAGAAGAATATAGTAGTGGTTTTTATTTTTATTTAATTTTTTGTGGGGGGGGTCTTACAGTATTTGTCTTTGGAACAACGTAGAACTAAACCAAACCAGAAAAGCCTATGTTTTTTTTTTTAAGATTAAGATCTTCACCTCTTCCCAAAGAAAGCATGCTTAGTTGAGCATGCACCAGTTGTGTGTTGGTGGAAGAATACTGAATGTTGTGTTTATTTTAATGTCTTCGTTTGACCATCTCTTTTGAGCAGATGAACCTTACACATTTTATTGTATTACCCTAATAAATAACGTATCATAAACTAGAAATCATTTTTTGTTTTTTTTGTTTTTTTTGTTTGTTTGTTTTTTTTCTATGAATATACAGGACCTTAGTAAATATTAGTGTGAATTTTCCGTGATGTAGACATTTAGCTGTGTTTGCTCCCATGCTTAAATAGGTAGGTTGGATTGTGATCCTCATGTGTATTAGCCAGTCACAACAAGTGCCTAAGGCACTATTGTGGCAAACTTGGTCTAGTGTCATCAGCGACTATGCATTATACTACGAATGGTTTAGATTTTCAATGTCAAAGTGGCACTTGTTGTCTTAGGGGTGCACGATGAGGTCTAGTAGGATTTGTGAATTTTGTTGTGATATTTAATAAGCTTCCTAATTTTTCTGGAACTTAAACCCAAGATGGATCTGTCAGTAGCTACCTGTAGCAGTTTGTGTATAAAAATTTTTTTTTTTTTCTTTCGATTTGTAAAACTTTTTTTAGAGCATTTGCCTGCTTGTGCCTACTTCTTACAAACTAATTCACACCCTTCCCCTTTCCTGTTCTGTTTGTACTACTCTGCAGCCTGTGCTTGAGATTATGCTGATTAACGGCCTTTCTTTATTACAGAGCATAAGGTGATCATTGTAGGATTGGACAATGCCGGGAAGACCACCATCCTGTACCAATTGTAAGTATTTTACTTTCACACCCAACCCCCAGCAGATGGCCAGGGTTACAAGGAGGGGTGGGGGGGGCGGGGAAGCAAACACTTGATGTTAAAAGGACAAAGAAGCTGTTTAACATATGGCCATTACAGGATGGATGTATAGAAGATATTGATTGAAAGTGTGTGTGAAACAAATAAATTGGGGAAAATTGCTGTGATTAGAACTTGTCATATACAAGGTAGTGTTATTGTGCAGCTAAAAAACTTTATATGGTATTTATGTGCTGTAAACGGATATTCAATGTGGCTGTTACTACCTGTATTTTGTAGTTCATGGCATGACTGAATATTGAGAATTCCTAAAATGTCAATAGTGGCTTTTAATTTTGTTTATTTTGAACCATGCTAGTACAAACTAAAATATATAGGTAAAAAAATCATGGGACTTTCCTGCAATCATTTTAGATTTCTTGTTAAAGGTATACACTAGGGAAAAATCCCCAACTGACCAATTTTGTTGCAAAACCGTATTAAGATTGGCTGAAATAATCCCCAATCAGAATAGAGCTATAATTACAATCCTGGTCACTGGCCAGAAAGGGGCAAATATAGGATAAATAATTTGGCAATATGTCCTGCAAATGTCTCTGTCTACTCTTACATTTTTGTACATTGAACTTTTGATGGATCAGTGATGTATCTTTAACTAATTAGGGCTCAGTTTGACAATGTAGATAGCCTTATAGATAAAGGAAACATACAAAGAGAAACTTATATATACAGTTGTTTTTATACTATAAGTTTACGCTATGAAACTATAATCGTTCCTTCAGGCTATTCAAGGTTATTTGGCAATTACCCATCTTGATTCTATTTAGAATTCCAGACTGTGTAAACTGTTAACTTGGTGGGGTTTTGGCAAGCTTATTATCAATTTAAAATAAGTATGACTTAACGTGAATATTATGTATGTAACGAGGAGTTTATGAACTATTCAAAATGTCACAAAATGAAAATATAATCGTTGCACACAGAGGACACTGACAAACTTTTACACACAGACAGTGACACATACTCACTGACAGGCACTCACTTATTTGACACACACACATTCACTGACAGTCACACACTGATATGACAGACATTGACTGCCACCTACACATTCTTACACACTCACAAATTTATTATTTTATTTAAGCCCACCAGGTGTCTCTACCTTTGGGAGAAATAGATTGGTTTTGAAATGAAGTGTATGTAAAACAATGAGAAACGTATTTCTAACTTTTTAGTATATGACTGGACTATGTAGCCATTTCAAGCACTGTCTGAACTAAGTCACATGTATATTGTTGAAGAATCCTTACTATGGGGGTAGGAATGAGTTATCTCTCTTTCTCTTTCTCTTTCTCTTTCTCTTTCTCTTTCTCTTTCTCTTTCTCTTTCTCTTTCTCTTTCTCTTTCTCTTTCTCTTTCTCTTTCTCTTTCTCTTTCTCTTTCTCTTTCTCTTTCTCTTTCTCTTTCTCTTTCTCTTTCTCTTTCTCTTTCTTTTTCTCTTTCTCTTTCTCTTTCTCTTTCTCTTTCATACTTCATGCAAGGTTTATATTAAAGATAGTTTCGAGACGACCGTTGTCCTTTCTCACATACTCTGTGTTTAAATGCAAAGATATGTTTTGTAAACCAGCAGTTGCTGTTTCACTGACTATATCGTCTTTCATCCTTCAGTTTAATGAATGAGGTGGTCCATACTGCCCCAACCATTGGCAGCAATGTGGAGGAGATTGTAATAAGGAACACACAGTTCCTGATGTGGGACATTGGTGGACAAGAAACTCTCAGGGCAACGTGGAACAGTTACTACTCAAACACCGAGGTGGGTACCACCAGTCTTCTTGTTTTCCTTGCACTACGAAGACATCTCTTAACTTAAAGTTAACCTGTTAAGAAATATTCAACTTGCCTTAAGTTACCCCCCAAAACATCATATATTACAAAGATACATGATGTTTTCTGTGTAAAATATTGACATATACTTCCCCTCCTTTTCCATTCCACCATCTTCCTGAGCTTTGTGGGTGTTAACTCTTCCCCTGCTATGTTTCTTCTCTGCCCAAGTGTTTTCATAAAGGAAGCCTGACCCTTCTTTTTAGTTCAATATGGAACTTTAGGTAATTTTTTTTTTTTTGGGAATTCTAGACCAAAAAACTTCATCTTCTGTTCCAGATATTTCTGCCCATTCTGTTTTATAGTAAGACTCCCTCATGGCATATTTCTACACACACAGCATTTGTTTACTCAAAATGAGTAAGGCTGAAGCTTGCGACTGCTGATCCCACTACAAAGACCTAGATTGTTATCTCGATACAATGCCAAACTGCCTGTTGGTGGGATAAATATGCCTAAGACCCCAAAATGCATTTATTTTTTTAAAAAGGTAACTTACTAAGAAATATTTTGCTCTAAGCACAAACCGCACTGACTGCCTTGATGGTCTTTTTCAGTTTGTTATTCTGGTGATTGACAGCACAGATCGAGAGAGACTACCAGAAACTCGGGAAGAGTTGTACAAAATGTTGGCACATGAGGTGAGTCGCTTTTTCTTTGTTAGTCTTCATAGCTAACTATACACTAATGTGATAAATTAATAACTCCTTTTCTTCCTGGGCATAGGAGCTTCGAGATGCAGCAGTACTTGTCTTCGCCAATAAACAGGATGTGAAAAACTCGATGACTGCTTCAGAGATTTCATCTATGTTGGCACTTGGCGCCATTAAAGACAGAGCCTGGCATATTCAGGGCTGTTGCGCACTTACAGGAGAAGGGTGAGTTGTTGTTGTTTTTTGTTTGTGTTTTTTTTCAGAATTGCCACATTACAAACACATTTCTGTACTTTTCAATATCTAGACATTTTGTATTGCCCTTTGCGATTTTTTTTTTTTTTATTATATGCAAAATCTGTTTGTTTATTGTATCTGTAAATCAATAGTTGGCTTGATAGTTGAATATTGAGTTATACATGATATATAAGTTAATGACAGATCTAAATCTGAAATCGAATGATTGTAAACAAATATATACAACACCATATTTACGCTAATACCTGGAAGTGTGTGTATGCAAGTCTCTAAGCAATGTCTGATACTTTAGAATTGTGATACTGATTTATTTTAATCGCTTTTCTTTTATTCAGATTACCAGCTGGATTGGACTGGTTGAAATCTCGTGTCACTGCTAACTGACAATAGTGCAAGTTTTGTATTTATTTTGTGCGCGAAGCACTTTTTTTGTACATTTGATATTTTAATTTTGTATTTATAAATATATATTTGGGGTTTTTTTATAAAAAAAAAATGCAAAACAAAAAAAAACAACTTTTTGATATGGACGATTTTTATTATTTTTTTTTTTAAACTTTTTTTATTTGAGTGGAATTTTCAGACCTTGGTGAAGCTCTTTGGTTACTACACTGTAAAAATACCTGGACACGCTCGGTTTAATGCTTCCCAAGTTCATATCCACAACTTTGATGGAGAGACGTTACATTTCTGATTCATGCAACATTGAAATCATCCAAATCATTTTGTGGAATTACAAGGTTCCAGCTGTAGAAAGCAATTGAAGACCTTATGTAGATCCTGCAACTCCAGCCAGCCAAAACCGTTCGAGATTCATTTTTTGGTTACTTGTGACACTGATCTCAGTCCCTGGATACCAAGAAGTCATTTTTGCACCTGTAACTGTATTAAGTTTTAACTCATGTAGGTGTAACTATATGAAATGTGGATACTCTCATATTTGCTCACATCTGTTTTTTTTTTTGTTTTTGTTTTGTTTTTTTCCCCTAACCATCCCTACCTCAATCTCACACACCCTTCCTTCTTGTAAACGTATGATTTGCAATCTTTTGTGGGATAGATAAAGTTTGCAAACGTGGTTTTTTTTTTTTTTTTAACTAATACAATAAATAGAAGGGTTGTTTTTATATTTGTTTTAAAATGTATAGTGAGTGATAATGTAAATATTTTACACTTTTTTTTTTTATTTTTATATTCCATTTATTGACGACCTGTGACAAATTGTGAAGCTGAGCAATGTTTGCATGTCAGGAATGTGATTCAGAAATACTGAAGAGTGTGTGTGTGTGTGTATGTGTATATATAATTTCATCCCTGAAAAATTTTGTATTTATGAATTTAAAACAACAAATTATGCTTCTATCAAACCTGTCCAGTCTTCAATAATGTAATCCTTACAGACATGACTGTGCAATCCAAATATTTAGATACAACAACTTGCTACATGTCTTCAAGAATAAAGATACTCTAATGCAGGGGTGCGCAAAAGGTAGCACCCTAGATGTTTTAAAACTGCTTCTTACAAGATGCTGTGTCATTCTAAAGACATGCAAAGCATCATGGTAGTTGTAGTTCTACAACATCTGGAGGATCTACCTTTTGGGCACCCCTGCTCTAATTCACTGCAAATATACGGCATCTAAGGGGAGACTGGGTTCATAATCGTGGTGGTAACAAAATGCCAAAACAGCATAGCTGGAGGCTGAATTTACTGTTTAATGAATAAACCCGTGTAGTATTAAGTTGTGACTCATTACAAATCTTGAAGTTAAAGGCGTAAAAAAAATATATATATATATATATATATATATATATTTTTTTTTTTTTTTTTATTATTATTTTTTTAAACAAATCATTAATTTGCATATTACTGTTCTTTTTCACATGTGATGGTTTCAACCCCCCCCCACCCCCCTTTTCTTTCAAAGGAGCAAACTTATTCATGAGCAGAATCTCGCTGTCTTTAAATGGAGATTTGGTAAACTTTGCAAGAGACCTTTCATTGGTGCTAGAGTGTGAGGAGGGGCAAGGGAATGACTTTGTGTTTTATAGTATTAAGCCTTTCTGTGTCTGCCTGTGCTGGGAATGTCTGCACTATAGGTATGAGTAAGGTGTCATTAAATATTGTTTGTTTTTTATATTTGTGTGCTGTGATATATATTTCTCTTTTTTTTTTTTTTTTTTTTAATATGACTGGAGGTGGATCATTGATTCTACATGAACAAAGTGATGATGAACACCACGTGACGGATATGTTTCTCATTTACACATCTGGGTGAACATTTATTCTGTGTTATGCTTAGTACACACATAGATGTGTGTGCTGTTGAAAAAGGAAGTGCTATAAACTGGTTCAGTTTTTAATTTTAATATATATATATTTTTTATTTTTTTTTGTTTCGCCAGTCAAATTCATTTGGATGTATTTAAAGAGTACGGTAACTTTCCCTTCCAGAGAGGGGACGGATCCTTGTTCCTTTACCTCACTGGGGTAAACGTTACCTCTGCTGGGATTCTGTTTTAGAGGCGTCACCCCACAATGTCTTAGAATTCTTGCACATCATCACACACACTCGTGTACTCTGTGTACGGTGCTAATAATTTGCCTTGACTGCGAATAAAGAAACAAAATGATTTTTTTTTGTTTTAAGAAAAACATGTTATTGCAACTTGTAGCTAGTTGTCTGTGTTAAAAGGGAGAAGTGACACTCTCATACCTCATTCTTGTAATTCAATACAAAGGTGAAAGTGTTAAACCATCCCTTTAAGTGCCATAACAAGTTTGCGTCATTACAATGTTTATGGTGCAAAGCTTACCTGAGGAGTAGGACTGCTGCTGGGGTAAAATTAGAGGACTGAGAGGAGTCCAACTGAAGTTGAAGTTGTGCATTTACAGAAGCATGGAAGGTATTTTACTTATTCTTTAATACATCTTATAATGCATTAAAATAATGAAGGGAAAATTTTTTTTATTTTTTATTTTTATTTAAAGGCACGCTATATGATCAGGAACACAAACGTGTTTTCCTGACCCTATGGTGTTAAAACCACCATTTAGGTGGTTTATCTTAGTTCCATCCCTGGGTGTGTCTGCTTGTGCTGGCCTTGCCCCTGATCCACCTCCTTGGCTGATGCTGGCATCAGCCAGGAAAAGAAATGGATGAGATCATCAAGGAGGAGGGGCTAAACACTGGCTTGGCCAAACAGCATCTTCTCATAGAGATGCATTGAAACAAAGCATCTCTATGGGGAAAGTTCTGCATCTCCATGCAGAGTGTGGATAGGCTGAATATCAGTACTGCACCCATACCTAAGTCTCTGCAAATCTTTATATTTAAATAGAAGTCAAAATTACATGCAAATAGTCAATGTCTTATTGACCAGAATTTGAGTACATTTGGAGTAAATTATGAGAGTTTAGTTTACTCTTTGTGCTGTGAGTCACAGTGCTCAGAATACCCCTAATACTTTGTGGCACCTCCTCCTCTTAGAAGCTACTCCTATTGGCCTTCTCATTCCATATTTAACTAGGTAAAGGACAGCAGGAAAAAAAGCCCAAAGAATCTTGGCAGGAGTAAATCCACGGGTCATCATTATCCAAAAGAGAGAAAATAACAGAGAGGAGACTCATGGCCAACACAGATGAAATTATCAGTAAGCAAAACTTTATCAGCTGTTACTTCTGTTTTAATTCTTTATTTTTCAGTGCAAGAGTGGTACAAGTAGTACTGAGGTGCCCCGAAAGCATTCCTCAGGCAATTCCTCGCTTAACATGCGGGGCATAGAAGTAACAGGCACAGTTTTATATTTTAGGCAAGCTTGGTTAAGTAGATTTACACTGATTATATTAGTAAAGGTAACATGCTAAGATTTAAAGAAGACAGGCTGTCAGCATAGTTTTAAAATATAAGAGTCATGCGAGGCAAACGTTTCAAGACTTTAGATACAGGCTATCTATAACCAGGAAAACTCACTGAGTGTTATTACTGTCAGATTATCTGGAATGAACAGAGAGATATATCAAAGCTGTAGTGAAGCCTACGTGTATACAGACTGTGTAAGCTGTGATATATACCAGTAGCTGCATTAAATGGGTATGCGTATTTTATCTCGTTGAAGTATATAGCTTTTACAACTACAAGTGGTTCTCCTAAGCTAGGCAGCCAGCTTTTTGTATAGTACAAGAAAGTCATATATGCCTTATGATGTGTTGGTCTTGAGGCTGTGGTGTTCCACGGGTTCCAGGGCCCGATGTACATGGTGCCGGTTCCCACGTCTGGTATAGGCTTGCGTTCTGATGATACCGTGTGGGTGGTTGTGCCAGAAGCATGTTGTTTGCAGGTTTACCCGGTGTTGCTTCTTGCCGGATATGGCTAAGCCTGTATGGTTGCCAGACATGCTCTCCCAAATGCGGAGCTGAGTGATGGCAGGTAAATCTCAGAGTGTCGTAAGTAGCTCAGCACATCTGAAGCTATTCAAGGGGAGCTGCTGGCGTATCCTGACGGGGATCCAGGGATGTTACCTGGGTCTGTTGCACGGGCACCCTGTTGTGGTCGTCTCGCCCCGCCATTACGCACGTGTCTGCGTGTTGTCGGCCATCTTAATACCGCACTTCACTGCTGGGCTAGTGCTTGGGCCTCGCGGTTTGTGTGGCTGTCACCCGTGGGGACCGGGATAACCCCCCCAGTCCAAGGGGGGGGGGAATAGGACCGGGTCCGCCGCAGTTTAAGGTGCCTCTCGAGTCACATTGGGCAGGATAGTGGGGCAGCGGCCGTCTGCCCCACTCACCGCCGGATAGGGTCCCGTCTGAGTTGGCGGTAATCTCTCCCCCGAGGGACTAGAACTCCCTGAGCAAGCCTCTCCTCGGGTCCGGTGGCTCGTGGTCCGTGGCGGTCGCGGCTGTGGGTCTTAGATTTGGTATCTAAGGGGTTTGTAAGTTTAATATGTGGAGAGTTGTAGGAGCCGTTCTTTTCTGCGACCGTCCATCTTGACGGTCCGGCCCCGCCCCCCAGCTGTTACTTCTGGGCTAAGACATACACAAGTTATTATACTAACCTCTTAAACTTCATGCCCCTATTGGGATGGTCAATTTATGTAGTGTGGCGGAGCTCCGCCAGTACCTCTGTTTGCCCAATTGGTCCTGTAAAGTGCTGTTCCCAAAAAAGTGCCACCCGGGATGGACCACTCCCTCCGGTCTTCCCTAGGTATGCCACAGCTTACTTTATTTGCCATGCAGGTTACTACATTTCATCTATAGCCTTAAAGGGACATAATATGTACCCAGAACACTTCATCTCAATAAAGTGGTCTGGGCACGCACTATGTTCCTGCCATTTTAACCCTGCAAATGAAAAACACTGCCATTCTGCAGGAATGGCAATGTTTATTTTGCATGGTTTAAACCACTAGAGTTGCTTCTGCCAAAATAGCCAAGTAAAACATTGCTATTTCAATCAGATTGCCTTATAAATACCATTTTATTGCAACAGTGCAGCATTGTGCTACACATGCACACTTAGCCATCCATTGCTTTTACATAGAAAAGCATTAGATAGGCGGAGATCATCAATTTTGATAATCTCAACCAAGGAGGCATGACAGCAGGACGCCGTGAGGACTGAAAGGTAAGTAAATCTCGCCCTCCAAGCCCCCAGCACTACTATGGATTGAAACTATAATGTTAGGAATGTATGTATGATACAGGCATAAACGGTCCTAGTATTCATACAAAAGAAAAATCAAAACACAGGAAATTTAACAAACGCCACATTTTATATAGAAAAAAATCTATATACTTAAAAGACCAAATCTATAATACACTATTTTTACAAAACTGGAGAAAGTGAGAGGTAACAAAAAAAAACAAACAAACAAAAACATTTTGCTTTGTTGTCCTACCTACACACAGACAGATTGGTAAAATGAATTTTCTTCAGAGGTTAAGCCACTTAGTGATAATGCTTGTCTCCATAATAGGAGTACGTCCATGGGACTGAATGTGCACCATTATCTGTGAATTAGTACATGAATGAGTTTGATAAGACATTTTTATATAGGCATTTGTGGGAATCTTGGAAATTTTGTGTGGCTCCCTTGAGGCTCTTGTTGCCTTTATTGAGGCTATGAAATCCCCGAACAGAACTTTAAAGGGACACTATAGTGTTAAGAATACAAAGATGTATTCTTAACACTATAGTGTCCCTCTCCTTCCCCCCACCCAGGCAATTAAAGAGTTTAAAACCGTTTAAGCACTCAACTTATTCCAGAGCCAAGGTCCTTGTGGCTCCATCTCTGCCTCCTTCAACATCATTCCGAGGGGGACTTTGAAGGTGTTGGATGTTCTCATGCACAGCGTGAGAAAGTCCAGTGTTGTTTTCACAAGAGGCAGTCTTAATGTTGCAGTTTCTCTAAAACTGTAATGTTTTTCAGCTGCAGAGTTAAAGGGACAAGGACACTGCACTCAAACCACTGTAATTAGATGAAGTGGTCTGGGTGTCTAAAGTGTCCCTTTAATATACATACGGGGGATAGGGTTACTAAATTTTGTACTAGAAATACACCACAGCTGTCCTACGTTTGTAACAGACTTATTTTCAAAACCAAAGCAGATCTATTTACTAAAAAATGAATTTTATCCAGATGTTATTTTGACTCGTATTTCTCATATTCACTAATGCATAATCAGGTCAGAATGCCGCAGTATCAAATAGAATTTACAAAGAACCAATTGTAAAGAAAATAAGGACAAGTGCATTTGGTCCCAATTAAATTATAGTTTGCTTGCTTTTTGCCAGAGAGCAATAATAATTAGGACTATTTGCACACAAGCAGTGTAGTGCTGAGTTTAGTGATTAACCATTTATTGCATAAATACTGTGATTGTCCATATTTGCACCATACATGATTAAAGGGATCTAAATGCAGTTGTTATGGTGCCAGGACGCACTCTTACCTCAAGGGGTTAAATCGTTTTCTTCAGTAGCTATGTCCACTCTCCGCAGGCAGAAAGAAATGTACCTTTGCCAAGCCAGTTTAATGAATGCGATGTCACTGATAAGCTGAGAGCGTCAGTTGACGCTCTGCGCTTCCTGAATTTGAAAATTGCAATGCCGTTTGGGGGGCAGTGGACATCGCTGCTGGAGGCAGCGTAGGGTTAAACTGTTCGAAAACTGTTTAACTCCTTGAGTGCCTCCAGGGGCCTACTGGTACCATAACAACTTCATTTAGATGAAGTTGTTTTAGTGCCTGGAGTGTCCATTTTAGGCTATTGGTAAAATGCTGTTATGTCTTGTGACTTTCTTAACTTATATGGCTCCAGTCAAAAATAAAATACAGCATTTTAACTGCATCAGTTTCGTGTTGCATGCTCATTTCTACTTTTATGGTTGTTGGGGAGTAGCAGTTCTGCCTTAGAAAAGTAGCACCAAGACCAGCACTCATGAACTGTTATCGTGAAAAGAAATAGCAAGAGAACCTTGCAGGGTAAATACTTCATATCCAACGAATGCATAAGCCTAGCCACTTCTGGACTTCCAGGCCGTTCAGATAAATTATTCTTTTGGCATATTAAAGCTACAAGTATATTGTATCAGTTATGTATTTTTATGTAACACTGTATATTTTGCTGTACGGAGAGATAATGTGATTAGCAGTACATTCTTGCACAATTATCTCTCCTGTACAGCAGGCTAAATTCCCTGCACAGTCCTCTGTAGTAAAACCCCTGCTTAACCTCTGCATGGAAACCCCTTGCATAAATACTGTGACCGTGGAATAAAATGACAGTTGACTCCCAGACTGTGTCGTCTAGTAATAAAGAGGGATTATTATTACGCTGCCTGTGTTTTACCTGCTTTATCCTGACTACCAGCGGAGATACTGTGGATTATACTGCTACTCCGCTACAAAGTTCAACAGGAAGTGCAGGTATTTAAAGGACCACTATAGGCACCCAGACCACTTCAGCTCAATGAAGTGGTCTGGGTGCCAGGTCCATCTAATGTTAACCCTGCTTGCTGTAAACATAGCAGTTTCAGAGGAACTGCTATGTTTACACTAGGGTTAATCCAGCCTGTAGTGGCTGTCTCCCTGATCACAGTGAGAAGACGCTGACGTCCACAAGAAAGCATTGAGAAATGCTTTCCTATGCACTATTTGAATGCACGTGCGGCTCTTGACGCGCATGCGCATTCGGCGCTGACGGCAGAGGGAGGAGAGTTCCCCAGCGCCGAGGGAGCCTGGTGCTAGAGAAAGATAAGTGTTTAACCCCTTCAGTCCTTTTTAGCCCAGCGGGAGTGGGACCCTGAGGGTGGGGGGACCTATTAACACTGGAGAGCCAGGAAAACAAGTTTGTTTTCCTGGCAATTTAGTGGTCCTTTAAAGGGATACTATAGTCACCCAGACCACTTCAGCTCAATGAAGTGGTCTGGGTGCCAGGTCCCCCAGGTTTTAACCCTTCAGATGTAAACATAGCAAAACTGCTATGTTTATATTAGGGGTTAATCCAACCTCTAGTGGCTGTCTTCCAGACAGCCACTAGATGCGCTTCTGCGACGCTGGATGCAAATTTTGCATCCATTGCGCAGAGCATCCATTTTAATGCATTAAGAAATGCTTTCCTATGGACTGTTTGCAATTGCCCACTCGGGAGCTGATGTCGGCGGGTGAGGAGAGGTCACCAGCGCCGAGGGAGACCAGCGCTGGATTAAGGTAAGTGGGTTTTAACCCCTTCAGCGCCACGGGAGGGGGACCCTGAGGGTGAGGGTCCCCCAAGGATTATATAGTGTCAGGAAAACCGCATTGCTTTCCTGACACTATAGTGATCATTTAAGGGCTGAGGTGATTGCAGATTTACAGTAGGTAGATGGAGCCAGAGAGTCTTAAAAGCAAAAGTACTCTATAGAAACTACAGCAGGAAATAGTGAGTTCTCCTTGTGGCTGAATGAGAGAAGCTCAGCAACCAACAGACCCAGGTTCAAATCCCACATAGCCACTAAACAAGTGTGATGCAGATAGGTATATGACAGTTACTCTCTCAATGTTCTTAAATACATTAGCATATATAAGTTAAACAAAAACATCATCGTGCAGACAAATCCTCAACAGGGAAAAAAAACCCTCTTTACTAACTCATGTTAAAAAATAAATCTTTAAGCATATCAAATAGGGGGTCATGCAGGATCAAAGATTTGGTAGTGTGCCCTAGGAAAGTGCCCTCCACATCATCAGGGAACAACCTGATAATACCCATCAGGGCTGAAGCTTAATGGCCACCATTCTACAGTATGAATCTGAAGCATGGTTATCCTCTCCCGGCCAATCCATATGAGATGAACCCACAGAGTGTTTGCACACTTAGAAACAAGAACTCCAGAGGCATTGGCCCAATAAATGACCATTTAACCTGGCACAGCAGATCTAGAACCTCTGAAAATCCTTAGTTACAAGCTAAGGTCTCTAATTTTCCTGCTTTTGACATAAATATACAAAGATGAGGCAGGATCTTCATTATAAACTAATTAAAAATGTTGAAGAACATTAAACAATTCAACCATTAACAAAGGAAGCAGAACACCGCTGAGGAGTCCTGTGGGAGGATGTGCCACAAAAATCCCAAGTGTCTGCCCCTTCAGTCGGTGGATGTTTTATCACAGTAGTAATTGTTTCCTCTTGGACCTTGACAACAGTAGAATGGTAAAATGTGCACTCGTAATCATTGCCTCATTAAATTGCTTGTGAAAAAAAAAAAATACCAGTTGACAAAAGAACAACATTAACTAAGAATCAGTGCAAACAGTTAAATTCTTCCCCTAGGTGTAGGTAATACTTGAAAAATATCAGAACCAGCCTTAGCAATCATGTCAGTATCTTGCAGCTTATCCATGAATCTGTCATGGTGCCTTCTCAGCACCTCAGTGTGACCGCACCAAATCAGTATGGTCACACTATCGCAGTGACCGATCGTTTTCGACGTGCACACATGTTGTGGGTTCAGAGGACCCAAATTAGCCAATAGCAGGATTTACTGGATTATTTAAACCCAAACCTGCAGTTGTTCAGTGCCCTGTCGTGGTTTCCATCCCATTCTTTCCATATTTGTTCCTTTCTGTATTCCTGACCTCGGCTTGTGACTGTTTATTCTATTGCGTTAATTCCGGCCATTCTGAGGCCTGCTAATACGTTGTTACTGTTTGTATTTGTTACGTGTTTTACTTAATTCTGCGTGTTGGGCCACTGGTTTGTCCTGACAGAACCCTCACAAGGAAGCAATAAGAGACCATTAGCAGACCCATGATATTTGCAGGAGTAGAAGATGACCTTGCTAATGTTTCTGGGACTCACATTAGTTCACCAACCAGGAGCTGTAAGATGCTTAAAGGGGAACAGTCACTTTCCAGGATTTTTAATACTTACATTTACATAAATATCGATTTTTTTGTGTTCAGTAATGAAAAATAAAAGATAGAAATCTATACCATTGTATTTACCTCATTGAGAAACTTTTGTTACGGAACCAGTCACTGAGAAGGGGCGAAGGCAGGTGTGCTCTAGCCCAGAGTGCCTTCCACTTTCTTAAGCCCTGGGACCTAAAAAAAGAAGAAAACCTCCCAAGTTGTGTGAATGACAGCCAGGGAAATGTTTCTGCTCCCAGATTTAAAAGGGCAGTATCTGAAATGACAAAGCAGTCCAGCAAACAGTCTTTGGAGTGTACCTTTAATGCCTCCAGTGGTTACATTAGATAAGTGCAGCTTTGGTATAACAAAGAAAGCTGTTAATCAACATTTTCCACAGCACTGTAACACATAAAACAAATAAAGAATTCTAATAAAACACATTTCACATATAAGAACACTAGGCGAAGAGGGACCTGCCCAAGAGAGTACAATCTAAATGGAATCAATATAGATTTTATAAACGATCTGCATAACAACCAGACTTGCATGTCCAATTTCAATAAGTTTAGGGTACAACATATTGACTGGCATAAACTCTTTAGTGAAGAGAAAAAACACACAGAGGATATATGGAATATCTTCAAACACATATTAGAAAGGTGCATTAACCAGTATGTACCATTGGGTATTACATATAAAAATGCAAATTGAAAACACTGTGGCACCACAGCCTAACAAGCTCTGCCAGGGGATTTGGGGGCGCATTCATTGCTGACTATACACCAATATGCTTCCTGAAGTGTCTAAAACACATAGCCTGGTGTTATGCCAAAATGACACACCTTGTCCCAGCAGAAGGTTATGCCTAACCAACCCTGGGATGTATTAGAAGAGAGCACAAAGCCAGTAACCCCAAACGCCAACCTGCTCGATGGTGAGTGGAGATATTGCGGAGTGAGACCAGCAGGACCCCTCACAGGCAAATCGACAGCAAAAGCCACTTTTACTAACTAACACTGTATGCCCATCTGGGCCTAGAGCCAGCTGGGGATCCATCCTGGCCACATAAGCGGGTCGCCACAAAATCCCAGCAATGACATTCCCGCTAGACTCACCAGACCATCTGCGTTTTCCTGGAGGGAAAGAACTTGGCCTTGAGGATCTTCCAGGTTTGTGGCATCATGGTTTCGGCACAAGAACAGGCCGGGGCAGAGGGGGCACCTCACCTTGGCTCCGAAGTGCTACTTGCCTAGGTGAACTGGGCAAAAGAACCTGACATATGCCCAGTCGAGGAATTGGCTGGCCTTTATTTCTTGTTCGAGTGATGCCTTATTTTTTTTTTCATGTCTTTTTTTGTGTGAAAATGTTCATTACAATACATGACAAGGTTAAAGTACAAAACAAGATTAAGGTACAATACAGGGCAACACCATTAATATAAGCAACTGCTTGTGCTTATATTAATGCAGATCTTCTGCTTGGCTCAAACATATTACAGATACATATGTAAAGGTTTCTCACGTTATCATAGTCAAACATAGCTTAACAGGATTTAACCCAACTTTATACCCGGGTCATCTTACATATACATCCGTTTACTTATTCCTATTATCAACCGGGGGCATCAGGCCCTGCATGTACCTCAAGAGGGCAAACTCATCTCTCATCCCCCATTTGACCTGTTAGAGCTACCTGTTGCTCTGGCATCCCTCGGTATATTGCTGGGGTTGCTCAGAATATGTGATTGCTAGTGTGGGCTCTCCTCAGCTCAATACGGTCTGTGCCTGCCTCTGATTCCTACTCCTATTCCTGTCTAGCATCCCTTTGTGCCTTCGGTTGGGCTTGCCCTTGGTGTCTTTTTAGGTGTTGTTTATCTGCCTTGTGACGTCTGATAGAGCGCTGTAAGGGGGAACGTTAACTTGGAAACTAGGGTTGGGCTAAGTTGAAGAGTGACATGCGCCCTTTATTCATGTTCCCGTTTATATCTATATACAAATCACGGGTAGTAGTTCAGTCTACTAGTAGACCAATTGTTTTGCCCTGTGATCCCATCTAACACTGTTGTTAGTGAATCATCTGAGTGCTCTTGCTCCTCGTCCCTCCCAGCTGTTCCACTGAGTATAGTGTGCTGTTTCTTTCCCTATCAACCTGTATGCCATGCGTTTGTAGTGATAACTGGAGTCTACTCTAGTCCAAATTTCTTGTGTGGTTGGGACGGTTTCTCCCATTCAGTGATTTGCTATACTGGTCTTCGCTGCTAGAAGGATGTGGGTCACCACCGTTTTGTTTGGAGAGACCCAGATCTCTGGGGCAATGTGTAGAAGAAAACATTCTGGCTTTAAGGAGAGTTTGGCCTGGGCAATTGTGTAAATGGCTTGTCGTATTTTGGACTAGAAGGTTGTTAGTTTTGGGCAGTCCCAGAAGATGTGCTTCAGTGTGTCCGACAGCAAGCCAGCGACGTATCTGCATACATTTTGGCCAACCTGGCTGGAACCCAGTACCATCTCATCAGGATCTTACAGTATGCCTCCCAGTGTGATAAGTTTTGGGATGAGGTATTGGTGGTTTGGATGGTTTGTAGCCACATAGGAAGGGGAATTGTAGTATCTAAATCTGTCTTCCATTGGGTCATATAGGGGAGTTTATGTATGGCCTCTGCATTGATGATAGCATTATAACACATTGATAACAGTTTACATGGCGATGTTTTGCGTGTGCAGCAGAAGCCGAATTTCATCAATTGGGAATCGTCTCCCACTGTTATCTGGAGACGCGACATGGTATGTTTGACTCGTAGGTACGTGAAAAGTTCCCTAGAAGGGAGGGAGAATTCTTCCTGCAGTGTCTGGAAGGATTTGATTCCTGTCTCATCATAGAGCAACCCCAGGGGAGATCGCGCCCCGGGCCCAATTGGTTAGCGAAATATCTCGGGAGAGGGACAGTAGGGACTGTATGGGAGCTCTGGACGCTAAGCTGTGTTGGTCCATCAAGCCTGGGGACCACCGTTTTCACATGTCCAGTAAAAATGTTGTAGTTTGTAGCATGGGTTTAATTGGGCTCTGTGGCGTGGAGATTGTCCATAGCAAGTGTTGCAGTTTAAGCTGTTGGATTCTCTTCCAGGATACATGCCTCTTCCATACTGGTGCACAGGGCCGAGTCAGTACCGATACACAGCAGGACAGAATTGAGGCTTTATAGTACATGAGAGATGGCTTATCATGAGCCCATCATGCCAATGTTGCTCTTGGCATTTATGAACTCCTTTAACAGCCCTTCACCTTCACAAGCGTTTTTTTTTTATTCTTTATTTTAGTTGTGCAGGGAAAGTTACAAACAGCATTCATTGCCATAACAGCTAGGGCATGCAGAGCTTCAGACATAGGTTTATATTGGTTAGGCAGTAGAAATCATAGTACATTTTTCCAAATTAGTATCGCATAACAGATAGTTGCATCCATTCTTGTTATTTATGAGAGTAATGAATAAGGTTAGTTAAACACACAGTATTATAGACTTATCTCTATGTCGCGATGGTTTAAACTGCAGGTTATGCATGAGAGAAAGGCAACTTGTAGATTGATTAACATTATCTGTATTGGTAAGGCAAAGCTAGGGCTGATATCTACTGTGGCACAGGTTACACCCGCGAAAACCAGTGAAGCAAGGTTCGATATATGGGTCAGTATTGTTCGGCTTAACGTTTCAACTATATATTAACTATTCTCACTTGAGGGGAATCATATCGCTGAGAACCTCGTAATATCTACTAGCTGGCACTAAGTAGATACAAACAATACAGGTTAAACATACTGGTTATACCGTCATTATTGGTAATAAAATAGTACGATAAAAACAAACTGAACAAACTTAGCAGGCTCAAAGCATGTTAATTGGCTGAACATTGGTTCTAAACGACAGCTTTACAGATTATGACTAGGAAAGGTGAGTGAGGTGTATAACAGTCATGATGGGCTTGTATGCGAAGGTTGCCGTTACTATGTCAGATAGTACATTCTGCTATGTGCTGGAGTGTTCCGTACCAGGCTAGGTAGGGCATTATGGGGGCATTATGGGGGTAGAAAATGTAGTTAGGTCACCACAACAATGAAAAAACAATAGTTAGTAAAACATTAATTAGTAAACATTAAGTATCACCCCATGGGCCGTTTGAGTCTCCTTTCAGGTAGTGACAGCCGCGTAGGAGTCAGGTGTTCTCCCTTGTGGGATGAAGGTGGTGGTTCTTGCTGGATCCCAGGTGTGGGTTGAAGGGGTGGTATTGTGTGACCCCTGTTGTGTCAGCGAGTCCAGGGATAGGCCCATATCCCGCAATAGTGCCGCTGAGCTCTGGAGGACCTGAATATAATGCGTTTCGTTCCCTTGCTTGACCATTAGCATGCGGGGTTGGCGCCAGTGGTAGCGAACCCCTTGTTGTTGGAGCAATGAGGTGAGTGGTCGAAGCGATCGTCGCCAGGCTACAGTGCCACTTGATAAGTCAGCATAGAACAATATCGCCATATTTTCAAATTGGAGGGGTGATTTGCCCCGTAACGCTGTGAGGACCGCTGCTTTGTCGTTCCCACTGTGAAAGATAACTATTAGGTCCCTGGGGGCTGTAGTTGGTGCTTTGCTTGATTTGGGGATTCAAAGGAGTCCGTCCAGGGTTGTAGCTTTCACCTGCCTAGATGGTAGTAAGGCCGACAGCATGCGTCTCAAGAAATGTGGCAGTTCTGTTTCAGGGATGTCTTCCGAGACCCCTCTGATTTTGAGGTTGTTTCTTCTCCGTGTGTCTTCTAGAGCCGCAAAGCTGTGTTCATGTAGCAGGTTCTGCTGCTGCAGGTCACTTACTGCTTGGTGGAGCGTGGCAATATGCTGGGTGCTTTTTTGGGAAGTTCCCTCTAGAGCCCCAATACGGCCTGTCAGCCCCTGCAGGTCACTACGTATCACCATGATGTCCTCCAAAATATTCTTTTGCAGGTCTGCTAACAGTGCTTTTAGGACCGATGTGGTCACTGGTGAAGAGTCTGCCCCTGGTTTGTTGTGTTTTGCTGCTTGCAGAGGAGCCGGGGCGGGCATGGGTAAGTAGTCTTCTTCAGCGTTGCCAGATAACTCATCTGAGAAGTCTGAGCAGCCGCCGGAGAGAGCGGCCATCTTGGTCCCGCTGGTGCCATGTGCTTGCCTCCACATGTCCCCGATAGTAAGTACCAGTGCGAGTTTGTCTGGTGTTGGTCGTTTGGACTTGCGCCCCATATTGTTCAGGTTGACCCGGTGGGCTCTTTCGGCAAAGTTTAAGAGGTAAGGGTTCCAGATTTTAGTCGTTTTTGCCATTGTGAGCTCGGAGCTACAGGCTTGTGCGGCTGTTCGCCTCAGTGGTCAGGCTTCGCCTCCCCACAAAGTTTTTTAACCGAAGTCACACATTCTGTTTTTTTTTTTTTACATTTTATTTTTCATTGCCTGTTATATTGCTTTTGATTACACTGTCTGCTAGTTTAGCATGACTTCTCAATAGCTCTATATTGCCTCTCCACTGACATGTAGTAAATACTGTATACTCTAGTCTTTTTTCTCTATGTCTAGATTTTTTCTATGTCTAGATTACAAGCTTCAATTTATCTCAGTCTTTAGACATGTGTGCCTAATCTAATGTGACTATGTTTAACATGTCTCATGTTTCTTTTACTTTCTAAAGTTTATTCTAAAAAGTGCAGAATTCCTGATATTTCATGATTTGCCTTTATATACTCTTTATATATGTACTCTTGTTTTGAATATTTTTATTGTATGCATAACATAGGTTCATACGTCAAACTGATTTGTAACAAAGCAAGTGGTTGCCCACGCAGGGGCTCAAGCATTGGTTCAACACAGTATATAATTTTGGTTGCCTACGCAGAGGCGAATCCGTCTTAGCCTGTTTAGCTTATCCTGTTTTACATATACATTTAGTTGCCCGCGTGGAGGCGAAATTGTCTTGTCTTGTGTTTGTGTTCACATGTGGTTGCATTGTGTGTTATACTCTCATGTGCCGTGTTGCTATATTATTTCGATTCTAGCGTTAAGTAAGTGTTTTATGTTGACAGACAATGGTTTGACACTGCGTATACATTTGGTTGCCTGCGTATCGGCGACATCGTCCTGTCTTGTGTTTGTGTTCGTATGTGGTTGCTTTATGTTTTATACTCTTATGTACTGTGTTGCCTTATTATTTCGATTATAGTGTTAAGTAAGTGTTTTATGTTATCTGGTGTATACCAGTGCTGCGTGTGTGCTAATTGGTAAATGCAGATTGTCTCCCATGCAGAGGCAAACGGATTAGCTTGCTAGTTAGGGTCTGACATTAAGTAACAATTTAAGGTATCAAAACTTTTTCAACTTTCAGCATAAAGAGCGTATTTGTTTGCAATTTGTCGCCTTAATCAATACTAAAGCTATTTGGATATCAGGTATACAGTTATAGGCGACTGTCCCGACTCTCGTGCGGCAGTCAGTGGATACATATTTATCAGTGTCTACCTTTGGCCCTTATGGGCATTTTAGCATTTACTGCACATTCAATTGGTAATTTAGATACAGCATCATGTAAGCGGAATAGATGCGGACTGCATGCAGCTGTTAAAACATAGGTTGCGGGCTATTCCTTAAAAAAATTTTTTTTTTTTTTTTTATTTTTTTTTTTTTTTGCATTGAAATGGTATTAACTGAGAACATGTATAAAAGCCCCCCTGTCAATCTTTATATGTATCAAAGCTCAGTTGAGAAGCTGCTCAGGTGTCCAGAATTGCACGTGAGCTTGCTTATAGGTATAGTCCCGTAGTTGTCAGCGGTGCATGTTGTGCTGAATTATATAACTGTAAGCTATCTGCATACCGGATCGGTACGGTCCCTCAGGGTGTCGGTCTTCCGTCTGTCCACCCCTTGGACTCAGGCCCCCTCGGGGCGCTCTGCGATGCCGTGGGCACTCGGGGTCCGGGTCAGTCCATGAGACCCCCCACAAAAGTCCCAGCACTCTCCGTCCCCTGCACCTCCCCGGCGTCGTTTGCGCTGCCAGATAACATCTGGGCCCATGAGTTTCACCCGGCGCAGGCCTCACACTTAGAGCCGGTGCGCCTCCTCCCTCCCGGTCACCGGTAAACCGGAGGGGTTCAGAGCCCTCTGGCCCCACAGGACTCACTGCTTCGGGGACATCCTTCTCCGAGCCACCCAGAAACCCAGATGCAGGGTCCAGTATAGTCACCAGGGGGCAGGCCCTCCGGGGTGTCCGTCCGTGGGCCGACAGCCGTCGGGGCCCCTCGGGCCTCATACAGAAGCCTCCACATAAAGGTAGGTAGTCCACTTCGTGCGTGCTTGTATTCCATCTGCCCTTATCTGCTGGCGGGCTGTTCCTGGGAGCCTTTGCCAGTGTAGGTGATCGACCCGCACGGGCCTCCGTCGCCGCGGAGATCATCACCATGTGGCCGGGATAACCCCCACCGGCCTGGGGGGGGAGCGGGGCCGCGCCGCCGGCCGGGCCTATCCGTTCAGCTCCGGGTCCGGGTCTCTTTTTCAACGCTCGCCCCGCCGGGCCGCTTCGTCTTTCCTGCCTCCCTCCATGTGCGGCCGTGATTGCCATGTTTGCCTGCTTTTTGCTCTCTTGGTTCGGGATTGGCCCCATGTAGGTATCCTACTGGTGCAGGGTGCGTGCATTATCATTCGGTTACCGGGGTGTCCCCTTTTTGATGCTGCATGACCACTTTTGAAGTCGTTTTTTGGGGATCGTGGGACAGAGCTAAAGCTCATGGCTGCCATCCAGCTCGGCGGCCCGGCCCCGCCCCCCTGATGAAATTTTGGACATCAAACCGAAACGTTGATTTTTATGTTTTGAGCAATAAAAGCTAAGTTTTATTTTACATAAGTCCCTTGAGTGCTATCTGCATTACAAGAAACGTATGCTGACTAGCACTTGGCAATTACACTTATTACTGGGAGTGCAGGATCTATATATACATTTCTGAGCTGTCCCTTTAAATTCAACATGGTAGCATACCAAATTCTGTAAAAGGCATGGGGTGAATACTTATGCAAGAAACTATATGCTCCCATAGGGGTTTGGGAGAGGGATCGTCATTTGGTTAAAGAGGTTGACTCCAAAGTGGCAAATCATAGTTCACCAGAAGAGATCCCAGATGACATCACCCCCTACTCCCCCCTGTCAGGTACGTTGTAAATGCATCTCATAAATTGATTGCAGGTGCTGTGTGCATATGTTTATTACATCTAGTTATTAGAAAGTAACTAAATGCACCGCTCAAAAAAGACATGATTTTACTTTTTTTTTTTTTTTCTCCTGTAGACATTCCATAAACTATGACAGGTACTTAAAAAAAAAAAAACAATAGTAACCTGCAGCACCTCACATCGAGTAACGTTATTGTATTCATTGGATGCATGGCTTACATGTGTGCTACAAGTTTTAACCTGTGTGTCCGCCGTCATGGCCCTAATACAAGATGTCATTCGATATTTTAATTATCTGTATGCTGTAAATACCCAGACCTGCATTTGTTGCAAAGCCAAAGAAAATGCAAGCTGAGGGTGTTTTCAAGATTAAAAGCACAGTTAATAGTTTGTTTTCAGAATTCTATTAAAAATGTCTTTACCTTCAATGTATTATTGTTTAATATTATAGTGAACAGATAAGTTGGTAATCTTTTTGTTTAGAGAAACTACATAGTCAATTTGGTGTGTGGTCAAAGGTAGACTGTCAGCTGTTGCTGCATATCAGTCTATTGGCCTCACCTGATTTGTATTTTACTTTTTGTGCAGAATGTTTTCTTGTGTGATTATGTGGTTTTTTTTTTTTTGGTTTTTTTTTAAATTATTTTATTTCTGTAATTCTTTTCAGCCCATCAAAAACATTAAGGAAATAGTTTCCTTGTATCGTGACCTAAGCCATTATCCAACACTTTACAGTGCAACCGTTGGACCTGATGTCACTACGCAATATGGCGGCAAATATTGCAACATCTACACTGGTAAGCAATGTTATTGATTATTTCCCCCTATGCTTAGACCATGCATGGCTGTTAGATTTAAAATATATATATATATATATTCCAAGATAAAGGAGTACTCCTTCTATTGCATATGCATCTTCAGCATTAGACTCAAAGCGCTATGCCACCCACCCAAGGAGTATTTTGTAAAGATAAAATCTTTATGAAATACTCACATTGACTGTGATAGAATTTCCAACCCAGTCAAGAGTTATGCTAAAGACAAGAAGGGACTACTCAGTCTTAGTATTTTTCCTCTGCTTGACAAAACTTGACAAAAGGCGGAGCTACCTTTTTTCCAAGTCTTATCATTTCCCCCATCCGTCACTAGTGATGGCTGTAGGAAAAAAGGCTTTTCTCAGGACCTTGCATAGACCTCATGTTATGTGCACTCCTAATGACAGAAGATGATTGGCAGGAAGACCATGGCAGGACAGGTTTAGGTAAGTATAACTCACTTTATCCAAGAACCCTGCAGCCCTTGGACACCCAGCGGAGCAGTCATCAAAAGGCGACAGAGTTGCTTTATAGGTTTGCTCCAGGCACCATGACCATGTCAGCATTTTGAAGTTTTCTTTGGTGTCTGTATATGCAGCTTTTCAGTGCACACTGATATATTTAAGTTTCCTGCTGATGTATAAGTCCAACACTGTCAGTAGTAGTTCAGAATGAGAGTTCTTGGTCTGGCTAATGTAAATTCCATGGCAATGGCATCACAGCAAAAGGCTAATGGCACCACAGTCCACCTTCATCATGTGACCTAAATACTCCCATCCCTTAAGCCCATCCTCCGGGATGTCCCGTCTCCTTCAGTAAGGGCAGATAATGCCACTAGAGGAGGATTGAGCTACAGTGAGAACTTGGTCTTGAACATTCTAGCAAGGCTTAGTTAATTTAAAAGTATGTTTTTAATTTTTTTAAATTGCTACTCCAAGTTTAAATATGTGTTTCTTATTATTAAACCAACTGGTATTTCTAAAGTGCCAACGTATTTCATAATATTGTTTATGTGCACAAATAAGTATAATGTATCAGCATTTGCATGCAGTATGATCAATGTCTCTTCGCTTTGTTCTGTTTCAGAGTGGACACAGAGAGATCTTGATCGCAACGAGCAAGTAAAATTTTGCCGACAGTACATAGTGTTCCATGATAATAACACCATTGTGTATTCAGGTGCCTGTGGGAATAGCTGCGAGATCAAGGGAGAGTAAGTAGATTGCACAAGAACAAGGGAGCAATTTAAAATCGAGAGGGAGTGGGTGCAGTATGAGGCTGAATAAACGGAGAGCTGTGCTCTCTAAACTCGGACCTATGGAGAAAACATAGAACTGTAAGAAAAAACCTAGTTGGAGAATTTTTCCAGTTTGGTTATTTTTCCTAACAGATGCAATCACTTTTATCAGTTCTCCATAATTTCTGGTTTAGTGGCACAGGGCACTGCTCCAAGGACAAGTGCTAGCTTACATCACACCTCCATTCTGCAAAAAGTGGGAACATATTCAATGTAAAGAAATGGCAAGATTTCCTAGATTTTTTTAGTAGAGCTATTTTGTTTCTAGCTTGGCTGTCCAAATAATTTGCTTGTCTGTTATCCATCATGTTAACCCTGTCATGTTTTGAATGACTGCTACCCTACCAAACTAGCCAACATCTACATTCCATACCCATTATATAGACACAACAATACAAAATGAGTGTCCCTGGAGGAGGGGATGGGGCATAGAGACCCTTTGCAATTTCATGTGTTACCACAGTGCAACTCGTAGTCAAACACATCACAGCATTCCCTAAGGCTGCTGAGGAGATAAAGGGCGGTGCGGGGCCTCTCTACACAGTGGAGTAGACTGCACTGTCTCTTCTGTAACCCTGCTTCCCTGAGGGCTGCCTTTGTTAGCCTTTTGCTGGTGAAGAGAGAAAGGTATTAGGGAGGTTCACCATTTAATAGCCCAAGACTCAGTAGTGACTAGTGTGTACCTGGTTTAGTACCAGCTCTAACAGACTGAATTATTTCAGGCAGCCCAACTCGAACACTTTGTGCTACTCTTTATACAAAATTACCCAAATGGGGAGTCCACCTTTTATGAGTTAATTGCACGTATGCTGTTCCTACTGTATTAACACATTATATCAGTGATGTTGTCTCTAGAAGGGGGGGGGGGGTGTGATTTAAGTGAGGTGTTGGATGAGAGCGGGTGAAATAAAATGTTTATCAATACACTGCATATCATCCAATCAACCCATGTCAACAAAAAAATGCCATAACATCCTGCTGTGATGGTATCTGCACCACACCAGAATGGGAAAGATCCATTCAGGTATGACTTCATCTTGTTTCAGGAGATGCGAGGTGGGTACATACATACATGGTCGTGGTGTCCTAAGGTTTAGCCACTATGGCCGACCTTATTGGAAAAGCTGTCTCGATGCCTTTTTGTGACTCTACCCCCTAGAGCCCTATGTGGCCTTTCTTAACAGGGAATAAAAGAACAGTTCCTTATCCCGTGCAGCACATAAACGTATGTATAAAGTCTGCGCAGCCTTATGACTGCTTGACCAAAACATTGAAGGGCTATCCTGCAGCATCTGCACAGGTGGAAGTTAGTATCTCGTATATTCTTAAATTGAAAAACATGACCATCTAAATGAGACTAAGGACCACTTTCTCAAAAATTGGACCCATGTCTGGAGGTTTTTGCTCCTCTGGACTCCCCACTAGACCTTCTGGTGGCATAGTTTTGAGGGGGGGTCCACCACCCACTCACTTTGCTAGGGGACACCTTCCCACTTTTCCCAACTCACCCCTTTACCTTGTCTTTCCCATACTGCTTAAGACCAACATGGCACTGTATGTCAGGGATTCCACTTGTGAGGACACCTGCCAAGGTATTTTATTACTTGTTGCTGTTCTTCTCCACTGGGAGATTTATTTCTAATACCTGACTTTTAACTTGTTAAGCAAAAAATTCAATGAACTTCTCAATTACAAAAAGGAAGCTAAGGGTATGATTTGATATTATTGTTCCAGGTCCTTCAGAACCTTTTGTTTCTTGTTAACACGTGTAATAATTTGTTTCTTTGTTTTCTCTTTTACTCCTTTTGTAAAATGCTAATATGATGGAACAGTTTAACTGGCATTGTTGAATAAATATACAATATGGCTCAAAATTTCAAGTCCTATGGTGCTAGCCAGGTATTAAAAGTCACTGGCCACAGATCTTTCATGTCTCACCATTGGTGAATTTCTATTCACCAGCGCAAAATTTTCACTTGCCAATGGCTAGTGGCAAGTGTAAATTTTGAGCCCTGTAACATATATGTCTCTGTGTGTGAGGACAACAGCTAAAAACATTATCTGCCGGCTGAAATAATGGACAGATCAGATATTTATTTCTGGCATCAGGAAAAAAGTTACTTTTATATATATATTTTTTTTTTTATATCCCTCCCCCAGGCTGCTCAGCAAAGAGTCCCTTTCTGGATCACTGAAAGCTGTCCTACGAGACACCACCAATGCCAAAGGGGAAAGCACGCAGTTCTTGGAGGTAAGAGGAACATATAGATATGGGGAAGGGGAGCAGTCGTTTCTTAATGAATACCAAGAGCGATCAGATGAGTGTTTGTGTTTCCCAGCTAGCTGTTATTTCTTCCTTGTCTAGGTGTGGGACAAGAATTGCAAAATAAAGAGCATCAACCTGACCTCTCTCGATAAGCATGGGAAGGTGTATGAGGATGGTGAGTTACATTGTATCTGCCTGATACAGGTTCCTTGCTTCCACAGAGACTGTAATGGGGATTAATAACACTCTGTCAGTGGGGTATGCAGGATGTGACTGATCCCCAACATAGTGGGAGGGATTTTTATCTACATCTTTGGTTTATTAAATGACCTTCCGATCTGGCACTTCTCATACCAGTATGAGAGCAGGTTAGTTATTCTGCCCATGCGTTGCCTGTTTTCTTTAATATATTAAAGGGACACTATAGTGTTAGGGATAGTAATATGTATTCCTAACACTATAGTGCCCTAGTCGTCATTTAGGTGAAAAAGCCTGCAATGCCAGGGTTAAAAAAATTGTGCAGGTCTCCTCAGTGAGATTCCACCTCTTTGGCTGAGATCATCAATGTTGATATTCCCAGCCAATCTAGTGCCATAGCATTGGGAGGCTAGTGCTCATGTGTGGCAAAATGCAGAGCTATGCAAATCAGATGGTCTCTCTGGAACATCTGACTGAAAGTTTTACTTTACTTTGCTATTATTACAGAAGCTCCTGTAGTGGCTGTCAGGGACATTCACTAGAGGCAGGTTAATCCTGCAAAAAATAAAAACGCAGTTCCTGGTGATTAACAATCAGGGTTAAATCAGGGGGCACATGGCACCCAGACCACTCACTTAGATATAGTGTTCCTTTAAATATGTGTATTGTTTAAACAGTATCCTATCATTTCAATGGTTTCTTATATTGATTGGGGGAAGAAGTATTGCTTATGGTACACCAAGATAATTGAATGGATTCTGTTGTTCATCTGTTAGGCTTTGTGAACTTGTCCATTCTCTGATAAACACTAATCATCATCTCTTCTAGACCAGTTTGGATGTCTGTCCTGGTCCCATTCCGAATCTCATCTATTGTATATTGCCGAAAAAAAGAGACCCAAAACAGAAAGCTTCTTCCAGATTGATTCTAAAAATCTTGGCTCAGGAGTGTCTGATGGGAAGGAAGATGCTATCCCAAAACCTATCAAGGTAAAGATAGCATTGCACGATCCTTAATAACTAGCTCACATACAGTTTTTACACACTTGTAGAAGAAAGGAATCCTTTAAATTGTACCTTAGGGCAGTGAATAAAAAATACCGCTCCACAGTTTGTAGAATTCATATGCTTTTGGAGGGAAATCACTCAGTGAAGGAAGGATCCTTGATTAGTTAATTAACTTCCCTTCTACGGGGTACGACTTCTACATATGGCATTGTAAATAATGCCACCAATGGTTCTAGAAACGTCCTAATAAATTATGGTTTACAAATTTCTGCAAAACCCAGAACATACATTTCACTACTATATATATTTCATGTTACGTGATATTTGTAGGCTTGAACTTGTGTGTTGAGGGACAAACTTTGCACCAAAACCACTGCATCATAATGTAGTGGTTTGGGGGCAGAAACTCCCTCTTTGCAGCAACAAGAGACTCTTCTTTGTTAAAATTTCAGTAACTGTAATTGGGATGTGGAGTGAGAGGCATAAGTGAGGGACGTGGAGAAACGGCAGTGCAGAGAATAGTGAAGCCAAAAAATGAAAACATTTATTCAGCTCCATACACTCCACCCTAATACTGTCTGCATTCACACAAATGCCACACATATATACGTCAGCATCCCACACAGACACGACAAACATATATACCCTTACATTCACACACATGCACCACAGAAATGTAGCCCTGCGACCCCAAATACACATAAACACACCCCTGCATCCACAAGTAGACAGATCTATTCACTTTATACACATACTCACTCTCTTACATACCATGCAAAATGGCATAGCATATAGGATCATGGAATGAATGTGGAATAATCTGGCTTGTATGACATTGGAATGGAATATACAGTAACACAGCAAACTGGATAAGTGGATGGAAAAGTAGATTATATAGCACATGGATCAAGAAAAGGAATATAAAATCCTGGCTAGGAATATTCCATGGTGTGTGATTGTGGGATTCAGTATAAGATTATTTTGCTTTTGGGATCAAGAGGTTAAAGGGAAAACAAGTGAGTCAAAGCAGGAGCCAACTGAGGTCCATGTGGGTCAAGAGTTTGATCCTGTGTGTTATGAGGAGGAGTTTGGGAGAGGCAAGGTGTGACGCTTTAAGGAGGTCATCAAATTTTGTTTTGGGCTCAAGGCCTAGATTTTTTTTTATTTTTTTTTTATTCGGAATTCCCTTTTTGTATTTTTAACTCTTCAGGGTGATCAGTTTGTGTTCCATGAGGACTGGGGAGAAGGCCTGGTAAATAAGAGTGTTCCAGTTTTGTGTGTTATGGACATCGAGAGTGGCAACATTTCTGTACTGGATGGAATACCCGAATATGTGTCACCAGGACAGGTGAGACTTCCCTTTTGTTTTTTTCTGTCTCCTGTGATTTTTGGATTTTTAACAATCCTCTCTATCATTCATTTTATTTATTGTTTTTTTTTTCATTTTTGGTTCTTCATTAAGTTTGATACCATAAATAACTAAAATATATTTATATAATAAAGACACACTCGGGAGCCAGGTGGTTAGACTTGAGTGAAATAGAATCTAACTTAATGTGGCTCTGATACCTCAAACATACCTATTTCAGAGTCTGTTCTTTGTGTCTTTATTTCTAATCTATTTGCCCTTAAGACATAAGTCAAAGTAGGGACTTCTTTGTCGTATGCATTTTTCCTACACCTGACAATTGTGACAAAAAGGTGGAGTTTAAGGCATGCTCCACTTCCCATGTCAAGCTAGCAAATACCTCAATCTGAATACTTGTTGGTGTTACACTTACTGCACATTACAGCATGAGTGAAATGGAGTTCCTGGATCTTATCATCCATCTAGAACAGGGATAGGCAACCTTCGGCACTCCAGATGTTATGGCAAAGCATCATGGGAGGTGTAGTCAAAAACATCTGCAGTGCCGAAGGTTGCCTATGCCTGATCTAGAAGATAGAAAACTAATACGAAAACCCATTTTGAAGAAGTCATCGTTAACAGTTTTCTTAAGAGAGAGTAACCAATTCAGTGACTTCCTGCAACTGAGAATAAACTGTTTATGGACAAAGAAGAATATAAAAAAACAAACAAATTTGAGGCTCAGAGCCATTGAGAAAGTTGAAATGTGTTTGGCTAGAGTCTGCTTTTATTGCTACGAAAGTCATAAAAATCTGGAAGGCAAAATTGGCTTTGTTATATGAACTTACACTGAATCTGAAAAAGTAGCTAAATAGAATTCTCCTCTAATGTGAGATCCGCATTTTATGATATGCTTGTAACTGTACAATGCTATTGGCGACTTTTTGTCTTTGATCTTCCTCTTCATTACCTTTTCTCTCCACTCTAATAGCTCTCAAAATTAAATCCAATTGGGTACACAGTGAATTAGATCTAAGTCTACATTGAAGGAGACATAATCATTAGGACTGTTAAAGTTTCTACATACAATTTGGGAGTTATTGCTTACAAAATATAAAATTGTAAATATACACGTTTTATATTTTACATTGCATATGCTTGTACACATAACTACCTACCTGCATGATAGGTTAGATGTATATCCTACTTATAGAACTGCTGCCCCTAATGGATTTCCTACACCATAATGCTATCCTAAGTTAGTCTATTAGATTTTTGCTTTTAAACATCCCTAGATTTGAGTATGTGTAATATACCTTGACTATACTTTGGGTGTGGTACTTGTGGTAATTTTTTAAATTAATTGATTTATATATGTGTATATATATTCTCCTTTTGCACTTCAACAAAATATTTAGTTGTATCTAAATTGTAAACCAAATGTATTTGCATAAAACAAATTTTGGTTGCAATCATAAAAAAAAACGTGAATAAATTATGGGTGTACACTCTGGGAATTGTGTATGGATGAGTCCGGTAGTGAAGGGGTTAAGCTTCATATGTGCATGTCTTTTGGACTAAATGTTTGGTGGGAAGTTAACTAGCCCAATATATAGGTTCAATTTGTATATCTACATATATGATCTTGTAGTATTTTTTGCAGTATAATGTTTATTAAACTTTGAGATTAAATTGCAAAATAAGTGTGAGAGGAAGCTGAACAGTGTTGCCATATAAAACTAATTGACCGTAAGAAATCTCCAGAAAGATGAAGATAAGACTAGGAATCTAACAATTAAAAAAAAAAAATGGAAAAGGAAAAGCAGCAGGTTTCTATGTATAACTATTTCTGCGTTTCTGCTCCAGGGCACGTTTTTTTAGAGATTTTTTTAGCAGTTTTAAGTTCCACTTTTGGCTTTGGTTTCACCTCCTTGTTACATCGAATCCCTTTTTCTTTACCATAGGCATTCTGGTCCCCTGATGACACTGGAGTTGTGTTTGTCGGCTGGTGGCATTCCCCTTATCGACTTGGCTTAAAGTATTGCCCCAATAGGAGGTGAGATTTGCCCCAAATGTGAACCTTAACATAGCACTTTTTCCAATAATCCCACTGACCTGATTTTTCTACTCCTAGATCTGCACTGTTTTTTGTGGACCTGACTGGCGGCAAATGTGGTGAGTGAGTAGGATTGGTGCAGTTTGAAAATGTTATTCTCTAATCCAGGAATAGTTGGAGAATTGGCAAAGGAATTGCACATTTTAATTTGTGCCCATAAATGTTATTGCTTTGAGAGCACATTCCAAAATTAAAGTGCTCTGGATAAATGTCCATACACAGTCTGTCGTGTCCATACACATCTTGTGTGATGCATATCCTGTGAATAATATAAAGTGACACTCCACCGCCTAAATACAAAATAAATAAAAATCACTCTGTAGTAGATATACCCCAAATTTTTATTGCGGTGTGTGTATATATAAAAACATCTTGCAAAAGTTGCTGTTCTGTCTTTTGCAAGCCCTCCCCTTCTAACTCCATCCATATTTTCCATAGCTGTCCAATCACAGGCTTCCTATTGCAGCTCAATGATAATTCTTTGCAAGGCTCTGGGCTATTGCTGCCTCTTGAGTTTAGCTCCACTGAGCTAACCAAACCAGGAAGTAACAGGGCCAGTTGTCTACTTTAAAGCCAGGGGAGTGTAATCAGGTTCATTTATAAAAGTGTCAATTTATTTTGAAAGCTGCCCTTTTTGCAAAATTAAATAAGGATTATACACTCGTCATACATACAGCTGTTTAACAAGCTAAACTGATTTTGGGGTCTGGAGTGTCCCTTTACACAAGATTTTAGAAAGACTTAACATACTGGCTGAGCTACTAAGAAGTGCAAGGTTGGGATTTATAAACAAAGAGATAGTTTATCAGATTATTCATCAAGAATGGAATCTGTCAACAAGGTGGTTATATGAGGGGGCATAACTAGCACACAGGAAACAAGTGTCCAAATGATCAGTCTTAAGGGCATGTGTAAACATTTTATGGATTAGGTCAAGGTGCCAGTGGGACAAAAGTTGAAGTCTTTCCTTCATGTGTATACATGTGGTGACTTAATTTTTTAAATTTTTTTTTTAATTGTTTGGTATTGGCAATCATAATGTTTTATTATTCTGCTAAATACTGACATCAACTATACTTCCAGTCCTGGGTTTTGTTCATCACAAACAGAAACATGAATTGTTATGGAATAAACTATTCCATATATTGGCCTAAACTTTGAAAATCACTTTCAAATCCCGACAGTACACATTTTAGTGAATCCCTGTCTGCTACTTTTCTAGCTTAGTGTAAAGTTAAAAAGCTCTATTTTTGTGAATTCTCCTTTATGTATTTATTTATTTTGTAATGTTTGCCTTCCCGCCCACCACCCCCTTTTTTTTTTTTGACCCTCCTGCCTTATTTCAGAAACACTCTCCACGGACTCGGCTTCTGTTTTTTCACCCAGATTGAGCCCTGACAAGTGCCGTATAGTATATCTAATGTGTGAACAATTTGGACCTCATCAGCAGTGCTGCAAACTGCTTATGGTTAGTATAATCTTTTCCATACACTTTTTCTACCCTGTTCATTTCCAGCTAATCTACTGATTCACAGGTTTGGCATGTCTATTTATATAATTATGTGCCTGGCATGTATTTGAATTTTAAGAACTTTATTGAATCTGACAATAATGGAGTATATTTATCTCAAGTGTTCTGAAAAGCGATGATTCAATTCTGTCCTTATTTTGATCATATGTCTTATAGCAACAAAAAAAAAAAGAGTACAAGAGAATACTGAGAATTGACAACAGCTCAAGTAGCCTGCCCTTTGGTGGGTAACTGCTGAGATCACAAGCTGTTTTAGCTCATTACAAAGAAAACCTAGGCCTATTGAATATGATATAAAATTACCAAAATGAGCGCACTTGAACTGATGACAAAATAGTTTCAAAAATAGACATATATATATATATATACTCCAAACAAGCTTATACAACACACAATAAGTGCAAAAAAACCCCAACAATTTAAGTGCATAGACAAAAAAAAAAAAAAAAAGTGTATAAGTGCTTTAGAGGTGATGAGGCACTCAGTTCAGCTGCACTGTACCACAGTGACACAAAACGTAGTTACAAACCAGATAAAATTACCGAAATGAGCACACTTGAACTGATGACAAAATAGTCTTCAAAAATAGACATATCTATTCTCCAAGCAAACTTATACAGCACACAATAAGTGCAAAAAAACAACAATTAATATAGGCAAAATAAACAAAAAGTGTGTAAGCGCTATAGAGGTGATTGAATATAAGACTGTTCCCACCCAAAAGGGCAGTCTAGATCCAAAATGCAGGCCGTCTCTCTTTGCACGAGTGTCTGGATTACAAGTTGATCCAGCACGCAGTACTGTGTCACACCTAGGACTAAGGATAAAGTATAACCAGACCTTAGAATGGCCGGACTTAACGTCTCCAAGAATAATCAAAATACTTGCCGAGGTCACGGACACAGAATCAGACACAAAAATGAGGGAAAGCCAGAAGTCAAGGATACCAGATATCAGGGAAGTCAAAACAAAGCCAAAGTCAAATACCAGAAAATCAAGATCAGGAACGCACTCTCGGTTAACCATAGGCATGAAACCACGACAGGGCAATGAGCAAGAGGAGAGTTGGGTTTAAATAGACATCCTGTGGATTGGCTGTAACCGGCTGTAACCGGCCTTTGAACCCAAAGGCAATTACCAGGTGTGTATGATTGCTGCTCAGCACAAACCCTCCTGTGGATTTGATTGGCCATGACCGGCCTTTGAACCCAGAAGTAATTACCAGGTTTCCATGTGCATGATTGCTGCTTGGCACAACTTTTCCTGTCAGGACGGTAATGATGCTCGGCACAACTTTTCCTGTCAGGACAGTAAATGCCATTAACCACTTTTTTATGTGTGGATGAATACATGACAACGAGAGCTACAGCAACCCCATGCAATCATTTTGGCCTTGTTAAGCTTCGTCAGTGATGAGGATTCCATGGTCACTGTACCTTGAAGGGGTATCAGCTACACCTCACGGACGAGGCCTAAAGTAGGCCGAAACGATTGTCTGGAGTTGCTGTATTTCTCGTGCAGAGGGAACTTGCTGGCATTTGGTTCTGGACTGCCCTTCTTGGTGGGATCAGTCTGATATGGAAATTGTATAGTTTACCTTTGTAATAGCACAAGTGAGCAAAAACATGTTTAAACCTTTGTGGGTTTCTCCCAGCTTTTGCCCGTTGTCAAAGTTATCATATTCTCTATATTTGTTAGTGTTCTAAAAGTTATCTAAAAAGTGACAGTTTTCTCCATAGTAAATTCTGCCAGTTTTCACAGAAGTTCTAGAATAAAGAGAAGTGAAACCGAAAACTTTTCTGTTGGAAAAAGTAGGGGAGGGATTGATAAATCCTTTTGCTTTGCTAAATAAATGGTGTAGATTAAAAAAAAATGGTGTTCGGACATAAAAGAACAAATAAAAAAACCTGACAGATATAATAAATTGCTGCAAAAAATTGCCGACAATTAGAAGTGAAACTGTCTCCGTGATAAATCTCCCCCATTGTTCTAATATATTGCATACTAGTAATATTCTGAGGGTGGAGATTGCTTACCAAAGTCGGGCTGTACACTAAAGTATGAATTATAAGGAATTCAAATTGAATTAAAACGTTTAGGCCAAAGTAGAGTAAAACATAGCTGGCATTGTCAAATTTATACAGAAAAATGTCCAATGGATACAAAGTCCAGAGGACACAAAGAAGTCCCTATATTTATAAGCCGCCTTCATTGCTACAGAACCCATTCTACCCCTTCTACATTGCAAAGCTTATTAGCGTCTGTTTTTTATTTTGTGTGTATTTATAAGTTTCCTTTTTTCCTCTTTTGTTGTGGTTTATTTATTTGTTTTTTTATTATTATCTAATAAACGGAATTTCTAATCATATTGCATAATACATGATTTTCATATAGGGACTTCTTTGTGTCCTCTGGACTTTGTATCCATTGGACATTTTTCTGTATACAATTTATCTAATTCTTAGGGTTACCCCCTTTAACCCCTTAAGGACACATGACATGTGTGACATGTCATGATTCCCTTTTATTCCAGAAGTGTGGTCCTTAAGGGGTTAAGTCCCTTTACACACTCCAGGCCCCCTCTGGAGGTCCTCTCTTTCTCTTGTCCATTGTCAAATTTAGCCAAACTGGAAAAAGTGTCATTCACTTTGACAGTCTGACAATTTACATTAGTGAAAAGTCACTGTAAAATGGACAATTCGCCTGTAGCACTGGGCATAAATTTTTACTTACAAAAGCCAGAATTACAATTGTACTTACAAAAGCCAGAATTATGCAAAATAAACAAGGGAATTTAGGACAGTAGAGACAAGTTAGACAAAATTACTTAAAGGACCACTCTAGGCACCAAGACCACTTCAGCTTAATGAAGTGGTCTGGGTGCCAGGTACAGCTAGGGTTAACCCATTGTTTTATAAACATAGCGGTTTCAGAGAAACTGCTATGTTTATCAATGGGTTAAGCCTTCCCCCAAAGCCTCTAGCGGCTGTCTCATTGACCGCCACTGGAGGCGCTTGCGTGCTTCTCACTGTGATTTTGACAGTGAGAGCACGCCAGCGTCCATAGGAAAGCATTGATAATGCTTTCCGATGCGACCGGCTGAATGCGCGCGCAGCTCTTGCCGCACGTGCGCATTCAGCCGACGGGGCGTATTGGAGGCGGAGAGGAGGAGGAGAGCTCCCCGCCCAGCGCTGGAAAAAGGTAAGTTTTTACCCCTTTCCCCCTTCCAGAGCCGGGCGGGAGGGGGTCCCTGAGGGTGGGGGCACCCTCAGGGCACTATAGTGCCAGGAAAACGAGTATGTTTTCCTGGCACTATAGTGGTCCTTTAACCGGAGAATAGTTGTGGAATTGACTACATTGTTTTTGCTAGTCACAGTTTATTTCTTAAGTATTTTTTTTTATTTTTATTTATCATCTATATTATTTAATTTAATTTTACTTTATTTGTTTCCAGTATGATTGGTATACAAAAGTGACCTCCACTGTGGTAGATATTGTGCCCCGAAGCACTGGTGGTGAGTAAAGAGATTTGTATATTAATTATGAAAGTATTTATATTAATGATATATATTTATTTTTAAAATTAATTTTTTTTAAAAATGTTTCCTGCAGATGATTTGTTGCATGATTATGTCAAAAAAGTGGAAACGATAATGATAATAGCACATCTTTTAATGTTTAATATTTGTTAAATAAATCATTTTTCTTTATTATTATACCTTGTCTCAGCCATAATGTTTGTGCTGTTTAGATTTGGAAAAGATGGAGACTCTATTTCAAAAGTGGATGTAGTGGTAAATCCATTGGTAACTTGACTAGTATAAAGGAGACCATGGACTATGTGGGGATATTTATGGGATAATAATAGTAAACAGTTGAGAATTGCCCACTAATTCAATTCTCAGATCCCAAAGAACGTTTATCGTAAGTGAGAAATATTTCATGTAATAATATCACAATGTATAAAAATAGATTTTTATTTATAATGACTAATTAATAATAATATGTAACATGCGTGATAATAATCAATGAATATTCAGTATAAAATGATATGCAATACAAAGAAATGGGTATTACGTTTCAATGGCTAAAACAGCATTATCTGTCAAGACTTCTGATGATTTATGAGGTATCCTTAACACAGACTGAAAGTGAAACTTTTCACAGTGAAGAACAGAATTCCTCAGAGTGCAGCATAAGGTCGTAAAGTTTAGCTGACAGTTAGAATAACCCTTTCAATGCTGGCTAGATCTCCTAGGTAGTTAAGATCTATTCTTATGTAATTTTAAATAAAATAACATTTAAACCAGTTCATTAGTCATTTCCTGGAACCATCAAATAAGAGAATCTACCATATTTTATAAGCAGATTTTAATTTGTCTAAAAGATATCTTATCTTAATTTAGAGCAAATCAATACACCTGGATAAAAACAGCGGTATGCTAACACGTGATAATATCACATCAATATATAATTATTCTTAATTCCACCTGCAGAATGGAATGTTTATAACTATATATTCTTTAGTTAACTAAGATTTCCTAATATGGAAATCTGACCGTGCTTTATCCAGTCATATATAATGCTATTAATACATTTTAATTAATTTAATTAATTAAATGAAATCAGTATAATTACCAGTTGAGTAGATATTTCATCCGATTGGTAGTCTCAGGAACTTATTTGGATGTCTCTCTGCATGGAGGTTGGAGTCCCCAAACTTCCAATTCCTCTCTCCTCTTTTTCCTTCTCCTTTTCATCTCCTGCATACCCTGCATATCTCTATCTTCCGTTTGTCTTAACTTTTAAAGGGCCAGACTCTCTGTACGTCATCAGTTGATAACCTAATAGAAGCACTAGAGGTGTGGTTATCTTCCGGATCGCAATTTAGTTATTTGGTGTATAGAGGGCAGTCTTGTCCCACTAAACATACCTATCCAGGAAAGCGTTAACTTTTCCTGGTGGCTATTTTGACGTCATTTTGGCCTATCTAGATAGTGGCCATAACTTACGTATCCTTCACAGATCAAAGGGTTTATTTAAGTTTTGTCCAGACTATGTGTCTAGCAATCTGAGTTTTGACCCGAAACTTACAATGGGACCTTATATGTATAGACAGTTAAATTGTATTATTTAATCTTCTCTGTCACAATTGTCTGGGTTTAGAATTGATTATATTCTTCTTATCATTTGTTTATACTATGCTATGCATTCCTTAGCTCTGGCAAAGTGGCTAGTCTTACAGAAAGAAATCTTGTGTCTTTTTGTTAACTTGAAAATAACAAAATGGAGTCTGGTCTGTTCAGAGTGACTCAGAATATACACTTTTAGTTTCTATCATAGCACAAAATGTCTGCCGATATAAATACCCTGACAACTATAAGGCTAAGTCTTCTTCTCTCTGCAGAATTATTTTTTTTAATCTGCTGCTTGCCAAAACCATTCTCTTATTGCAGGAGCTTCAGTCACTAGAATTGAAGACCATTATCTTCACTGAGCAGAGGAAGCTCTCATGGGAGATTCTAAAAAAGAAAGCATTAATTGCCACATCAAGAACATAGCGAGATATTGTAGTAGAAGATTTGCGTGGCATTCCTATTTACTGCACATTTTAGTATTATTTAAACAGTAGTATACAGCTTGAGGCATGATGTAGGCTAATGACAAATACAGAGCATAACTAAAAGAGTATGGTGTAACATACTAGAGAAATATTGTAAAGAGTAGAACCACTGGAATTAGGTTTATCAGTAGATTAGGCTGTTGCACTACACACAAAAGTAAAAACAATTAAAATATATTCAACTGATACAGTTACCCTTAGCAAGGCATACACATTATGTAAGACGAGATGGCAACTTCTGTTCCATCTTTCTCCTGGTTATGAGTGCAGATCATGCACTTAGGGGATAAAAATTTGGAAGTGCGCTTGGTCGATGTACAATAAGGTGGAATCATATTCCACAGGAAAGAATCTCAACAGAACGAAATGGGGTCAAGCAGACTGGTAACCCATCCCCTCAATATTCCAACAGATGAAGGTTCTGTTTGGCAGACTTGTAATAGATCACATGGCTTCATGCAAAACCAGAAAAGTTCATCACTTATTATTGTTATTATTTATAATTTTCTTTCAACAAGAGACAAGCCAGATTTGTATGGATGATGTCTCAGTCTCTTGGTATTTTCAGCTAACCTGTTTATTCCCTCCTGTGTACTTCCCATTGTATTGAGGAAGATTAGACAGGACAGATTAGCATGTATAACCATCTGACTATTTTGACCCAGGAGACTGGTTTATGGACCTGATAGAATGTTTGTGAGGGAGTTAATGGAAACGTCACAGCCTTCCAAGCAGGCTAAAATCCATTAAAGTTTCAATAAAAAAACCTGTTAACTCCACCCAATGATGCTAAAGGAACACTCCAGTCCTTGTAACTACTTCATCCCAATTAAGTTGTTATTGGGGGCTGGAGTTCTTGGGTATCCTCTTACCCTATGTTGTTAAACTGGTTTTTTTTTTATTGTTTAACACAGACATTGCTGCTCAGGTGGTCATCACACCCCACCCCCTTAGTTTTCCCCTCAGCTACTGTGGTAAAAAGGAAGCATTGACTGGTTGTCGTGTGATTGGCTGAGAGCCACAGCTGATGCTCTCAGCCTATCACTGGCCATTCCATGAGAGTAAAAGGGTTACCATTGATAGGCTGAAAGCATGGAAGAGGGTATTTACAGTAAGAAATCATTTTCTGCTCCTGGTGCAGTAGAATATTATGTATCTTTATATATATATATTTTTTTTATTATTGTCCCTTTTCTTGCTTCCTTTCCCCCAGAACATTGTTATACCCCCATTCAGTGAAGTGAATCATAGTTACTCAACATCTTTTTTTCTTCCCAGGGCAGTTTGCAGGTATTTATGGCACATTACTCGCTTCATTCTGCTGGTCTGCAGACAGCCAACGAGTGGTTCTTGATACGGTGCAGCGCAGTAAACAGGTTAGTCATGGATGAATACAATGTACTGTGGATATACAGAATCCATATAATTATCTAACCGATCTTGTTTGTTTCAGAGTCTGTTTGTTGTGGATATAATAAATGGAAAGCTGACACCACTCCAATCCAAAGGTAAGAATGGATATTGGACAATATAATAAAATGTTTGTACTGGTGAGATTAAAATGTGCTTCAGAACTTAAATATAGAGGAACTGAACTCTAGTGGATGATTCACATGGGGTGGTGAAGGAATACAGTGAAAATCTTTAATTCAATTAATACCTTTCTGAATGGTGTAGAGTAGAGCAATGATGACTCACCTTGGCAGCCTAGGTTTTTGCAAATTAAATTTCCCATGATGCCGCATCCCAAATATTAGCCACAGCTGGTCTGTCTTTTCTCGTTAGATCTCTAAATTAGAAAATGTAAATTTAGTTTTTTTACCTTTTCCTTTTTATTTAAGGAAATTATCCACCAGGATCCTGGAAGGTGTTGGCTATTGACAGAGATCTACTTGTTACCTCATTTTCCTCTCCAAACCACCCACCTACAATAGTAATACCTGCATACTTTTATTTTTTTTATATTGATATGAATTTATAAAGTTATGTATTTATTTTTGTAAAGATGGAACCATGTCTCACGAACTGTGCTACTAAGGTTCTTCTTATCTGTGCAGAAAGTGGGGTTCTTACCCCCTAATGGCAAAGAAGATGACATCGCATGGGTTTCATTGAAGGAAGATAATTCTGGTTTTAATATAGATTGGAGTTTCAAAGTCCATCAACCTCCTCAAGAACAGGAGAACTCAAAGTATCGTAAGTGACAGCGGAGAACGAATTGCATATGATATAGTAGTTATTTTCCACTGAAAGTACATCTTGTTCTGACTTACGTTTGTATAATTAAGGTCTTCTTCTTTTTACTTAACTACTTGCATATTCCTGTATGTGAGGCTTGTCCTGAGCTGAGCTTTTCCCCGTAAAGGACCTCAGCACAAGCCTCACATACAGAACTCGTACCAGTCTTCAAATTCTTCTTTTATCCTAGGAATTGAAACTACTGATGTCCTGAGGTACTACTGAGAGCTGTCCATCATACTGAGGACTAAGTCTATTTAAGGCTATAATGCTAGTTTGCACAATCAAGATATATGTCCTATTGTGCCACTGATTTAGTATGGTACCTTATACTGAGCTGTAAATATATCACCACACTAGTGATTGTGGCACCCTGAGCTTTATATCTCTTGTAGCTATACGGATTTGGTTTTATGTTTTAATGCACTCCAAAGCTGAGATCCAAGGAAACACAAAGCTACAAAATAAGGTGAAAGCACACCTAAATGAGTGTGTAAGTGACGTGGAAATCTGTTTATCTGGTGCACAGAGCACATTTCTTTGTGTTGACACACTAATTGAAACTTATGTACAATGTATATATTTGTCTTACTGATATGTTTGTATTACTTGTGGTCTGCATGCCTATAATTTCTTGCCTTCACAAATGCAATTTCTCAATAAAACAAAAAAGATTTAAATATATATATATATTGGTGTTATGTATGAAATACTAGAATGAGAAGAATGCATTTAGGAAATATCTGTATCTTTTTCAGCTGGCCTCAATTTTGAGTCTATCTTCCTTAAGCCGCAGAACATCTCTGCTGAGAGCAAAATTCCCTTGGTCGTCTACCCTCACGGTTAGTAATACTGCTGTATTTGATTAAGGGTGGAGACCTCAATTTCGATGTGTTGCACTGTTTTCTAAATTTTATATTAAATATCTAGGAATTGACATCACAATCCAGTTCTGCACAGGCACAGGCAAGGCACGCATTGCATTGAATGAGAAACTGAAAGTGATTCTGTTTCTCCTCCTCTCTCTATGCTGACTTCACAAGCTGAAATGAGTTATAATTTAAATCAAACCATTACTTTCACTATTAAGTCTCCATTATTCTGATCTTGGTGACTAATAGTCTCCATCATGTCAGACGTGATGGTGATTACCTGCCAATCAATGTTCCAGGGGGTTGGTGTAAGGGTGAATGTTCTATTCTAGAGCGTCGCGAGCTTGTTTAAAGCACAGGAGGAGGAAAGAGAGTGGCGAGGGGCACAGGTGAGCATGGGAAATGCCCCGGTATATGTGCACTGGGCTGTTCACCCCTTAAGGACACATAAGATGTGTGACATGTCATGATTCCCTTTTATTCCAGAAGATTGGTCCTTAAGGGGTTAAAGCACCATTAATAGAAGTTCTGCCTGCAACGTTCCGACTCAACCTTGACAAAGTCCATGAAGTTGGGTTGAAACGTTGCTGGTTCCACACAGGTGGAGTACATCTCTTTGATATTTACCTTTGGTGTTGCGGCTCCTTTATTGGTTTTCTTCTATATGTGAGGCAATTGAGAGTCTTTTTTTTTTTCACCCAAACTTGTGCAGGCAAACATGATTTATAATTACAACAGACATTTCAGTTTCCAGTCAGTACTAACCACAAACTGAAATGCTAGTTATAATTATAAATCTCGTCCTGCACAGATTTACACAACAGTTTAATGCAGACAAAACAGCCGTCCATGGAAGTGTCCTTTAATAGCCCTGTGCATAGAGGCAAAAATTAGGGACTGTAAAATTGCAATATTAAGTAAGGTAGTAAGTATTCTGAATACAAACCGCAAGTGCGGTGTCCCATGACCTCATCAGTTCCCTGCAGCAATTAAATTGTGTTTTCAAGTCTGTTTAACTAAGTTCTAATTAAGGGTCAGTGCGTTGCGAGGCCCATGTTAGCGGAATATTATAGTTAGCTCTTATTATATCCTGGTGTTGTGGGTCCAATATCTTTATTTGATTGGGGATGTTCTCACAAACAGGTAATGATAAGCATACTTCATTTCTGACTTGGTGTTCTCTCCTTTCAATGTCAGCTACTTTGTTCCTGCAGCTCAGCTCACTGGCCAATACTGCTAATGGCTGAACTGTATGTGTACAAGAGTTAAGACACAACTATGTTAGAAATGAGAGTGTAGCCGAAGAAAAGCTATACACATTTAATTATGCAAATAAATTGAGCATACTATTGAGGCCAAGAGTTATGATACAATAACGTTTTTTTGTTCTCAGAATCTGCTTTAAAATATATTGGATATGTAAACATAATATAAAAAATTTCTTTGTAGGAAACGGTCACCACCAAAATATTATAAAGATTTTTTAAAGTTTTATTTTTTATTATTCATTAAACAATTCTACTGTGTCAAATAATTTCTTCTCCACTTCATGTATTTGTAATATACAGCGGTAATTCTTTTTGGTGTTTCAGTAATCATAAGAAACAAAAAAACACAGATTAACACTAATTTGTTTAGTGCTTATGCTTTATCGTTAATGGTCTGTAAATGTAATCTAAAACTAAATTGCTGATAGTATACTTTTAAGTGATAGATTTCCTTATTCTGTTCCAATGTCTACCTCACCTAGGAGGCCCACACTCTGCCTTTGTCAGCGAATGGATGCTTTTTCCGGCTATGATGTGTAACATGGGTTTAGCTGTACTACTAGGTGAGTGTCTTTAAAGGCAACCCGTCATTATTATTATTATTATCTATTAATAAATCCTAATGTATAGTGGTCAGGCTCGTCAAAAATTCAGTGTTGAATAGTTTCAATCCTCTAAATACTGCACAGTCTTAGCAGATAAGTTTTATTTCAGATTAAAAAGTATTAAAAATGGCTGTTCCATAAACAAGGGTAGACCGGGAGATACTATTTTATGCTATAACTTCTTATTAGCAATTATATAGCACTGACCTATTCTGCAGTGCTTTACAATTCCAAAATGGGCATAGCATATCTGATCACAAGTAATTGAAATAGAAAATACTGACCGAAAGAAGAGTTGGTTGGTATGTAAGTCTATATTTCATATAATAGTTTATTTTCAGTATGATAAAAAATAGTTTTCCGAGTCACCTTGGGCACATTCCTGCACAAATCGTGGGACTGTCCTAAAATCCAACCTTTCTGGAAGGCAATTAATACAAGTTTATGGAAGTTCTCGGACAAACCACCACCTTGCAAACCTGTGCCATTCCGCCTACATCACACCACCACTCCAACCGCTAAATACAAAAGATCTATGTCCATAGGAATCCTGAACACGGCCAAACAGATTATACTCCTCTACTGGAAAAAAGAGAAACTCCCGCCCCTGACGTGGTTTGACAAAATGGAGGGTTTACGACGGTTAGAAGAGCTGACCGTTGCATCCCAAGGCCACACACAGGTTTACGCAGACATTTGGACACATTGGCTGCTGAACGCTTACCACCCAGTCCTCCAACCACTACCCTTCTCCCCAAAACACAACCGTGGGGTCAGGGATGATATAGGAGGTGTAGGCCGGATGGAGGGATAGACCTTGGGTCACTGGTAGTGAGTAGCTGATTAATGGATAGGATGAGAGGAGCCTTATGATATGTGACGAGGTGGAAGTTGACTTGCCTATCACGTTAGGGTCATCACTCATTCCCTGATACATGACGAGACTAGGTTACAATGGGAAGAATTAGCCGTGATCAGTGACTCGAAGTTAGGGCCTGCCCAGGGATAACTGTTAGGCCCCGGAAGTCAGGGACACCGGTTGCAAAAGATTATACCATCTGATTACTGGACTGTGCTAAATAATGCTGAAGGACTCGAGGGTCCCAGATTGTAATTTTCAGGCACTTGCCAACCATATCCTAGTCCCGAGACAATGCTTATGTTATAGACAAGGCTTGCTCTATGATGGTTGACTAGGCCCATGGGACTGGGAGGGCGTCTCAGAGTGCATATACAAACTGTTTTTATGCAAACTCTTGGGTCCCGGTTTATGTCTTTCTTTTCTTATTTTTGTTGAAGCTACCTCAGCCCTGCACGGCTGTATGTAATGTTACTGTATACCTTCTAAAATGATTACCATTGACACATCTGTTTTGAGAATTGTAAATGCTTTAAATGTGGTAACTAATAAAACTTTTCATTCACACACACAAAAAAAATAGTTTTCCTTTTTAATGACTTTCTTTAGTGAATTACTTTTTTCAGCTAATGCAAACCTTTTTCCTTCTTATGTTGCTTAGTAAATTATCGAGGATCAGTGGGCTTTGGACAGGACAGCATTCTTTCCCTGCCAAAGAATGTCGGAGAGCAAGATGTCAAAGATGTTCAGGTAACTATGCTCAGTTGTTACTGGTTTAGCCCAATTGTGACTGAGCTTTTTCAAATGTTCCGTGTTTATAGAGTGTGACAATTTTTTGCACTTTTGCTGTGCATCTGTTCCACTGTACTTTTCCATTTAGCAGATCCATATATATTCTATATTGTTTTTTTTTTGTGTGTGTGTGTGTGTATGTATGTATGTATGTATGTATGTGTGTGTGTATGTGTATATATATATATATATATATGATTTTTTAGGGCTGCTAATTATACAGCCTAACCCTAGCTCACTATACCGAACCCTATGTAATCTTTACACTAAGCCTAACAATGGACTGTTTAGTAGATTGACCTCCAAGTTGTATGATCACTTTGAGATCCAATGAAATCCTAATTTCTATGTCTGTTTCCTGCTGCTCAGGACCGGTTCCATTTAACACCTCTGTGCAGTTATTGCTGCAATTATTCCCAGTGTTCCACCCCATCCTGAAACCTCTCTGCTATGATTTTTCTAAACTTTGCCTTTACAGTTTGCAGTGGAGCAAGTTCTGCAAGAAGAATCTTTGGATCCAAACAGGGTCATAATATGTGGAGGATCACACGGTGGCTTCTTGTCGTGTCATTTGATTGGTCAATACCCAGGATTCTATAAAGCATGCATTGCTCGCAACCCAGTGACTAACCTGCTCTCAATGTTTGGATCAACTGATATACCAGACTGGTAAGGTGACAACATAGCTTACTTAACCACATCTTTCCTTCAATTTAAAATCAATCTCTTGGCATGTTAATAGGTCTTCTGCTCTTATCTAGGTGTTTGGTGGAATCCGGTATCCCTTACTCTTACCAGGCTGCACCGAATCCTTCTCAATATGGGGAAATGTTAGATAAATCCCCTATCCGATATGTCTCTCAGGTATGTCTTATGCACATAGAAGAGAAAAAATGGGTACTCCGTAACCAGTAAAGAAAGTGTTTTAGATATTGCATTGTTAACGGGTTCGTCGTGTGATGGAAGGATTACTGAAGGTATTGCTAGATGATGTGGAGATAGTTGTAATTCTGTAATGATGGCTCATTTAAAATGAAATGGTACTAGTGAACGTTATTTTTCTTGAATAGTGTGTCCTAATACTTCTAAATAACAGTGCAAAAACAAACATTTGGTTGTCTGTCATTCATAAAAATTAGCAGAAAAGTTATTTAACCCCTTAAGGACACATGACATATGTGACATGTCATGATTCCCTTTTATTCCAAAAGTTTGGTCCTTAAGGGGTTAAAAAGGTTATCCCAGGACAGCATGCACAATGTCTCAATAGTGTATGGTCATTTAATTTTTGTTTTGTTTTTTGTTTTTTTTTGCACAAACTGCCATAGAAACAAACTTACAATCTTAAACAAATACACGAGTGATACCAGCATATGCAACAAAAACATGTTAATGTATGTAAAAGCAGCTGGGTAACTTGCATCATGAAAATAATTTTAACATTAGTAAAATCTGGTTGGTTTGGCTTATTTTTTTATTTTTTTTTACAAGCATTGCCAAAAGCAAGAACCGGTCTGGGACCTTTTGTTAAGGAAAAATTAGTGAGCATAAATATTAGAGAATCAAACCTTTTTTGGATTGGAAAAACACCTCATGTTACTAGATCACAACATAAGAAAAAGGCATTAAAAGTTCCCTTAAGCTTTAAAGTTTCACTTTAGCTTGCTGTAGCACATACAGTTAAAAAAATAAATGTTAAAACATGTGTGCATGTGTATATACATATATATTAAAATTCCCTCGTTTATTTAATTTTATAGAACTTTAACATGTAAAGTCTGAAGTCTAAGCCATTTAAACTCATTGCATTGATGCTGTTCTTAGGTTAAGACCCCGGTCCTATTAATGCTGGGAGAGGATGATCGCCGAGTGCCGAACAAGCAGGGCCTGGAATATTATAGAGCATTGAAAGCTCATGATGTGCCTGTACGGTAAGTACAAGTCACATACTGTTCAGCTGCTTAAAATCTCATTTTGGTTAATCCTCCTCTACTCACATGAAGTTGTAAATCCAATACTTTTTTACATGTTCCACTTTCTTACAGGCTTCTTTGGTACCCTGGAAATAACCATGCACTAGCCAAGGTGGATGCAGAATCAGACAATTTTATGAATATCGCACTGTGGATCCAGAAATGGTTAAAATAATGCTTTACATTGCCATGGGTCCAAATGGTTACATAATTAACATTCAAAGATGTAGGAAGAGCAAAGAAGCAAGCTCCAGTGCAAGGGTGTATAGTAACAAAGTTTTTATTTTTTGTTATTGCAAATTTTTATGCTTCACTTATTGGAAAATTAAGCATTGGTTAAAAAGGGGGTAACTTTGTTTGGGGAATTTGGGGTGTTAATTAATTGCCAATAAAAATCAGTGGTGTCACCTCCGTGAACGGGTCTGTGAACCAATCTGGTTCCCTTTACACCCACTTCCTGGATTGTGGGAGGATTATTGAACATTGTACAGTGATCTGGACAAAAGAACGATCTCTGTACCAACGACAGAGGCAAGCTCTGTAATGTAGTGCTCAGATTGAGCAATTTACAGGGTGCTATGCGGTCTCACTCTCCTTTAGATCAAAAGTTGCACAGTTACTGCATCCTTGTGATTCTCGTTTTTTGTATTTTTACAAGCAATAAAAAAAAGTTACAAAATTGTTCAATTTACCATTTTAACTATTCTTTATACACTTATTATGCATTTTAAAATGTAATGTTATTTTTTTTAAATTGATCTTAAACTATGAATAAATATTTTAGAAACACTCTACACATTTAAAAGCTGCACAGTTTATCTTCTCATAGAATACTAAACATTTATTTAAATCCACTGCACTACAGTTGTGCACTTTGGAGACAATGGGCCAGCATTCAAATGCTTTTCACACCTTAAAGGGACACTTTAGGCACCTAGACCACTTCTGCCCATTGGAGTAGTCTGGGTGCCAACTCCCACTACCCTTAACACTGCAAGTGTAATTATTGCAGTTTATAAAAAACCGCAATAATTACCTTGCAGGGTTAAGTCCTCCTCGAGTGGCTGTCTACTAGACAGCCACTAGAGGGCTATTTCGTGTCTATAGCACAGGTTTTCTGTGCTAGAGCGTCACTGGAAGTCCTCACGCTGTGTGAGGACCTCTAGCATCACTCAATTCCCCAATAGGAAAGCATTGAAAGCATTTTCAATGCTTTTCTATGGAGAGCTCTAATGCGTGTGCATGCGCATTAGGTCTCCTTAGCCGGCGGGCGGGATCAGTCTCGCCCACCGGCTGATGTAAGGAAGAGGAGGAGCGGCGGCGAGCAGAAACCACCGCCGAAGGACATCGGCAGGGTGTCTCAGGTAAGTGATTGAAGAGGTTTCAAATGACAACACAATTGGCCCTGGCTGATGAAAAGACAACACAGCAACTAGCTGCCTCAGACACCTCATCTAAAATCCATATGGTTTTCTTAACTGCTCCCCCCTTTAACCCCTTTTACTCCTACTACCCTTCAACTTTTCCCCTCTTCTTTCCGAGTAACATTGCACATATCGCTCACATGTTCAAATAACCGACAACAGCGCTCATCCGTGTCCACACTTTTCCATCAACTGCCACACAACCTCACACCATCCACCAGATCTCAACTCGCCACACGCTTACCTTTTCCTCCGACCTAATCTTTTCCCAAGTGATTTCTGACTTTGCTGCACCATCATGGACGAATTCATAGACAAAACACCTTCTTAAAGATATCAAGGGAAACCGCAAAGAAGCCGCATCTCAAAGAACCTACGTTACCTTCTACTCCACATCTCTCTCAAACAGACTCAGAGGCAGAAGAGGGTCCATCCCAAGCGCTTTTCCAAGCAACTCCTGTATCACGGCAAGCATCTGAGTCAGCACAATAAGTCTCCAATCTACACAAACCAATTTTTGAAACATAATTTAAAGACCTCAAAGGGTCTATAAATAATTCTCTACATCTCCTACAAGCTCACTCATCCCAACTCACGCTCTTAGAAACGCCACCCGGCTTTTAGAGCATAGCTGAAGGACTCCTTTTACTAGAGTATCGTCCCTGCTATGCTCCCTCGCACGCCTGCCAAGGACTCAAGTAAAAGGAGTTTCATAGTTAACAGGGCATGGCAAGCCTACCATTTGAAAAACCTGGCATGGAATGTTTGGTTAAGTACATTCTTTTAGTATGTTTGCTCTGCCGGTCTAGTGAAAATAAGGAGAATTTAAAAGATGAGTTGAAAGGGCAATTGTCTTCATAGACTTTATTTTATTTTAAATTATTTTTAAATATCAGCAGTACGATGGTCATATTCACTAAAGTGAGAATTTAAAGTGCATTCCAAATTTAAGGTCAAAATAGCTATGCTTCCAGTTGAGCTACTTTATTTTACAATACAATATACATCATTATGGTATTTCGAGATTGTAAGCATCAACATTTTAGCAATACATGACTAGGTAACGCACGATTTGTTATTTCTCAAATATATACGCTGAGCTACACTGTGGAGTTTCAAGCAAGCGTCGGACACAGTGTGATGGTTCATGTAGCGTCAGGTTGGGTTTTTTTTTTCAACTATGCGAAGAAAGTCACACTAGGGGAGTGATTCGGGTTTGTGTTGCATATAGATATAGTTGGTTGCGTGAAGGTTTGCGAGAAGAAACAGTACCTGCTACTACCTGTTGGATCAGATAGTGTGGTATTACAGTATTGTGTGCAGTTTGAATACGAGAGATGACTGGTACCCACAAGTGTGGTGGTACATCAGGTATATCTGGGAAAGTATTACCCCTGACCCTTGAGGAAGAGGGTGGTTCTCTTAGCACTTACTTATGACCATGTGAGCTATTGGTCTCGAGATTATATATATATATATATATATATACACACACACACACACAGCTGAATGGTGCCGTATAGGACGCCCTCAGGACAAGCAAGAGCCTGAAAATTCACAGGATCCCTCAGATAAGGCTAAATTAATAATAGTTATATTTACTCCCTGATTCCCAGTTTTATGTCTTTACTAATATTGAGTGCCTTAAATCTGCATAATATTTACTGACAAGCTGTGGGACTTAGTCTTCCTGAGACATTTTTTTGTTTTTGTTTGTTCTCTGAAACTGCTATGTTTATAAAAGAATGAGTTAAGCCTAGCTGGATCTGGCACCCAGACCACTTAATTAAACTGAAGTGGTCTGGGTGCCTAGAGTGGTCCTTTAAGTTGCCATACCTAAGCAAGAGTATGTGAAAAGTAGTAGGGGTTGCCACCTTTCTGGGAAAAACATACCGGCCTTACTAATTTGCACAATTAATTATGTATGGGTGACATCACATGCTGTAAATCACAAGGAGTGACATAAGAGAAAATGCTGTAAAATCACCAAAAAACTACTTGGTCTGATTCTGCTGTATAGATGGATTGCTCCCAGTGTCTCAGTTTCCCCATGTCTCCCAGTGTCCTCATGACTCAATGTCCCTATGTGTCGATTACCCCAGGTCCCAGTGCCCCCTAGTGTCGTGTCCCTAGGTCTCCCAGTGACCCTATGTATCACAGTGTCTCAATGCCCCATGTCTCCCTGTGTCCCCCAGTATTCCCATGTGTCTGTCCCCATGTCTCCCAGGGTTCCCATGTCACTAGGAACACAGGGAGACCTGGTGACACTAGATGGGAGACATGGGGACATTGAGACACTTGGGGGCACAGACACTGGGGGACTAGGGGGCACTGGGTGCAGGACTACCACCAGAAATTTTGGGGCCCCTGACAAAGAACAAGGTCAGGGCCCAGTGTAGTGAATGCAGAGTGTGTGTGTGTTTACTAGTGTATGCATGTTGTGTAAATTGAGCATTCCCCCCACCCACATTAAATGTAATAAAAGCTATTCACCCCTCCCTGCTTCTTACCTGGTGCAGGGAGGGGGGAGATTCCATCCCTGCTGGTTCAGTGGCATGGTGGGCCCCCCGGCTCCCTGTATTTGCAAAGGGGGCCCAGCAGACTGCAACTGTATGTTACAGCTCTTCCCTCTCTCTAACTCCCGCAAGCGTTGCATGTGTGTGTGCTGCGCGGAGCGTTGCCATGGTAACCCGTGGCAACGCTCTGACGGCCGCGGATGTCGCTGGAGTTACAGAGAAGGAAGAGCTTGTAAGTACACTTGCAGTTCGCTGGGCCCCATTTACAAGTATAGGGCCGCTCCAAGCAGGGGGGTCCATTACCTGATTTCAACTGATGCTTCTGAGGTGAATGAGAGAGAAGGAGAGGCTGACTGAAGAATGATATAATTAAATTTCAATAAAGGGTAAGGGATGGGATAACTTTTTTTTTTTTCCCTTTTGTGCTCTCTCTTTCTAAAACTTTCTAAACTTTTCTAAACTTTCTAAATTTGTCTTCCACTCTTGATGCCTTGTGTATATGGCAATTATCTTGCGGTGCCTTGTTTTGGGAAGGTACCCGTAGAGACATTTGTACCCTAAGTAATGGGATTTCCTACGATATTAATGTATTTTTGTTTGTTTTTCTGTAATGTGACTAAGTTTGGCGACTGGACTCGGGACAGGGGGAACTGGGGACCAAGGGAGAATAACAATCTGGGAATATGGTTAGAATGGCAACAATTAATGCCCAGGGACCCAATTCTCCGTTTAGGGGAGCTGTTTTTTTTTGTTGTTGAATATTTAAGGAAACAGAAAATTGACGTGGAGAGTCCAGGAAACTCACTGGAGAAAGAGATAGAATATAGATTTAAAATCTAAAGTTTGCCCAGTGGTTCTGTCTGCATCTCTCGAGCATCAAAAAAAAATAAAAAAATAAATGAATTGAATTTTAAGAACATCGTTATGGAACAAGATAACGAGGGGAGATATATTATTGTTGTATGTGAGATCGATAATATAACTTGTACATTAGTCAACCTTTATGCTCCAAATCAGTCATCGATACCATTTATAAGCAATGTTTTAAAGAGAATAGAAGTGATTAAACAAGGAATATTGTTGATTTTAGGCGACTTCAACTACATACTTGATCCATTAATGGATAAAAAAAACAAAAAAAAAAACCTTTTACTGGTCAGATTAGAGAAAGGAATAATAAGACATTCCCAGAAATTCACACAATTTATTCAAAATTACTCTTTACTAGATATTTGGCGAATTTTTCATCCTTTAGATCTGGATTTTACTTAATAAATAAGTCTTATTTTGCATACTCCTGCATAGATATTATTTTGAGGGGATTTCAAACTATTTCATCAAACAAAAATGGTTAAAATAAATGAGATTACCTGATCAGACTATAACGCAGTTATTATAGAGATTAAGGATTCTTTTTCCATTCCTAGACCAGAATGGAGGCTAAATATATTTTCTGGATTTAAAAGGAAATAGTTAGAGTAAAAAAAAAATTTTTTTTTAAATAAAAATACTGTTTTTTAATATAAAGAAAATCAAACTGAAGAGATTTCTCCCTCAGTCACATGGTGTGCATATAAAGTAGTAACCAGAAGATTAGTTAAATTAGGATACAAAGCCAAAGAATTTAGAGAAAGATCTAAATGAGTTACACATACAATTGTGTAATCTCTCAAGAGACAATAAGGCATCCCCTTCTGAGTCGCTGTCAAATAGAATTATTGCCTTACAAAATAGGAAATGATGTTTTAATAATTAAAGCAAGTGAAACTCTAGAAAGATTAAAAGCCACATTCTTTTACAAAGGTAACAGGGCAGACAAAATGCTAAAAAGCTCAAAAATAAAACTAAACAAAATTTCTAAAATTATATACAAGGACGAGACATGCTTATCCCCAGAAAGGTTTGGGAAGGCTTTTAATGATTATTATCTCCAGTTATACAATCTAACTTGCACTCAAGGGGACCCTAGGGAATACTTTCCGAATAAGACTCATCTGAAAATTACGGAGACACAACTGAGTGAATTAAATGCTACAATTACTCTAAATGAAATTCATACATAGACTTACTGAAAGTATCCCAATTATTCAGGATATTGCACAAGCCAATTTATTGGCACATATTCTAAATGTAAATAAGAAAGACTAAGAATGAAAACTGGTATATCAGTAAACAGAACCTGACCATAGGAAATAAAGTTTATAAGTCCTTTCTATGGTCAATAGATAAAGAAGAAACATATATTAAAACCTCAAATTCACTGATAATCCAACAAATTTTCCCAACCTGGTTTCTTATAAAAAAAATCAAAAAATCAGACAGCCACTAGAGGGACTGCCGTATTCTAAAAACCCAAAAAGTCTTTTAAACGATGCTGGACGTCCTCATGCTATGTGAGGACCTCCAGCGTCACCAAAATCTCCATAGGAAAGTGTATATATACTTTTTTTGCTTTACTATGGGGAGATCTAATGCGCGTGTGTGGCCATTGCATTAGGTCTCCCCCGCTGGCTGATGTCAGTGGGGGAGGAGAGTAGGCGGAGCCTGACCTAGCGCTGAGCGACATTGGTGCTGGACTCCGGTAAGTCACTGAAGGAGTTTTAACCCCTTCAGCAACATGGGATGGGGAGAGAGGGGCACTGTAGGGAAAATTAATATGTGTTCCTGGCACTGAAGAGTCCCTTTAAATAGATGGTAAAGAAACTCTCAGAAAATTGCAAAAATATATCCCACAGCTTGCTCGGCATGTTGAAGATGCTCTGAACGAAAAGCATATTTTAAACATATATGGAGGGATTAATCCAATATCTTTGGGAAGTAACAAGTCAGTATCTGTCTACTTTATTAAAAAAGAAGCTAAAATTTACTCTGAATATGGCTTTGTTACATATTGATATGAAGGCAATCGATAGAAGTCTCGGTTCAGTTCCCCTCCATATGGCTGTCAAATTATCAATAACCAGGAATTGGAAGTCTCCTGGGGAACAGCGTACCCAACAGGGCCGGACTGGGAGCAGAGACAGAACAGCCAGCTCCCCCTGCGGCCGCCAAAGGAGCTCCCTCTGCGGCCACCAGAAGAGCCAGCTCCCCCATGGGGCCGCCATCAGAGCTCCCCACAGGTAGAAATTGTGTGTGTCAGTGTATGTGTGTGTGTCACGGTCTGTCTGTGTCATGGTGTGTGTTTGTGTGTCTCATGGTGTGCGTGTCTGTGTCATGTAATATGTGTGTGTGTGTGTCACGGTCTCTGTGTTGTGGTGTATGTCTGTGTCGTGTGTCTGTCTGTGTCATGGTCTGTTATGGTGTGTGTGTGTCTTTTTTAAGGTGTGTGTCTGTCATGGTGTGTGTGTTTCTGTCTGTGTCACGGTGTGTGTCTGTGTCATGGTCTGTGAGTAATGGTGTGTGTCTATCATGGTATGTGTATTTTTACTCACCTTTTCCCCCCCCCAAAGTCGTGCTGGTCTCTCCCCTTGACTGGCCCTGCCCCTACGGATCTCAGCCAATCCGCACTGACACAGGAAGCACCTCTAGTGACCGTCTGAGTGTCTGTCACTAGGAAGCAATGTAAACACTGCCTTTTCTCTAAAAAGTCAGTGTTTACATTGAAAAGCCTGCAGGGACAGGCTATACACACACCAGAGCCACTACATTAAGCTGTGTGTGTGTGTGTGTGTGTGCGCGCCTGCTACTGAGTGAGCTTGCGTTTTTATGTCAATTACCTTATGTATATCAGTGAGATTGTTTGTCTATGAGGCTGTGTATCAATCATCTTGTGTCAGTGAGATGGTCTGTGTCTGCATGTGAGTATGCTTACTGTATAATTAAATATTTTACTCTGAAATGACCAATATTTTATATTAAAAAAAATATATATCTCAATCATCTATGGTGGCAAGACATAGCCTTACATATTACAATATATGGCACAATGACTTATGGGGCTGGCATAGATTTTTTTTTTTTTTTTTCCAGGGCTGCTTTGGAATCCCCTGTCCGGCCCTGGTATCCAAGATTCATTCACAAATTATTATGCAATGTAAGATGGAACAAGCTGTTACTAGACAATCCCCTTTGTGGTTCCATCAATATAAATACTGGGACAGATGGATTAAAAGCTTAACAGCTTAATAATTCTAGGTATCTTTATTATTCCCTAGCTAGAAGAACTATTATTAATACATAATACTGCTTTAATACGCCCGTTCCGGCAGAGAGTCCCTATATAGCCACAACTTTATTTTGTCATGTACTTTTTTTTCTTTCGTAGTTTAATTCTGTATGTCATAATCAATACTAAACTGTAATTAAATTAACGAAAAAGAAAAAGTTTGAACAACAAATGATGATTTGTTAATGGATTTTGCAGATATCGAAATTTAAGGGCAAATAGCAATAACAAATACCAAGTTCTGATGTGTAAATAAAATAAAACGTAAAAAAAAAAAAACAACATTGTTAAAGACAAAATGAAATACTAAAGTGAAAGCAGCAAACAGACTGCCTGGCACACCAACGGGGTGCCTCTGCCAATCACTACTTTCTAGTACCTCAGAGTACTTCCAAGCATTCCACCAGACACCATCAGCACCGTAGTCCCCACTTCCAGCGTTACAGCTTGGCTGGGCTCTTGCTGCCCTCCACCCACCCTGGACCCAAGACCAGGATCCAGCTTCCAGGGGGCAAACCTCTCCTACTCCAGAGAGTGTAGCAGGCTGCTCTTACAAGAGCAAGTGATTATAACCCAGAGGAGTATAGTGATATAGCAATCCCCAGGGTAGATACAGCAGTATCCCTCACACGAGATGAGGCTCTATGTTGAGGGTAAGCAGGAACTCGTGTAATGGTAGCCACAACTGGCCTTCTTTGCAGGTCCCCAGGCAAGGCCCCCTGGACCTGAGAGTAAGCCACAGTAGAAACAAATACACAATTACATTGGCTCTCAGATCCAGAACACTCCCATACATAAGACAATCCTTCCCCTGTGCCTGAGAGATAACTGAGTCATGAACTGAACTAAACTCAATTATCTCCAGACACAAAAAACTAATTTTTATAAAACCCCCAAAATACCTTTAAAGCATACAAAACCACCACTAATGTTGCATCCCCCGATGGTCACCCAGATCAGGGCTACCAACATATCTAAAAATCACGCAGATCAGTACAGGGGTTCAGGAATTTCCTGGAAGTCTTATTTTTGATCGACCGTTAGGAAGAGGAGACCAACAAAGAAGCTGCAGCCCACCAATGCCACTACTGCCTTCTTGGGCTGAGGGCCCAAAGATGGAGCACCCCAACTCTTACCCCACATATCCGGAAAGCTCGCTACCACCTTACAACCGCCCGAGATTTCACTTATGGAGCAGTCAGCGACCGGAGCGATGGGAACTGCACAGGGGCCTTAAAAGAAGGCCTGGGGCAGCAGAGTGGCCAAACATGGACTACTGAGACAATGACACAGTCTGCCACCCTCCTAGTCAGCAAGGATATAGGGTAAAAGCATGGGACATTGGGGCAGGAGAGACACGCTCCCACTGTAGACACTTTAACCTACTCCACTCATGCGCTTCTCTCACCAGTAAGGAGCAGTGGCCGTGATCCCTGCCAGTCGCGAAGTGCAACATTGTTGTAGTAATTAAGAATTGTTCTGCTTAAGTTTATATATTTTTATGCTATACATCAGGGGACTTACTCCCTCATAACACTCTGACTATACTTAACTGCATGCAGTAAGACTTTACTACACATAAGCAATATTCCCCAAACTTTTAACCTGTATGTCAATTCTACCAGGTCAGCATAGACTGTAAATTTCTGTATGTTAGTTTACCAAAAAAATAAAGAGGCAATGCTATGTGTTGAGGAATTCCCACATTATATTTACTCATTCTTGCGACCTTACAGTTACACTCACCTATGGCTATACCTTGCAATTAGTCCTGTATCACAGCCAGCTAATGTTTGAATGTATTAAAAGATAATTTACTAAACTCATGCAAGCTAACCAAGCTTGGTATAGCTACTAACACTCATCTCAGGAGGTCCAGCACCTAGTGGCATAGTGACCATACTGTTTGACATGTTAGTTCCGAAGGTCCTCCTTATTAGCTAGCCCTGGGTACCTATCCTACCTCCAGTTGACCTACACACTGTTTTTATATAGCATACCTACTAATGTTTTAATCCTGTGCACCTACTCATGTTTTACCTACGCTAAACTGTTGGGTTTAAATTCTAACTACCCACAAAAAATGAGGCATCACTATCTAGGAAATGTTCACCACTGCTGTGATATCCCTATCTTTTATTCAACCTGTACATTTCCTTTCTTCATTCTGTAACCCAACTCACATGCCTTAATAAAAGAAAGAATGAAAAATAAAAAAATATTTTGGGTATGATGTGGACGAGTGGTGGCCAGTTCATTTTCACACCAGGATAGAGATATTGTTAGCAACTCACAATATTGTAAAATTACATTTTAAAAGGACATGGTTTGATTTCTTAAGGGGCTTCGCAAGAAAACCAGAAAACCATCAACATAACAATGTAACATTAGAAATGAGGTGTTCTTGTATGTTCCTGAAAGCACACTTTTGCTCTAAATAAGTAGCGGAGTTTAAAAAATAAATAAATAATAGAATCTATATAAAAAGAATATCCGCCTTGTACTTTTGCTTACAAGTACACATTTGGCGGTTAGCAACCAAACCAGGAAGAGAAAGGGAGCATATCGGCAAGATTTTATTGTTGAAAATCAAGATCTACATTTTAAAAAAGGTTTTCACTTCTACAAAGTGGCAAGGCAAAAAAAATAAAAAAAAAAATAAAAGAAAATATAAACAATTATACATATACAGCAACAAACAAAATGCTCAATTTCAGCTCAGCCACAAAGGTGTACAATGCAGCATGTTCATTAAACTGATCATTGTGGAGCATTAACAAGGTAAAAACTAGTTTTGGGCCTAAGTAAAAAAGTTATCCAATTCGATTGCTTTTCCATCTTAGCCATTTTGTCAAATCTTCAAAATTCTTAGTTTACAAAATAGACACTGGACAGATAAACAAGAAGGATCTGCATGCGTGTGAATTATTGCATTGTTGCTGAATTACAATTATTAACAAGGACTGAATAGTGGAAGTTGCAGTCCAATTCTATTTGGATCATTGAAACTTTACCATCCCTCTTGTGGAGAATCCTTACTTTTTAAATGTGAAGTGGATTTGAAAACATTTACAAAAACAAAAAACAAAACTATACATCTCTACACTAAAATAAAAACGTTTTATGTAAAGTTTAAATATTTACAGCTGGGCAGGGCTTCATCTGGTCCAGTGTTTCAACTTTATCCCCCCTCCTACCTTTTATTTCAGTGCCCAATACTCAAAATCCCTTTCCAATCAGTTAGCTCATCCTATGCTATATGGTAAATATACAATTTCCTCTGCGATCTATTGTACAATACAGTCTCTCTGAATCCGGTTATGATGGTTCTTGGATAAAGCAAAGCTGGTGGTCTTGAAGTACTGATGAAATTATTGTCTGCAACGTATCAGACCATCTTCAGGACTTTATTAATCCAGTCCACATACATAGAGACTCGGGTGAATATGCCTGGTTGGTTTATCTTTCCACAGCCACGGGCTGGTATAATGACACCCTCCAACACCCAGCAATCGTGAGTAAGGCAAGCAAGTGGTCCTCCATAGTCTCCCTGTGGGATAGAGAATATGATGGCTCAGAAATACAGTCAGGAGGTCAATTAAATACAAACCATTACACATGAAGCACTGTTCAGATCTCATCTCAGATACCATTTTTAATAAGGGGCACTGCCCAGTCCAAACAAACACAATCATGGTTTCATAGATCTATTCCCAATGACAACATACATGCATTTTATTATGATTTTTTTCATTGTGGATTTAACTAAAAAGACAGATTGCAAAAGCTGCAGATCTCATCTGAAGCCCTCCCGTTCTAATCCAGCCCAGACATTTTGGCTACCCATTTACAGTCTTCCCAATGCAGCTCAATGAGAAGTCTTGCCTGCCTCTTGAATTTAGCTCCACTGAACTAAACTACCAGGAAGTAACATGAACGGTTGTCAGATTGACAGCGAGGGGTGTAAGAAGGTTAATTTAGAAAAGTGTAAGTTTCTATTTCATCTATATAATCTGCAATAAAAAAAAAAATTTTTTAAAAAAGAGAAATAAAGAAAAGTGCTAATGTGCCTTAGGGGTCTGGAGTTAAAAAAACCCAAAAACAACACACACACACACACACACACACACACACACCTTACTTTTGTTGATAATACAATGAAAATACCAAAATGTTTTTCCCATTAAAGGAACACTATAGTCACCTAAATTACTTTAGCTAAATAAAGCAGTTTTAGTGTATAGATCATTCCCCTGCAATTTCACTGCTCAATTAGGAGTTAAATCACTTTGTTTCTGTTTATGCAGCCCTAGCCACACCTCCCCTGGCTACGATTGACAGAGCCCGCATGGAAAAAATACTGGTTTCACTTTCAAACAGATGTAATTTACCTTAAATAATTGTATCTCAATCTCTAAATTGAACTTTAATCACATACAGGAGGCTCTTGCAGGGTCTAGCAAGCTATTAACATAGCAGGGGATAAGAAAATCTTAATTAAACAGAACTTGCAATAAAGAAAGCCTAAATAGGGCTCTCTTTACAGGAAGAGTTTATGGAAGGCTGTGCAAGTCACATGCAGGGAGGTGTGACTAGGGTTCATAAACAAAGGGATTTAACTCCTAAATGGCAGAGGATTGAGCAGTGAGGCTGCTAAAGTTGTTCAGGTGACTATAGTTTCCCTTTAAGCCACGAATTATGAAGAATTTGGTGGGGGAAGCAAACTTAAAGATCCCCCCACCTCCAAATTAAGCTAATATCTAAAAAGTTACAATTTCCTTGTAAAATTCTACACAATTTGTGTTTTACTCAGTAAGCCTGGTTTTCGTTTCTGTGGCCAAGGACAAGAGAAAATAGTCTATAAAAACCATCTAGGCTCAAATTCCTTTACCTCACAAGCACCAACTTCCAATTTCAGGGGTCTTGTGCATATGTCGGTATCCAGCACCTTGTTTTTGATGTATGTATTGCACTCCGTATTACTAATCACAGTGAAAGCCGCCACCTTTAACACATTCTCATGGCCAGTACCTGAAATAAGAACATTTTGTTTGAGATGAACATGGTCACACTAAAAAGAGTTTCACTATATTTTAGGTTTACCTACCTCGGGTGTCACCCCAACCTGCAATCTCACATTTGGTTTCTGATGGTACAATATATCTCTCAGGAGGCAAGCAGATGAGAGCCACTTTGGTATTCAGTTTGACAGGCCTACAGCAGAGATAGAGTATTGAATGTTATGTAATACATGTGTTGGGTTCTAGAAGGTATCTTAACAGGAGGGTGGTGGGGGGGAAGGGGTCAATTTTGGTTCCTGCTCTAAGAAAATGAAATACCATAGGTACTCACCTTTCCAGTTTCAGCATCACAAGGCTGGAGTCAGAGGGCCCACACACAATCCTGCTAATGGGCACAGACTGTTTGTCTGTATCTGTGGGGGCAGGATTTTTCAAGTGAGTTCCTACCAAAGCCTCGTATCCTGTTAAGTCAGCATCACTGTGGAAAACAGAGAAAAGGATTACAATTCATAGCTTGTTGATGGATGTTTGACATCTCAAGGAAACGCAGTATTTCATACACATCCATTATTTTTTTGCTGCATGTATGAAACTTGACTGTTTAATACTATATAGAGTGGTAACATTATTGCCATCAAAATAATACATGTTAAATATCAAGAAAAAGTATAGATAGGAAGTCGATCTTAACCATGCAATGTCCACCAAAGTAGGCGTCACTGGTATAGATAGATCTCCCCAGTACCATAGGAGACTCCAGAAGTCTCCAGGGGCATAACCCCAAATAATTAGAAAAACGAGAAACAAACAGAGCATACAAATGAGAAAAAAAACAGATGTATTGGACCGTGTATATCTGGAAATAAAGTAGTCAATCAGTTGGAGATGATATTATAATAATGAGACCAAATTCCCTATATATAAATTAGTCAAAAAGATATAGGGAATTTGGTCTCATTATTATAATATCATCTCCAACTGATCTATATATTAATTAGCATCATCCAGGGTTTTTTGTCATATGTATATACCTTTTTGACTAATATCTTTTTGACTAATTTATATATAGGGAATTTGGTCTCATTATTATAATATCATCTCCAACTGACCGACTACTTTGTTATTTCCAGATATACACTGTCCAATACATCTGTTTTTTCACATTTGTATGCTCTGTTTGTTTCTCGTTTTTTTATGTTAAATATCAAGTAAGCAATGCAGTAAGCTATTTATAAACGCACAGGGTTAAAAGCTTTTGATATATGCCCATAACAAGTCTTATGGGATCAATATTCTACTCACCAGGAAGAGAAACACTGTCTTGTACTGATTACCCAATTCTCCTTCACTAGGGAACCCCCACAGAAATGGTCTCCTTGCCTATAGTTTGATGGAAAAACAAAAAAGGAAACATCAGGTAAAACAAAAAGCACAACACACCTTTTCCCTACAAAAAATGGTTTTAATGGCTTTTCGTATGGACCATTCACCTGTTTCGTAAGCTCACAGTCCAGGGTGAGATTCCAGGTGTACCACCAACCATACGGGCTCGGTTAATTGTTTTTTCAATTTTTTTACCACACGAATCAAATACAATATTTTCTACAGAGGAAAATAAATAAGGATGCAATGTAATAGGTAGTTGTGGGAGAAAATTAGAAAGGGTGATATACATACAAAATATCACATCAAATGTTGCTCATAATGTAGTCAACTTAAATGAACGCACCCAAAAAATATTGGCTTAAAGGGATTCTCTAGTGGCACTAGAGGAGGACTTAACCCTGCAATGTAAATTATTGCAGTTTCTCAGAAACTGCAATAATTACCACTGAAGGGTTAAGTGACGTGGGACATTGCACCCAGACCACTTCAATGAGCTGAAGTGGTCTGGGTGCCAAGAGTCTTTTTTTAAAAGCCATCACGGTTTAATAGATTTATGCCAAATTAGAACATGCAAGCATTTAATTCCCTCCCTCTCCCTCCCCCCCCTCCCCCCCATTGGTGTATACATGAAGACCGCTTGCAAAAGCTGCAGTTGTCCTGTCTACTGCTTTTTCAACCCCTACCCTTATTTCTACACAGTCTCCCAAAATAAACATCTAATGTTTACATTTCCTTTCTTACACATTCTGTTAATTTAGAATGTCTTAACTCATGCTCTATTAAGAGTCTGCTAGAGCTTTAGGTGTGTGATTCAATTTAAATGAACAGAGCAGCCAAAAATAAACAAACCACCTTTATAATGCTCTCAGATCAGATTGAAACAAACTTTTTTTCATGGAGGCTGTGTGAGTCACAGCCAGGGGAGGTGTGGCTAAAACTGCATAAACAGAAACAAAAGTGATTTTATTCCTAAATGGCGGATAACTGAGCAATGAAACTGCAGGGTTTTGATCTATACACCAAAATAGCTTCATGGCTAAAATTGTTAGCTCTGGTTTGGAGAAACCATACATCATCCTTGCGGCAACTCTGATGCTGGACGCTACTCCCGGTGTCATTTTATTCTGCTCTGTCCCTCCTTGACTATTTAGACACGTTACATAATTTGTGTATCATAGCACCTGTAGGTTTTGGCAGTGCAATTATGACAAGCCAATAAGGATGTCCCACTCTCTATTTTAAATCACCGCCAGACAGAATATTGCCTCGTCATGGTTTCAGTTTTGCCAATTTATTTCTGATCAATCAAGGACTACTCAGGTGAGATACAAAATTAACAGTCTTCTGTTCCCATAAAATTTTATTTTAAAATCGATTAAGCAGTACTTTATATATCTTTGAGCGCGGATTGTTCTGGTCTGCATTCTTGACTTTTTCATAGACCATTTCACCTATCTAGGGACCACTGGCCACCTCTGAAGGTCTGGTAATGCCTTGCTTTTCTCTCTGTTCTTTGCCTTCATTAGGCTTGACCCAAGTTCTGAGTGCAAGGGTCATTCACTTTCCTGATCGAATGATAGTGATTAATCTACAGTATCTCAAGTATGATCTTTCTGGACTATTTTCTATTTGTGCTGTTATGATGCATGCCATTTTAAACACTTTAAAGTTGTTGTGCTCTTGAATGCAGCGTCCGTAAACTATTTTAAACTCAACATTTTGATATCAACTTCGTAAAGTTACTGAAATCAGCATTAGTGATATGGTAGACAATATAAGTTGGTCTCTTACCCGCTTCCTTTATGGACAGTGGTTTCTCTCCACCTACAAAAGAGAAGAAAGAAAAATTATTGAAAGTATGTGACAGATGAAGGAGGCTCATCTGGCCTCCATTTGACATATGTGTCAGGTAAATATAGACACACGTACATGCTTGATAGCAGTGCAAATCATCACAACAGACTCCGATACTTACTACATGGTTTAATTGAGCAGTAGTCAAATGGTGTATTTGGGTCCATGGTATAGCACCATGGTCCATGGCTGTCCTTGTCAGGGTTGCGACAGTAATTGCCATCCAGGTATCCAGGAAAAGGATAATTTGGGACTTGCCTGGGGGAAATATAAAAGTGATAGCTATAGATGTTACAATGCGGCTAAGCATGGAGCCATAAGCAAAGTCTGTGTGTTGTATTACAGTGGTTCGCTATGACGGAGTCCCTTTTTTGGGGATTTACCAGAATAGAAAATAATTATTAGTGTAATCTTCAGCCAGGAGGCAGAGCCCTATTGAAACTAGGTTTCCTTTAAGGTACACTCTAAAGTGCCAATCACCTCTCCAAGTTTCCATTAGGCAAAATTCTGACTTCCATATTTATGTGAGCATTTACTTTCCCTTCATGAAACCATGCCACGTGGTCACACAACTTACGTCATGTCGTCCAGTTTTTCGCTCCAGTTGCGACAAGTGACCCCTTTTCTGGTCTTGCGGACTTTCCCACTGTACAACTCACCATTGTCGTGATAGCAATCTGTATAAACCAGAGGAAACAAAGCTGTCAATGGAGGGTAATTTATGGATTATTCAGCGAATTACTCATTTCAATGTCAATGTAACTACAAAAACACTTATTGACTACAATGTGTAGAACAATATGTGGTACCTGGGGGAACACTAACTATTCTGATCTGTGCCGATTTTTATTTATTTAAGAACGTGCTTTCCACATTCTCAGACTCCACTGTACAAGAATGATCCTTCATCTAAAAGGAAAACTATACAGTGTCATGAATACATGTTTGTAATCCTAACACTATATTGTTGGACTACCTATTTAGTTGTCCGGCCCACCACATGATAAGTAAGCTACATTTTTACTCTATTCTTTCTCCATTGCCATGCTGTTCTCACTACAACTAGCCCCACCTTCACGGATCAATCGTGATGATCTTCGCCAATCCAATGCTCTCCCATAGGAAAGCAGTGGGATGCTATTGCCCAGGCGCACACGGTGCCATTCAGCATCTCAGAGATGTATTAAATAGGAGCATGGAAAAGCTGACAGCAAGTGTTGCACACAATGTAGCACTTAGACAACCACTAGATGTGCTTCCTATACAAGTGACTACACCTAATGTGCTACTAGGCAGCAATGTAAACACTGCTGGGACAGGCTATGGACCACTACATTAAGCTGCAGTTATGGTGAGTCTAGTGTCCCTTTAACCCCTTATGGACCAAACTTCTGGAATAAAAGGGAATCATGACACGTCACGTGTCCTTAAGGGGTTAAAGCACAAATGTCACTTCTCCATAAGAAACAGCACTTTATTCCCTCTTCACAGTAAATGCTACTGAAGCATTTAAGAAGTAAATAGTGCTGTGGACAGCCAGACATAACATGTGCACTAAAAACACAGGGCAGGCCATAGAGTCAGAAATTTCTCTAGTAGGACAGATGTGCCCTCAGCACAGCACAAGCATATCTAAGACGCTCATGATATATTTTGACTGCGTAAGAATTTTAACAAACATTCAATATGAGTACTCAAATATTTAAGCTTTATCATACACACATACACATTTTTGGTGGCAAACACAGCATGCTACAGAATACAATATTTACATTTTAGTTTTTCCTGTACTCCACATAGGTGGTCTACTAAAAAGAAACAAAAATTCCCCCCCACAAAATATAAAATAATAATAAAAACCACGATATCCCCGTTTTAGTTCCTTCAGCATGAGCAGTCTAAGGATCCAGTTATGCTGTGCACAGTTCTCTGGTGTTCCCAGATGCAGGACACCAGAAAACCACCCTAGGACAGGAGTTCAAGATTGGGAGAGCCCCAACATTTGAGGGGGTATGTGTGGCGGACCGTACCATTCCTTTAGTTGATTTTTCTGTTTATACATTGAACTCACTCTGTGTATACATCCATTTAAGAAATTAACAATGCTGGATTGGAAGTTTTCATAGTCTTACCTACTGGCTCCTCATCATCTGGGCACCTCTTTATTTGGAAGCAATATGCCATCCTCATATGGGGATTTGTGGTGAAACACCATGGAGCTTCTGAGCCATCAGGGTTCCGACAGTAATTTTCATCTAAACCCCTGTGATCAAATACAAAAGGGTTTATGCAAAAACCAGACATTACATATGTACACAATTGGGGTGCATACACGTAACTGCTACTTGTAGAAAATTTACAAGAGAACAAGTTTAGGTCAAAACTTAAGCTAGAAATATATATTCTAAGTTAGGGAAAATGTCCCTATTTCAGTATTTTAAATCAATAAAATTGAGAATGCCAGTTTAACAAAATAACCCAACTCCAATGAATCAATTACAATATAGATCACAACGATCTATACTTTTGTCTTTTGATTACTTTGGACAGTGAAAGGACACAAGAAAGGTAGTAGGGATGAGTCGGGGAACTATAGGCCAGTAAGTCTTACTTCAGTAGTGGGGAAAGTAATGGAAACCATGTTAAAGGATAGGATTGTTGAACATCTAAAAACACATGGATTTCAAGATCAGAGACAACATGGGTTTACTTCAGGGAGATCATGCCAAACCAATCTAATTGATTTTTTTTTTGATTGGGTAACTAAAATTATAGATTAGGGTGGTGCAGTAGATATTGCTTGCATAGATTTCAGTAAGGCTTTTGACATTGTTGCACATAGAAGGCTGATCAATAAACTGCAATCTTCAAGTTTATATTCCAATATTGTTGAATGGGTAGGTCAGTGGCTGAGTGACCGGCAACAGAGGGTTGTAGTCAATGGAGTATATTCAAAGCATGGTCTTGTTACCAGTGGGATACCTCAGGGATCTGTTCTTGGACCCATTCTCTGAGACTACACCAACTCAGGTACCGCTGGGGACCAGGGCGCTCCATCCACATAGATAGAGGCGGCAACATCCACGTCCATGATATGCAAGAAGCCAGGAGAACCTTGAACCTGCTAAACCTTCCCACGAACTCACTCGACCCATCGATGCCCCCGACAGGGCCCACGCGCTCCCTCTGAAGAGACGTGGCCAGTGCTCCAGAGATCGTGCCTCGACGGCCTCTTACAGACCCCTATGCAGCAGCCACAACATGAGCCTGGATCCTCATTTACAGGACACACACACAGCACCCCCCGCGGCACATAAGTACCTTTTCACATAGACTGCTGAGACTCCACCTGAAAGGTTAATGTTCCTTTTTATTTAACTAATTTTTTAAAGTATTTTTATAGTGTTCTTTAACTCTCCTAATGCCTAGTTTACTTGTTACTAACATTTTCCTCCAGCCACTATTCCACAGCAGACCAACCACGGAAATATAAGCAGGAGGGCGCCCACTAAGCTAAAGACCCTACTCAAGGACCCAAATGGCTAAACAACTTAGGGTTTTACTAACACACTCTCAGCCGGACGAGCGATACCACAATACCAAAGTCCACTTATACATATGAGCCAGAGGCGCCAAGCCTCCGCCTCCCCCCACCACGCACCTATTACCACTGCCCACCAGCACAAGACGACATCTCACACACCTGAGGTATACACACGCATACGACTACACCACAACCGCCTCACAAATGACAGTAGTTACCAGTTAAGCAGGCAGAACACTCAGACACCGCTAGACAACCTAAGCAAAATGATAATGCTAATGTTGATGTGGTTTGTTTACTATAAGAGTACCCGAAGAATCCTTAGGAGCTAAAACCTTTATGTTAGCATAACTAGCCTAGCACTGTTAAGCGATGACTTTTCAATTTTCATTTTATTCTAATGTCTACATTGTTTAGCCAAGCTTGAGACTTATTATACAAAACTGTGCAATTCATCATGCCACTGTTTAACTTAAGTACATACTCAGACACGCTGTTGTGGCATATGTCGATACTATGTAACAACAAAAATAAAGAATTTAAAAAAAAAAACACCAGGAAGTATTACTTTACTGAGAGAGTAGTGGATGCATGGAATAGCCTTCCAGCTGAAGTGGTAGAGATTAACACAGTGAAGGAGTTTAAGCATGCATGGGATAGACATAAGGCAATCCTAAATATAAGACCAGGGACTAATGAACTTATTTAGAAAACTGACTAGCAGACTAGATGGGCCAAATGGTTCTTATCTGCCATCCCATTCTGTGTGTAATAATTTCACTAATATTCTAACACAGTGAATAGGAGTATGTCACAGTTTATTTGGGAAATGCTTACACAATGTATTTTTGATGTCAAAGCTGCTTTAAGTTACAAACTACTACATTTGCTTTTCAATAAAATTTTCCTGCCTGTACTATGTGTAGGTAATCTACAAAAAAAAAAAATTAATAATAATAATAATAATAATAATAATAATAATAATAATAATAATAAAAACTGTGGCAAACAGAACCTCGCCATAGGCTTTTGGAGGAGCCTGCATGACAGCCTCCTGCCCCAGGACTATGGCCCCTGCAATATACCTGGCTAAAATACTTTAAAAAGACTGTTCGTGCAATTGGGATTATATGGTTCGGTTACTGAATAACCGCATGAACCGGAGACCACCCTGGAGCTTGTTAAGCCCAATTGATACTTTGTAACATTTCCACCGCAGTGTTCTAAGTATTGGTCTGGGTGGCCGCAATTCCTATGGACGACCACGAGGTGGTGGTCATCTTGTTCGCATGAATGCAGGCAGCTGTGTTTTGTCGTCGAGTTCATGGAATTATTTTTGGACACTGAAACTCACGAACACCGCTGGACTTCCATGATCGCCCGTGTTTGGTATTAGAACACTTGGGAAGACACTGTTTGATGGAATCGTTCATCTGTAGAAGGTGAACAAGCTCCAGTGTAGAACTATGGATTCCGTTCGGTAGTTTGTTTACTTTTTAAACTACCAAACTAGACCGACCGCAAGCCCTGATTCTATGGAACAGTTTTGGGCATGGGACAATGCAAGCGGGCGGTCAAATAAAGGACTTCCAGGGAATTCCTGAACCCCTGTGTGTTTTGTATCTGGAGATAATTGAGTTAAGATCAGTGCTTGACTCAATTATTTCCCAGGTACAGAGGAGGGATTAATCGATTATGTGTGGGAGTGTCCTGGATCTGAGAGCAAATGTAATTGTGTATTTGTTTCTACTGGGTTTTACTCAGGGCCAGATTAACAGAGGCTGATGGAGATACAGCTCTAGGCCCTGGCCCATGGAATAGGCCCATTGATTTATTATAATAATAATAATAATAATAATAATAGTAATAAAAAAAATAAAAAAAAATTCTTAAAAAAAACAAACAAACAAACAAAAAAACTACATTCTTCACATACTCTTGCTTAAGTATGGAATCTTAAGAGGGATATATGGGAACAAAATCTGTTTGGACTGGCTGAAAATGAAATTAGTTAAGGTAATGACGACTTTGGTCTCGCTAACACTGTGGCATACCCCCTTTCTGCTACACTCACTACATCCACCTTTTCTCTGTGCCTGATTATAACACATGAGCTTCTGTCTGCTAATAAGAAGGTAAGGAGACAAGTGGACATGTGAGTTCTAGGGGACAGTTCTTTGAAAGCATGGAGCGAGCGCATCATCAGACGCATTTATGCCAAGCTCAGGGTGCTGTCTGCATAGTATACCCTTAGTTGGCCAGACACGCCTCCTTTTTGGGCATGTTCGCCCCTTTCCGCAGTTATGGTTACATGAATCGCGTCAGTGGCCCACCCTTTTACTGCGCCCATTGACTTCCTGCTTCAGTGGACACTGCTGTTAGGGGGGGTAATTATTTACTTGAAAGATGAAAGAATAAATTAGAAAGATTAGCATAGGGTATGTGTTTTCTTATAGCTGCATCCTATGAGTTTCCTTCCAGCACAACCTCCACCAGATATATGACGCTTGGAAGGTATGACTATTCGTGTTTTTGGTCGATAAGAGTCTATAGTTAGGCCCATCATAATTGTCAGCACCAGGCCCACTGGGCTCTTAATCTGCCCCTGGTTTTACTCTCAGGTCCAGGGGGGAGTGCCCCTTGCATAAAAGGCCAGTTGTGGCTACCATTAAACGAGTTCCTGCTTACCCTCAACATAGAGTCATCTCATGTTTGGTGGAAACTGCTGTATCTACCCTGTGGATTACTATATCCCTATACTACCCTTGGATTATAATTCTTTTAAGAGCATACTGCTACACTCTCTTGGAGGAGAGGTCTACCCACTGGAAGCTGTATCCTGGTCTTGGGTCCAGGGTGGGTGGAGGACAGCTGTAACACTGGACATGGGGACTGCGGTGTTGATGGTGTCAGGTGGAGTGCTTGGAGTACTTGTGAGTACTAAGAGCATCGCTTGGCGGAGGCACCCGGTCGGGGTGCCAGGCGGTCCGTCACAACAAAACCCCCCCATGTATTTAAAGGACAGATTTCCCTGTTGCTTACTTGCACGGGTATTTCTCTGGAGTGAACCGGTGTTTGTGAGGTGTCTGGGAGTCCCAGCGCTGGCAAGGTATTCCTGATGTGGTGAAACTTGCCCGTCCTCGGTACCCTTCACCACGTTCTCTGAAGCAGTTACTTGTTACTTGCAAGTGAGGAGTGCGCTGCTTCTCTGCTTCACAAAAAAGAAGCAATGCAGAAGAGGGAAATACAAATAAAAGTGATAATTAAAGATAATGAAATGAAAGAGGATGCGAACAAAAATAAAAAGATAAAATAAAAAATTGAAAAATATATATTCCCACATCTGCAGGTAACCTTTTTGATGTATATAAATGAAATTGTCATAAGAAAAAAAAAAACACAAAGTGGCTGCATGCATACAATACCCTAAAAGAGTGAGGACGGTCTGCTCGATCAATTAACATTTTAATGACATACCACCTTCATATAGGAAGAATTATAGTTTTACCCCAATTCACCAAACCCCGTCTTACTGCATTTTGTGATCTTGCAATATTCCCTTTCCATACTGGGATCAGTTGTGTAGCACCAAGGCATTTCTGAACTGTCTGGATTACGACAATAGTTATCATCCAAATGTTTATCAGGGTACCTGACATAAGAGAAAGAAATGCATTTGTGGACATGATACAGGTGTAATACACAATATATCAAGTTCCAAAGAGAATAAAAAATAAAAATAAAAAAAAAACCACCACCATATATACATGCCTATCTGTCCGGAGAATGCACCATTTACCACTAGATCTCAGCACTGCAGGTCATAGGTTGCACTTTTGGTAATGCTGTGAATTTCATCTTCATTAATCATTTTAAGGAACTTTACAGCATAATTTTTTTTTTTTTTATATTGCACGATTCCTGGTTTTATCTTTAGATCACTTGGCACCCCTACCAGAAGAAAAAAAAAAAAAAAGGGAGGAGGCAGAGACCCTCTCGTTGCTATGTGAGATTACAAGTCACCTTTCCATTTCTGCTCCCGGCCAGACCTGGGTGCATACAACGCAATCACCGTGCTGTGTCAGCTCTGTATCCTCTATGGGAATCACTCTTAGCAAATTAAAATGGCAACCCTGCCAGCTGTTGAGTTGTAAGCCAGCCACAGGGGGTTACCAAGTGGAGGTTTATAAAAGTGAAGTATCATTTTTCATAAATGAAGTTGCCTGGCAATACAGTTTACATTTAAACCTTGCTTCAACACCTTTAAAGCCTTACTTCTCTGGTCTATAAGGATGCAAATGAGGGCTCTGTAAGTCCCACCGCTGACATTCTCTTCCAGATTCCGTCCTGTCCAGGGCACCTTGATAATCCTCTCCATTGCAGGTCAGACAGACAGCTGCAAAACAAGAGGGAGACGAAAATCTCTGCTGGGAGACAAGTGTATTTGTGGCTTATGGTAAAAGTAAATTGGTAGGAGGACACCATCACACATTTTAAGGAGGGCAGAGCATCACTGAGGGGTAGTTGTCCAACAGCAGTGGATCTGGCTTTTGGCAAGCCCGGTTTTATAGTGGCTATGGTGATAACTTTTTACATCCACTGGTGCTCACCATTCTCACACTTTTTTATTCCACATGGCTCGTGTCGGACATTTTTGTCAGTTGTGTAACACCAAGGTCCTTCGGAGTCATTGTCTGGGTTCCTGCAATAGTTTTCCTCCAACCCATTGATAATATCTAGAGAGTACCTGAAAGAGAAAGAGCAAGAGCACTTTATACGCAGAAAGATATATTTTTAATTTTTATCGTTTTTTTCATTATGCTGTGTAATATGACAACAGTGGTTAAGGGTCAGACCCTCACTCCTCCAGCCACTGTACAGCAAGGTTTGCCTTAGCGGCCAGTGTCCGTCACATGATATTTTCAGAGATCATTTAATAAGAAGATCTTTGCAAGCCTCACTAGTAGCACAGGAGTTAACATTTTATTCGGTTAGAGAATTAATTTACATTCCTATGCAGATGTGTGGTAAAATATACTTTGTCTTACAATCCTCATTGCTACTGCTAAGAGCTTAATGGCTTTGATCTTTTCTCTGACTTGAACCAACAACTTTTAAAGAAAGCACATTAGAAGAATATAATCAGACATCAAGACGTCATAAACTGAGATTACTCCTCCACTTCTATCTGCATACCTTTTGAATCCAGATCTCTGGTTCTCCAGATACGGTTACTCCTATATTAGGGTATAACATATAGATCTACGGTTATACCCTAATATAGGAGGTATAACGTATAGATTTACATGTTAGGTGCACCTGATGCCATATTAAAAAGGACCACTATAGTGCCAGGAAAACAGCAAGAGCTGCACGCGCATTCAGCCGGTCTCATAGGAAAGCATTTACAATGCTTTCCTATGGACGCTTGCGTTCTCTCACTGATTTTCACAGTGAGAATCTTGCAAGCGCCTCTAGCGGCTGTCAATGAGACAGCCACTAGAGGAATTGGAGGAAGGATTAACCCATTTACAAACATAGCAGTTTCTCTGAAACTGCTATGTTTATAAAAAAAATGGGTTAACCCTAGCTGGACCTGGCACCCAGACCACTTCATTAAGCTGAAGTGGTCTGGGTGCCTAGAGCGGTCCTTTAAAGGGATCCTCAAAGCACCAAAACCACTTTAGCTGTAAGGGACACTTCACTGCCCAAATACACAAAAAGTATTGCTTTAGAAGAAGTGCTTAAGGGTCTGCACAGTCACCTTCATAATCAATTTTGGCGTATAGATCATACCTTTGTAGTCTCACAGATCAATTATCTGACATTTAGGAGTAAAAGCACTTTTGCTTCGGTTTATGCAGCCCAAGCCTTACTTCCCTGGCTCCACACCACACAGACTCCAGGAGTAAAACTTACATTTTCAATTAGCTCCTAGAGCATACTGTATTTGCTTTAGAAGGTTTTATCTCCTGCTCTGTTAATTAAAACGTTAATCCCACACAGGAGACTGCTGAAGGCACTTAAAGGGTACCTATCATGCCCCTAAACAACTTCTGCTCATTAGATTGAGCATAAGATTTTATCTATACATTGTGCTAGCAGTTTTGCTGGCAAATGTATAGATTAGGAGAAAAAGACGATTTCAAATTATTTTTTCTCCCAGCTGTCAGTCAATCCCTCGGCATGCAGAGGCATTGACTGATCAGGGAGAGCAGAAAACACCTCGCACAGGAGGTCCCTCGGCCTTCCTCCCATGGGCTGTGGTTAATATGCAAACTAGCTAGCCAGCCCTTCAAGCACCGGCTAAGGAGTAAAGAAACATTACTCCAATCAGACAATGGCAACGAAGCCTGCATGCCAATGTCCCTGACAAAATTGGTCATGCTTGGGGATGCAGGGTAAATCAAAGACGACTTCGGGAGTAGCAGTGGACAGTCAAGAGGTGGTTGTTACATGTAGTTTAGCCACCCACAAATCGCCACTGGAACAGAGGATATGTGAGCAAATATTTAAATTGTATATTGAATACCTATATATCTAAGCTATATTGTGTATTCAATGTATATGGAAGAGATTTAAGGCAAGTGACATTTTTAATTACAGCTTCACCTAAATAGAGCAAAAGTTGCTCCAGCCTCCAAGACCACTTCTGCATTTAGCAGTGGTCTTGGAGCAAGGAATGTGTGCACGCAGTGTTTTGGGTTGAAAGGCTACACATACAGAGATAACTACAGTTTTGTGCCGAAGGCTAGCTAATCGGGGGTGTTCCAGGCAGTCGAATATTAATTCTGTGCAAAAATGATGTCTGTTGTCAGCATCTATGCAATGAGCTATTAACTTTGCAGACAGAGTTGTGAGGAAACACAGCCATCCAAGATATGCCCTGCGCTTAAACTCCTACTACTCCTGGGCGACAGCAATCACTATAGTACTCCCAGCCAGGACTTATTTTTGCATGTTGGCATTTGCTTTTGGATAACACAGCCATGCTATAATGCTGCCGCTCACACCACGTGTTCCCTATTAAGAGTTGATAAGTGTGAAGGAGTTTAGAGAAAAACACCCCTCTCTGTCCAATTAGAGATTTTACCTTTACCGGAAAGCAGCAAGGTGAATTGTTAATGTAGGACTAGCCCAAGAGGTTTTTCCTTGACGTGGCAGATGAGCTTACATGAATTTACCCTGTAGTTGGGAGGTTTCTATGGTGACCACGTTGTTATTCCGCCAGACGTCCTTACGTGATGACGTCGAGTAGGCGGTCCTAAGTCACTTCCGGGTATCGGTGAAGGTGTTCACAACTTAATGGATTGGAAAGTGCACTTATAGTTTATGTATATATATCTCAACTGTTTGAAGTGTTACAGTAACCTTGAAAAAGACCCGCAGGGGTCGAAAAGTCTGTTTACGTGCACATGATTGAATAAAATCAAATTTTTTGATTGAAAGTCCTGGAGTGCATCCTGGAAAGTGAGTGAGTGAGTGAATATATATATATATTTTTTTTTAATTTATTTTTTTTAATATTATTTTTAAAACACACTTTGCAATAAGGAGAGTTAATTTTTTTTTTTTTTACTTTTTCTGAAAATATGTAGAAAGGCTGGGTGAGCCTCAGTCATGGAAGGTGTAGCTAGGGCTGCATAAACAAAGTGATTCTGCTCCTAAATGGCAGAGAATTAAGCAGTGAGACTGCAGGGTCATTAAGCTAAAGTTGCTTTGGTGCTTCGTGTATCATTTTGATAGAGCAAATATCTACCCATTACAATAGGGTTATAAGAGTAAAAATTAAGACTTTACGTCAGATAAGATCTGTCACTCTGCCGTTACAAGGAACAGAGGTTTTGTTAGACAACGTTGCACCTATTCATGGTGACAATACCTATACCACAGAAGTTACAAGGAATCTAAATATCAGTTCTGCTCTCTTACCTCTGAGCCACACTTCAGTTCTTGTTTCAGCCTAATGTTTATCCTTTCCTTGTCTCCAGCACTGGGGGCTGGACTTTACCTGTGGCTGCTCCTGTCAATCTGAGTCTACCGGAAGCAGATCGCTAATTAACCAGGTATAAAATACTGCCTCTCTCTGAAGGCAGTGTCAGTTCATTGACTCTGGTTCTCGTTATTGTGTATCAGGATCATGTGTTCTCCAGTTTGATCTCATTGTTTACTCTGACCTCCGGCTTCCCCTTGACTACCCTTCTGCTTGTGTCCTTGCCTGTCCTGCATTTTGGAGCACTTTACCTTCACAGCCCCCGTGCACAGGCTCACAGCCTAGGTGGCTTCTTACCTGGTCACCTTGGTCTGTGTTTATTTGCAAGGCTGAGCGTATAACTTTGCACGTCGGATTCCACACCAGGTAAAATCATGACATATGGCCTCGAAAAAACAAAAACAAAACAAAAAAAAACAACACTTACTTGTGGTCATGGGGGAACTTCATCCCCCAATGCTGGCATGTTTTTCCCTTGTGAGTTCTGGAAACAGTCCCTCTGTACGTTTCACCATTCCCCACGATACAATCACGAACATAGTCTAGAAGTAGAATATTTTGTTATTGGATGGCTGGAAACAGTCTGTAATAGGTATCAATTGGTTCTTAAATATTTATTCTTTTACAGGTAAAAACTGTATTGTTTCAAATGGCCATGTTTGTCGGAGAAATGGCAAGTTTTGGTTGATAACAATACTTAATGAAGTTTGGCTTCGGTCAACTTTACAAACTACTATTGAAAGTCAAGTGAAATGCACCCACCTAGCATCTAAATTTTACCAATTTCAGCTAGTTACTGCCATCCTGGCTTGCACTTCGCCGAAATTAAAAATGCTAAACTGTAAATGCCACTTAATGAAAGCAGCAGAGAGGGGTCTCTAATGTGAAGGACCAAAGTAGGACCCACTTAAACATTCACTTGTGTCTGGAATATGTGGAGTGCAGGGATAGAATGTCATACTCTGTAGCATTTTACCCATTAAGAATGAAATAAATCAGAATGCAGAACAGCAGTGTTTGGAGTGACGCTGCACCAACATTAAATATCACCATCTCCTTAAATGTGATACAAGCATACTCTTTTTACTCTTTAGAAATAAAAAGCAAGCTACAAGTCATATGCGGCTAAATCCCATTTTCATAGTGGTTTAGCAATGAATAGTTCAATGTGACGTGACCTCTCCACTCACCTTTCTTCTGGTACAAGTCATAATGCACGTTTCTCTGCAATTCAACATGAGCTGATTTCTGAGTCCGTGGAAGCAGACGGCAGCTGTGACTCTTCCAGTTGTAATTGAAAGCTCTAAATTAGAAAATGCAACATGGAAAACCCGACAAATGTCTTACCTAACTAAAATATCTATTAAACTGCAGTACACTTCTCGGTTAATATATTTGTATTAAAAAAAAATAAAAATTCTGATTAAATAGCAAGCCGAAGTAATAGCCATTAAAGAAACAGAGCAAAAACAAATAAATAACACTCTTCCCCTTTTGTTGGGGGCAGGGGGATTTATAGCTAGGTAAGAGAGGAGATGCATCTTATAAAATGATAAACAAAAAGAACTGACAAGATGGGCCAAATAGTTGTTATCTGAAGTCACATTCTATGTTTCTATAAGATGCAATTTAAAGGAATGTCTAATTGTATGGAAAAGCTTACAATTTGTGGTAGTCGGTTTTTACTCAGTTACAGAAAAATGGGGGTGGGGGGAGGAAATACATGTTATATTTGGGGTAAACAAAGATGTTAAACAATTTTCTTTTGTCGAAATGTAAATAATTAGGTAATGGTTAAAGTGGTTGTAGTGACTGTTGAAGCGCTTTCTCAAGAGGTTACCTACCTGCAGTCTAGGATGTCCCTACATTTCTTTGCACATGATTCAACTTCTGCTTTGATCTCTTCCTTCACAGATTCAGGTGAGTGCACAAGTTCCACTCCTTTAGATCGCTGGTAATCATTCAGTGGGCTACGCTGAGCTGTGGAACACAATAGTTATACAAGTTGGGTTATTGCAGCTACTAAAATATATATTGATATTTATTGGTAGCCTGCTCCCAGAGGCTTCACACATTACAGATCGTATCTGAATACCATCAATGACCACATAGAACAAGGATTGCCTTGCACTGATCCAAAATACAATAGTCTGTGAAACAACGCATTATTTTTAAGTCAACACACAAATAAAACTCCCTCTTCCCTCTAGGTGGGGGCATGCAGACTTTAATTATCTGAAGGTTGAAAGTGAACGCTGTTAAAACACATTTCTGAATGAGTAGGATTATGTAATCACTTTCAACCTACATTGTTGTGCTAGTTCTCTTATGTCAGATAAAGGAAGTAACAGAGATTGATACTTATTACGGATCTCTGATTAGGGGTGATGGTGAGGACATGTGAATCCGGTGTGATTGGTTCTTGCCAACCTTGATTGGGATTAGAAAGTTATTGGTACATTCTAATTTCACCTGTTAACATTTCTCTAGGTTCAGTCTAGTTTAGTGATACTGCTGCTTCTTAATTAGATCAGTCTTACCACTTGCACCATTTGTGGGTGTCATGTTAGAATTAACTTTCACGTGAGAGTTCAATTATTTTTTTTGCTGCTGAATCTTACAAACTGTAGGCATCCTTGGATTCTTGTTCTCCATACGTGTGCGTGTATATATATAAAAATTAACTTTCTATAACTGTTTAATGGCTGGTGTTGGAGGTGGTACTGTGATTTTTTTCACTCTACATCATCTCCCACAATGGCATGGGTCTTAATAGCCAAGAAAATGGATATTCTTTTATTACACAAGATGCAGATTTGAGGGGTTTGTTTTGCTCACAAAACTCATTTTTCTTAGGGATCTATGTAGAGTGTTGTTTGGGTTAAGCACCACGTTTGTGACTGAACATAATGGAATGTCAGGCAAGCTCTATTATACACGGCTTACTCCTAGAGAGAGCTTTGACAATAGGAAAACTTCTTACCAAATTTGATGGGAGGAGGACATGGGAGAGACTTTTGGTAAGGAAGAACAATGAAGTACCGTATATTGGATGCTGTTTTGGGTATCGCTACCATCAGAGAGAATGTATTAATTACTGGTATGTCGACCCAATAAACCTTAAAAGCCATTTATCGATCTTGTTCAGCGCTTGCTTAAGAGAAAGTTGGAATGTATTGCTACACATGGTGGGAGTGTCATTTAAACCAGATTAGTCCTCAGTTTTCCAACTCATCTAGGTCATCTGCAGTATTGTATTGGAACCAGAGTTTAGAGTTGCACTGTTAAATAGTTTCTTCATGTTCAAAGAGCATTTTAAGTTTATAGGATTTGCACAACAGCTTGCATTGTGAAACATTGGAATTCCAGACCTCCTTTACTGGACCAATTGTTCAGAAAGGAGAGCGTTATGCAAGTTTCATAGAAAACCAGGGAAAAAATAAAAAATAAAAAAAATAAAATAAAAAAACACAAACAAAAATACACCCACGCAAACCCCCACCACAGAAAACAAACACAATGCCCGATTTCTCTCCTGCCCTTTTTCTATTTTTTCTTTCAAATTCCATTTCCAGTTACTCCTTAATCTATTTTTTCCTACTAATTATTTTCTAGTCCAGTTCTACTTTTGTTTAGGTCTTCTGTAAAACACTTATTCTTTTCTTCATTTTAGTTTTATTTTCTAATCTTTATATGATCACTATATTGGAAAGTGTGGGATCATAGTTTGAAAGTTACAACATTGTACAGAAATTTAGAATATTACATTTTTATTTATTTTAAAACCTATATATGGATCAAACCCTCCACCTGTGACTTGTTTCTTTGCTTTATTATACAATGCAATTTTACAAATGTATGTGGTGTTGAATTTTAGAACATTAAAACGTGGACCCGTTTCTGATCTTGTAATCTCTGCCAGATTCTATAATCTATAGATTGGCATTATCATTTTAATCTATGTCTTAGATTAACACTTACAAAAAGTCCAAATCAGCACTTTGACGTACATTTTAGAATTCGGTTTTTAATTCACTGTAGTTTGTTATTTAGCGAATACACCCTTATGTGTTTTGTTGACAGAGCACTGCAATACCCTTAACAATTAGGGACAAAAATAGCAAGAAAGTCTTCAAAACACAATTAATAATGGAAGTTAGATACCAATATCCAAATGTGTCTTACTACAGGAAAAACACCATAACGATATCCAGGATTGTCCAAAATTTCAAGAGTAATTTAAGAGATGCAGTAATGGTGCCACATTAGAGTGTGTGTATGTATGTATGTATGTATGTATGTATGTATACATACACACACACACACACACACACTAATGGTAGACTTTGACGGCTTTAGTTTGGAGAATGCCTAGTGAGTGTTACACAGATGACAAAGAATAAAATACATCAAATTGTTACTGGTTGACATATAAAATGATCATTGTAATTACAGAAATAATTTTTTAAATACCTGAGACCAGTAATGCAACAATCTGCAGGAGCTGGAGGTAGAAACCAATCTGCATGGCTATGGATCCGTTTGCTGGTTTTCAATCTGTACACAACAAGAGAATACGTTTATCTTCAAACCTTCCTCCTACACTCCAAATATTTGCCTGGATAACACATTAACTGGGCCATGCATCTCATGCTGTTGTGTAATGTGCAACTTTGTGTATTGGATGGAACTAACTACTAGTTAAGAGGCTCAGAGAAATTAAACCATTGGGAAAAAAAAAAAAGTGTATTATAACATTTGACACTACATACACGGAATACAAATCTCTTAAAAAGTGTTGTGATTTTAATTTGGAGGTAGTTCGGTTGTGGAGTAATGCTGAAACCAAATTGACTTGCCCCCCCTCCCCAGAACATGCAGATATAAAAAATAATAATAATAATAATAATAAATAATAATAATTAAAAAAAAATAAAAAAAAATCACATCAATAAAAAGTTGTTGCAAGTCCGACCATACTTGAAAGTGATTATCTAGTCTCCACAAAATCCTGATCATAACATCATGGAGTCTACCTGGGATTACCAAACCACTTTATCTTAAAAGGGACACTATAGTCACCAGAACATCTACAGCTTATTGAATTTGTTCTGGTGAGTAGAATCATTCCCTTCAGGCTTTTTGCAGTGTTTACATTACAGCCTAGTGATAACTCCACTGGCCACTCCTCAGATGGCTGTTAGAGATCCTTCCTGGGTCATGGCTGCCTAAAATGCATCCAAACATTCAGTGTCTCCTCCCTCTGCATGCAGACACTGAACTTTCCTCATAGAGATTCACTGATTCAATTCATCTCTATGAGGAGATGCCGATTGGCCAGGGCTGTGTTTGAATTGTGCTGGCTCTGCCCCTGATCTGCCTCCTTGTCAGTCTCAGCCAATCCTATGGGGAAGCATTGTGATTGGATCAGGCCACCACTTCTGATGTCAGCAGACTGCCTTTAAAAAAAAAAAAAAAACACAACCAAACAGCTACAGCTTCAGGCTTGAATACAAGTAAGTTTTCAATTTTTTAGGGAGGCACAGGGGGCCAAGAGGGTGGTTTTAACCCCATAGGGTCAGGAATACATGTTTGTGTTCCTGACACTATAGTTTAATGAAGTGATCTGGGTGCAATGTCCCTGTTCCACGTTGTCCTGTAATGTAAAACATTAAAGAAACTGCAGTGTTTACATTAGAAAGTTAAGATTGTTTCGACTGGTGGTCTCCTGGACAGCCACTACAGGCGCTTCCTAGATTTACATAGAGATTAAATTTGTGCAAGAGGATGTCCAGCGTCCTGAAAATCCCCATAAGAAAGAATGGAGTCAACGCTTTGCTATGGGGAAGGACCCGCCATGCACTTTGGCTGCCCCATTGCTGCTCCAGGGCTGAGGGATTTTGAGTCAGGACGAACCAGTGGCACAACACGCAGAAGTAAAACACGTAACAAAGACAAACCGTAACAACATATTATCGGGCCTTAGAATGGCCGGATTTAACGTAATAGAATAAACAGTCACAAACCTAAGTCAGGAATACAGAAAGGAACAAATACGATAAAGCCAAAGGGTTAGGGATACCGGAAATATGGGAAGTCAAGCCAAGCCCAATAACCAATAAACCGTATCAGGAACACGCTCTCAGATAACCAACAGGATGGAAAGCACGACACAGCACTGAACCATTGCAGGTTTGGGTTTAAACAACCCAGTAAACCCTGCTAATGGCTGTTTTGACCCCAGTTTTGACTGGGGACATCATTGTGGGCAGCGTTATTATATAGCGTCGCCTTGCAGTGGCCGACGTCCTTCCAGACGCTGGACCCGGCCGCTGTGTTGAGAACTGCACTGAGCGAGAGGCTCTGGATGTAAGGGGAGTAACCATACCGATCAGATGCGGTCTCATTGTGGTGCCGATCGGGCTGCGATAATGTGAACGCACTGATCTGGGGCAGAGGGACACTATAGTGTTAGGAATACAGTTTAGTGTTCTTTTAAAACCAAAAGGAGAACTGCAGTTAGTTCAAGATATTTAGAACAACCTCTAATATGTTCCTTACAAAACTGTGTGCAACAGGATTTTGAACTGATGCTTGTTCAAAGGCAAAAAGGTATGAATACCACATATTTTATTGGATTTAGATTTTTTTTCCCTGTTTCTTTGAATTTTGAAAGCATTTTTCAACCACTTCGGACTAAAAAAATTAAAATAAAACTTTTGCACAATTCTGTAAGTCTTAAAAAAAAAAAAAAACCCTTATATTTTTCCACTAATATTATGTCTTATCAATTATTAACAGTTGTACCTCAGACACACATTACTAGATAGAGTCATGCAGTATGATGACATTCTTATAGAGTAGGTGTTAGGCCAGCCATGTAAAGTTAAATAAAGCTTAATATATCTGGCTGTGTCCAGATAAAGAAAAGTCAAAATGGTATCAAAAGGTCATGGGCTGAAATCAGTAGGAGGCTGCAATTTAACCCCTTAAGGACCAAACTTCTGGAATAAAAGGGAATCATGACATGTCACACGTCGTCATGTGTCCTTAAGGGGTTAAAGGCATCATAGAGGCAGTAATTATCTCAGTAAACCAATAAAGTGGACTTGCTAAGGTTCACAAGTTTGAGACTGGAATGTGTCCATAATATAAATTAGATTCATGGATGATATGTCCATTCATCATCAAGTGAGTCCGATTGCCCATACACTAAATGCTGTTAAAAGACTCTTGTACGAGAGGTCAGCCCTGGCGTCATTAGGGAGTGCGGATGGCACCAGGTGACCGACAGGGCCGGCAGCCTAGTAAGGCAGCAGAGGTGACCTCCACAGTGCTCGTGCAGAGGGCGAGGTGTCCCTTCATAGGACAGTGATGGAAATCAAAGATCTTCCTCACGGGCTCAGTGCACCCACTGTACAGGGGTCCAGAGACCTTCTAGTTTGCACCCTCGCTGGGTACAGATCTTGATTATACCTACTGTAAGCTAGGTCACCATCCCTACTGGAGCATCGCAGTGGTAATCTGCGTAAGTGCTCGGACACAATGACTGGGTGGAATCAGGTAGGTTGTTTGTGAATGTGTAAGTTTGTGGATATAGGGGATGGATAGGTGAAAGGGAGGTTGGGTGCAAGTGAACGGAGAGGGGAGGTATTTTACAAAATGAATGGTTGCAAATGGCTGGTAGGGAGGTGTGCAAGTTTGTTGGAGGCGACAGGGTGAGTGTTCAGGTTGTAGGAGGTGAGCAGGGGATTTAGGGACAGGCTGGGAGAGCAAGTAATGGGAAGATTACTGAAGGGACACTTTAAAACACAGGAGTGCATTTGTATGAAGGGTTATTGTGCATTTATGCAAGTTTATGTTTGTGCACGGTTTCCAGGAAACTTAGTGGATCTGGCAGCCATAGTCAGGTGGTCAATGGACATTAGTCATTAATTCAGTACTATACACTGCAGTGTTAATTTTGGTGGCAAATTTCAATTTAGTTTTAGTCAGTCTTTTGAAAAAAAAAAAAAGTTTTAGTGGACTAAATGTACTGGAAATTTTAGTTGGCACAACTAAAAGCTAATGGGTTTAGTTAAAGACACACACACACACAGTGTCTCATTGTGTCCTCCCAGCCCCTCTAGGTGTCTCTTTCAAGCCCTGGTCTGTGTCTTTTGCTCCTTCCACAGCCCCTTTGTGCAGAATTAATTTTGGTGGCAAATTTCAAATTTAGTTTTAGTCATAGTCTTTTGAAAAAAAAAAAAAAAAAAAAATTAATTCCATTTTAGTTTAAGTCGACTAAATCTAAAAAAAAATTATAGTCCACTAAAATTAGTCGACAAAATTAACACTGATACACTGCATTACTCAGAAAATTAGCACAATTTCACATATCACCAGCAATGCACATTTTGTGATTACAATACTGACAGAGTTCACAGCCTATCTTAGACTTCCTGAAACTGAAAATTCCAGTCAGGGACAGCAAAGCTGCCAAAACCTCACACTACCTCATGTCCAGTTATCAGATTATAAATAGCACAACCACATGTGGCATAAAACCAAGTGTCAATTACAGCAATAGTACAGATGGGTTAAAAGACACATAGCCCCTCCCTCTCTCCCCAAACCAGGAATTGAGGATAAGGGACAAGGAAACTGTATTTTTTTTTTATATGGCCAAAACATTTAGTTTGGAAGAAAATCTAATTTTAAGACTTTATGCCAATCTGACTAATTTGGCTTGAAGTCTCAAGTTTTTACCCATTCCTTGTTTAGTGAGTAAACTCTTAACCCCCTAGTGACCAGACCGTTTTTCAATTTCCTTACCGTTAAGGACCAGGGTCTTTTTTTACATTTCTGCTGTGTTTGTGTTTAGTTGTAATTTTCCTCTTACTCATTTACTGTACCCACACATATTATATACTGTTTTCGCCATTAAAATGGTCTTTCTAAAGATAGCATTATTTATTATAATTCACTATAAAAAAAAATATAAACAAACACTTTTTCTAACTTAGACCCCCAAAATCTGTTATGCATCTACAACCGCCAAAAACCACCCATGATAAAAAGTTTCAAAATTTTGTCCTGAGTTAAATACCCAATGTTAACATGTTTTTAGCTTTTTTTTTGAAAGTTATAGGGCTATAAGTGCAAGTAGCACACATATCAATTTAAGAATACATGTACAGAGAACTTTAAGGAACACCCCAATATGTGATCAGCAACATCTCCAGAGTACAGGAGTGTTGTGTTCTCTGGGGGGTGGAGGGTGCCCATTCTAGTTTTCTAACTTGGAATTTTCTCAGCTGTTATCATGCACCCATGTCCTATTTGGGACATTTCTGAAGCCGGCCAATGTAATTTATCCCCATCAAACCATATATTTTTGAAAATTAGACACCCTAGGGTATTTCAAATGGTGGTATTTTACCACGTTCCATGTACTAATTCTACCACCAGTCTTTGTCAAACGTTTGGGTAGTCATTTTTCTCACATTGTACTTTAGGCATGGATTCTCAGTTCCTGTTATGGGTTACTGACAAAGAACATCCCAATAGGTTTTCAGCAACATCTCCTGACTACAGTGATACCACCACATAGCATTGTTGGGTTGTTTGGGGGGCTTACATGTGTTTTTTAAGTTTGACATATCTTTGCCCATCTTCTTTTTGGGGGCCTTTTTACATATCCCAATTTATTTTCTTTCCATGAACGTGCATATATTTATAAAGTTGACACCCCAAGGTATCGTATATGGAGTGTTTTTATGTAACCTTTTATCAAAAAAAAAAAAAAAAATTAAAAAAAAAAATTGGAGAAAATGGTGGTAATTTTTTAATTTTCATTTACACACACACACACACACACACGTGTGACATGTCATGATTCCATTTTATTCCAGAAGTATGGTCCTTAAAAGGTCCATCTAGGATTAACCCTTTCTTTTATAAACATAGCAGTTTCAGAGAAACTGCTATGTTTATAATAGGGTTCATCTAGCCTCTAGTGGCTGTCTCATTGACAGCCGCAAGAGGCGCTCCGTGTTTCTCACTGTGATTTTCACAGTAAGAAGAAGCCAGCATCCATAGGAAAGCATTGAGAATGCTTTACTATGGACTGGCTGAATGTGCGCGCGGCTCATGCCGCGCATGCAGCCGCTGACGAGGAGAAGGAGATGGAGGAGGAGAGTCCCCCACCTGGTGCTGGAAAAAGAGGTAAATTTAACCCCTTGCACCCCCTAAAGATGGGGGCACCCTCAGGGCACTATAGTGCCAGGAAAACGAGTATGTTTTCCTGGCACTATAGTGGTCCTTTAAAAGGAACACTGTAGGCACTATAATTACTTCGTCTGATTAAATTGGCTATGGTGTCTTGAGTTCATGGGAATGCTGACCTGAATCACTACTAAATGTTGTTCTTAAAGCTTAGTAGAAATATGCTGTCACCAGCAGCCCGGCCTCTAATGACAAGATGGCAAAGCTATGCTTCTGTCTCACACACCAGGACTGGGGTAGTGATTGGTTGGCTGCTACCCCAGCATGGTGTTAAGCAAAGCATAGATCCACCACGATCATTTAACCATTAGAGGCTGGGCTGCATCGTGCCAGGGACCAAGATGTGAGAAACTTTCACCATCTAAAAAAAGTGAAACCGGAACCCCTAAGGCGATCCACAAACTCAGAGCTTAGGAAGTTCCAGAATCTATTCCAGGGTTGCCCACTGCCACAGTAGAGACTGCCATCCGGAAGGCTGACCAACAGACATTAGAACTTGGCATGCATGGCCATTCAGAGAGGCCTCCCTTTAAGGACATTTATGCATGCAAGGGGGCTGTGCAGATATAGCCATTTCCAAATGTATTGTGGAGGAGTAGACTTTGGTACATCTCTTCCGGCAGTGTCCATTTGCACAGGCTTTGCTAGGAGAAGCAATATCTGTCGCATCACTGTATAATGTGTGATTTTACAAGTGGGTGGCCCGGTCTGGCTTGCCCCACCTCCCTCTCACCAGCAGGAATTTTAAGTAAAATTTCACATTAAGCACCTGAGGGTGGGCATACTTGGAACACAGGCTCCAGAACTCTGGGATCGCTATATTCAGTCTGAGGAAGCCTGATCAGTGCAAAGCACCACCCCTTCAGTCTGAACACAGTGATCTCCTGGGAGGGAGAAAGGACAGAACTGGAGCCAGAATGGACAATTCAGAAATGACAGGTACACACTGCTACTAATCAGACAAAAACAGAAAACCAGAAATGAGAAGGATGGGAATGGAATCACCACTTAGATAATGTACACCTATTCCCTATACAAAGAGTTCTTAGCCTATTTAGTGTGCCAACTCTTACAATGTACTGAAATAGACTGTCATAAGGATTAATCCCTAAAAAGTTATCTCCGTCATTATCTTATACAGATATATTCAGACATTTTATAAAGAGAGGCATAGAATAACTAAATTGCCATAATGAAACTATGAATAAACTAAGCACTCAATATAAAAAGACATAGGTAGATTATCCACATTTTTCATTTTTGGTTGATAATTAAGGGTCTTGTGGAGTATGCCTAATATGAAGTGTGGTGGATATCGCCTCAAATTTTTTTATATTGTTAAAGTTTTGTTAATTAATAATGCTACTGCCCAAACTGTGTCCCCATACACAAACACTATTATAAACAAACATTCTACACAAACAGAAATACAATGGGACCTCGGTTTACAAACGCCTCGGTTAACATAATTTTCAGTTTACAAATGAAAATCCATTGAAAATAATGCCTCGGTTTACAAATTTTCCTCCCAATACAAAGCAAGTTTCCCCAGGATGCATTGCACATGGGAGGTTTATAGCACCGCCCCCTGCATGAAGGAGCCTGTGGGTAGCACCTGGCTTCGAGTGTGGAGGTGTTGGAGCAGCTTTTGCATCGAGTTTTGGAGCCATTCTGGAAATTGTTTTCAGTTGTTTTTGGACATTTTGGGTGCATTCCTCAAGCAGTGGAAAGGTAGGCAGCTTTATCGTTTGCATGCCTTTTTATTGTGTGTTCTGCATTGTGGGTTGGTTTCCATGCCAGCTCATTTTTACTTTTTTTTTTCTGACCTCCAGAACGGATTAATTGGTTTTCAATGCATTCCTATGGGAAACCGCGTTTCGGTTTACAAATTTTTCGCAATAAGAAAGGTCCCGGAGAACGGATTAAATTCGTAAACCAAGGTCCCACTGTACATATACACTTTGACATGCCATAACACACATATATACACAGTGTGTCTATATCCACAAAGTTGTGGGTTTCTCTTGATCGCCTTAAGGACTGGGGCTGTTGTACAAGTTCCTACCAAAAAAAAAAAACCTAGAATTTTATCACATGACCGGAGGCTTTGTATTTTGCATAATCTTTCTTTACTAACTCCATAGCAGCAAAGAAAAGAGTGACAAAACTTATACCCTATACTACATTGTGATTGGTTCTAAGAGGCGTGACATATGACATTTCCTCTTTCTTTGCTGCTCCATCACAAGAGCTAAGTACACATTTTTTTTCTCTGTCATATTTGCTGAACTGTGATTTATACATATTCATACTATCATTGTTTACCTAACTGATATACATAGTGAATGTTTTCTATTGATAACCTCTACTGTGGTGGGGGCTACCCCTCTCCTCTGGGGTCTGTTCAACCTCCCCTCAGGTACCCCCCCCCCTGGCTTCTGGGGTATTTCCCAGTCCCCAAAAGAATTTTGGCACTCCCCAGCGCCATTTCTATTCCCATGGGCTTCTTTATACCATGCCAAATAAAAATATACAAAAGAAGGAAACAGCGCTAAATTAAACCAATCCTATAAATAGGTAAAGTAGGAGGCAGCAACCTAAAATAGAGTTCCCTCTAAGCCCTATGAACAAAGATAATATACAAGACAAAACAGAGGAAGGTTGCACCAAAGCTGACTAAAGTGCAGCTAGAAAATGAACAAAGTCCAAAATGTAGGTGGTGCCAAAACAGTCTTTAGTAGGGCACCGACGGCCTATGTGGAGGGGTATTCTCTCTAAGGGTCACATGAAGATGGCTTTTCAGGATCCGTATGTAAAGAAACAAACAAATAATGGTGCAAATACGTCTGATGAGAGGGTTGATATGCAGGAAGAAGAGATCTATGGTAATTCTACTCACGTGTAGTAGAGCTGAACTAGCTCTAGTGTGGATGGCATACAGCGGTACAATCCCCGCTTATAGGATACGTAGAGAAGTATTGGTCTTTTACTCCGTATGTGGAAGAGAAAGACAGATGATAGGGCAGTACGTCTGGTAAAGATGGTGTATATAACAACAGAGTCTAATACAGTCTTACTCATGTTTAGTAGAGCTTAAGCCAGCTCTAGTGTGAATAGCTTACAGCGGTATAATCCCCGCTTGTAGGATACGTGTAGAGGGTTAAGTCTTTCGCCGATGTGTAGATCATAAGGAAGAAGAGAGACAACTAATAGTGCTCGCTGTATAAAATCTTATATAAGGAGTATAAATAATAAAATGTACTCACATAGAATTGAGAGCAGACGGCCTGCTCAATGATTTAGGCGTAAGTGGTATAATCCCCACCTCGGATTATGTCTGGAGTAATCAAGAAATATCTGGGCTTATTATCCATCCTGTCATATTCTTTAAAAGGTGACATAGTATTTTCATTATTACAGCATACCATTCTCAAACGTAGGTAACCCAGATTATTCCAAATTATGTATTTTGAGTAGTTTGGTCTAGCCACTTTATCACAAATGCAGGGCGCATTTAGTGGTGATCAGGGCTGGACTGAAAAAAAAATAAAAAAAAAATAAATAAAAATAATGACAAACCAACCCCCTCTCAAAGGGAGGGTATACTGGTGCCCCTAAGGGAACCAGTGGTTGTGTGTAGGGAACACACACACACATGTGTGATAAACTATAGAGCAAATGATCCCTGGAGGGAAAGAACAACTGCCAGGGGTCACAGAGAAGGTCCCTATGGGATCTGTGTTATAATTTACAATTCTATAGTGTGATTTAAAAAAAAAAAAAAAAAGGGGGGCGGGGCCTGACCGCCAGCGGGATCAGACGTGCTCTGTCTGAGCTCCCGCTCCAGTGCCCGAAGTCTGTGTAAATTGGAGGCTTTACAAGACTGGGAAAACCACACAGGCGACCACACCGACCCCCAGTCACTGGGGCAAACTAGTATACCGCATGAGACTCTCTGGCGCCGACAGTGACCCGACTGGGGCACGGAGCCCATTGGGGCTTGAGCCGGGATGAGACGGCCGCTCTCCCGGGTCTCCGGCCGGCGTCACGCTCCCCCCCCCCCTCTGGACCGGGGGGGGGTCATCCCGGTCTGCAAAGGCACTAGCCAGCACATCAACCCTGACCTAAACAGCCGCTGGTGAGGATTAGCCGCTGGGCGAAGGCCCACAAGATGGCTGCCGCGCGCCGACCATGTGCGTGAGTTGCCTGTGAGATCGAGTGGATGCTTACCTAAAAGTGAGGAAGCCAACGGAGCAAATGAATGAGCACACACTGCTACCCTGCCGGGTCCTTACAAAGAAAAAAAAAAAAAAAAGCAAAGTTTATGGACACTGCAAATAAGAACTCACCGCACTCTAATGGAAGTGCCTGCAGTAGCACATACCACAAGACATGAAGCAGAACCTGCCCTGACAGCACTGACCACCCAAGGATTCAAGACAGAGCACAGCCAAGAGGAACCCTGGTTCATAGACCGGAAAATCTTGGGACTCACTGTGGCTGAACTCCCTGCTGTGACTCACCTGTGGCATTGGGTGCCATTCAGATAACGTGAGTCCTGCTAACACAGGGCAAGACCAACACCAGCACTGTAATGACTTTCTAGAAAAAAAAAAAAAACAACCCACCATAGATGACATCCTTTATTCATGAATTGGAGGAGATCCCATACAATTTCACGTTTTGTCCCAACAGTATCAGGGCAGCCTGGTGGATCTAGCGGACAGTCTTTTCCTGCATAAATTCGAAATGACCAGTTATACCCAGTGTTGCATTAGCATAACTAAGAATTTTATTCCTTAGGGAGCCCAATTTGATGGAATCTACTGCTTGGTGAATTTCAAAAGGGACTCATCTATGCATTTTTTTGGGTCAGGAGTGTAAAGTGTAGGACAGTCATGCCAGGTGTCAGATCTAGGGGTGCACTGGATTGTTATGACTGAAGTGAAAGAACAACTCGTGCCAGAAGAAAGAAGTCTAAGTTTCGGACATTCTACAATATTACTTGAGCGAAGGGGCACGGCGCTGAGGGTAATCGGGAGCTGGAGCGGAGCAACTTCCTGGCGACTTATGTTGCCTCCACCCTCCAGGCGGATGATGCGAAGCACGGAAGATGAACTCCTGAGGGCCATCAAAATCTCAAAGGTGGGCAGAGCCCCGGGTCTGGATAGACTAATTCTGGACTATTACAAGAAATTTAGTGCAACCTTGATTCCAAAACTTAGCAAAGCCCTCAACACTTTGACCTTGCGGTTGTTTTTCCATCAAGAATCGCTACTATCACCATCTTACCCAAACCAGGGAAGGACCTGGAGGCTATAGACTGAGCTTGTTGCTCAATGTAAAACTTCTCGCAAAGGTCCTAGCGGTCCGACTTGGAGCAAAGCTCCCGGGCCTGGTCCACCCGGATCAGACTGGGTTCATCTCGGGTAGAGAGGCACGGGATAGCACGTTACGGGTACGCTCTATCCAACATCTAGCATGCAGGGATGGAATACCCTTGTGCCTCATCTCCGACGCGGGCAAGGCTATTGAGCGGGTGGACTGGTCCTTCCTGCTGACTGCGCTCAGCAGCTACGGCGCCAAGTGGATGAACTGGATAGGAGCTCTGTATGACTCGCCGAACGTTTGAGTACGGGTGAACAGAGCCGTAACGGGTAGCGCATGGGCTGCCCTGAAATCGACATGAAACAAATAGGCATGCTTGTGATTAGTGAAGACACGACATGCTTATTCTCTGGACCCACCTCTTCCGATTGGGCTTCTCTGCCTTGATATATTATTTTATTTATATAGCGGCAGCAAAATTCTGTAGAATGGCTTTTTGTTTCAGTCTAATCCTGGTTGAGAGGGTCAGCTGTCGTGGAGTACAGTGCATATTCCATGAACAGACCAAGAGTTTGATATAACTGCTGCACAAGCTAATAGCAGAAAGTACAGCTCTATGGTCTGTGGCCATGGATTGGGTAAAATACATCAGGGAATTTATCAGAAATAGTAATGCATGAGATTACCGGTATGGCTAGAAAGAAAGCTGAGAGGTATTTGAGAAGGGTGAGGGAGTTTTATTTTTTGCCAAATCACTGCAGTTGTCAAGGCAAAACAGGTGATATTCTGGAGGAAATTGCTAAACATGCTATAAATAATATATATATATATATATATATATATATATATATATATATATATATATATATATATTTTTTTTTTAACCATTGCCCATAAGGGTGAAAGCTGCATTTATCGTGCTGCCCAATCCACAATATTTTTCTAGACACTTATCACTTCTTTGAGGTGGTCAGCAGTAAGTGAAAACTGCTACAATAGAGTATGTAGCCTTTCTATGCTGCAAGAGGGAAATTACTTAATTCTAAAAGCAGAATTGATCATGGTGGTAGCAATCTGTATGTGCAGTGTTTCTGCTCTGAATGTTGCACATACAGAGATATATTAACTCTTGTGCTGGTAACTTGTTGCAGGCTGGGCTTGCCGAATATCAATTATGTGCATAAATTACATCTGTCAACAGAAATAGAGATTTTCCTTTACATGAAGGACATGCAAGTGAAAGTTGGTATATACTCTCCTTCACTTCATTTAAGTCTCACCTATACCCACAAAATAAAAATAAATAAATGTATCTGCAGTCCAGCCCCTTGCCGGTTTAGCGTGTGCACATGCGCTCTCAGGGATGAGAATGGTACAATTAAATGTATCTTTGTTTGATTTATGGTTAGAGTAATCCTTTACTCAGACAGGGTTAGTCATGAGAAATCAAAGCAAAAACCATTTTATGCTGCTGCTGCCGCCGCTGCCGCAAAAAATAAAATAAAAAAAAATGCTACACTAGTGACATAGTAAATTATGGCTATTTTAGCTTAAAATCTTAAATTCGTGAATAACCCAGAAAGTAACAAGGAAATACTGGGTTAGACAATGGATTTTCCCTCCTGTAGCATATGAATAATACATACTGCAGAGAGGGCCTCTGCATGTGCTGGCCATTAATAAGTGAAATGCATGACAAACACACCAAGTTATCACATGCAGATTGGTCAGTACTTTATTTCTATTAATCAGATGCTGGACCAAATCCTTTGGGCTGTAGCTATCACTAGTGAATACATCGACACCAGACATGGCAAACAGAGAGAACACATCTATGACTGCAGAGAGTTTTAAATTGTAAATTAAGATACCCCCAAACATAGATATAAATGATAATTAACTATGACTCCTTGATTCCTATAAACAAAGGTTATTCACTAGAGTGTGAGTGTCAAATTTTAGTAAACAAATTATTAGAAATAAAAATGAAACTCAGCTTTGCAGTTTGGCTTTTGGCCTAAAAGTATACAATTCAGTTTAAACCCCCAATAGATCACACAGTTAGTGATACATCACATACCTCTATATAGCCTTGGTTTACTTTCTCGCAGCAGATAGTGGGATCTTTAGAATCCAAGATGCTTTGTGGGGTATATGGCATGCAGCAGTCAGAATATAGGTCTTCAGTAGAGCTAGAAGGAGGGGCTGTTACTTGGAATGCTCAGATGTTTTTTCCTCTTTGTATTTCCACCACCAGCTGTGAGCGGTGGATTAGGATAGGAGACTGCTGATTATGCAGCTGTTTAGCTGGATTAACTCAAAAGAGATTGTATTGTGACTTTGGTTTCCAAGAACTCTCACAGTGTGATAACAGTTTTATTATTCTCTGAGAATCCCCTGGTTTTTGGTCAATTGTCTTGTTGTCAGTAAGAAACAATTCTGGGGTTTATTCACCAAACTGTAAATTGTGGAGAACTCACAAGAGAAGACAGTACCTAGATCTAGCCTGTATTACTCACTTGAATGTTTATATATGCATAATCTGTGATGTCAACAGATTAGCTAATATGCCGACCAAGCACAATTATAGTTTAAGCATACTCTTTAAAGTTGATTACTTAAGCGGAATATAACAGAAAAATGTGCATGTTAATCTATGTCCCGCATGTTTTGCGAGGTATTTGCATGAGGACTGCTTTCGGGGCACCTCATGCTGGATTGTAATATCTATATGCACCACAAAAAAAAAAAATTTAAATTAAAAAAAGAAGTGCCAATTTTAAAATCTGATAGCTGAAAAAAAATATTCAAGACTGCTATTTTGGTCATAAATGTACATTAATTGTTTTAATTCTTTACATTCCATGTTTAGTGTTTAAATCCCATAGATGTGATGGAGAGGTACTGGAAATAAATCACTACCACCACGCTATTCACTAGACCAGGCATTGACAGGGGAATTTTCAAATTTAAAAGAACACTCCTGTTTGGTAGAGACTCATCCTGGTTGTGACAGATCCCTCTATCTTGTAATTACTTTTATTTTATGCTCATTCGTCTGTTTGTTCGTGCATTTCCCTGTCCGTACGGTTCCTATGTTATTTTCCCTTTTACCGAAATAGTTGCCTATGCTAGGCTTTCTGATGCTGATTAGAATGTATAACATGCTAGCTGGGTATATAATAACAGGCTAATAGCGGGTTTAACCCCTGGAACCCCCTACATTTTTTGTAGCACATGTTTAGATATAGGCAGGCAACTAAAAGTCACTAAAACTCAAATTTAACAGTATCGTCAGCCTGGGTGCAGAGGGGCAAAAATGTAGCAGCATGTCCTGGGGAGACATGGGTGTCGTGCTCGGGAACGTAGGGCAATGTCAGCTAATGCCTAGGCTTGGTATAGCTAGAAAGTCCCTGGAAGCTACTGAGGGCCTGCATCAATGTACCCCGGACCTGGGGTCCGGACCTGGGCTCTAAGTCGAGTCCAAGTCCTTCCTCTCTGAGAGGTGAGAAGCTCTGGGTGGTCGGTTGTCTCTTGCGAGGTCTACGCTTCTGCCTCTGTGGGGGATGCTTTGGGAGGGAATCCCTTTTGGATCTCTGGCCAGGTGGGCTGGGTATGTGTGGCTTGGGTGTTTGGTGGGAGGGGGTCCCCATATGGGCCTCGTGCACCCCAACTTCTGCTCACCTCTGTTTGCTCCTCTGTCCCCAGCTGCTGCTGTCGCACGTACCTCCAACTGCCGCCAGAAACGGCCAAGTATCTCACCCAGGTGCTGTAGCATGCAATCTATCTTGGTACACCCGTTCTGCTTGGCCAGCTGCTGCTTGTCGCGTGAAGAGGGCAGGTCTGCCATTTTGAATAATATTGTTGCTTCTCAGGATTGTGCAATACCAGTTTCCTGCAATCAGCAAAGTGAGTGACGCTGCTTTGTGTGGGCCAGGATGACCCCCGCTAGTCCGGGGTGGAGGGGAAGGTGCTTCACTGGGGTCCTAACTAGTGCTTATGTGCCCAGAGAGTGGCCGTCTCTCCGTGACTTAAGCTCATGTAGACCGCAAGCCTTGGTGTGTCAAGCTGACTACACAGGAGCTCGAGAGAGGCACCGTTCGATGCAGCAGCCTCTCCCACGTGTAAATATTGTGGTCTGCGGTCTGTGAGTGTCGATGGCCGGGTAAAGCACCCTGGTCTTTGTCCCCAGACGTGGGAGCTTGTGCTGAACACGTCTGGAGTTCTTGGCTGCTTGGCTGCGCTCCCAACGTGCAACCTTAATGCGTAAATATTAAAACATAACCTTTTTTTTTTTTTTATTACATCTGTATCAATATTTTTAATTGAACTTATCTTTACGTTTTAAGTTGCAGTAAAGAGGTAGGACTCGCAGGTCCATGGCATGCAAATATACTTCAACCAGCTAGCCACGCAGGGCTTCGAGAGGCAAATAAGCAGTTCAGGGAAAACAATCTATACTGTACATCATAAATGTTGTGAAGGTTACAAACCAGCGTATATGTCAAATCAAAGTATAAAAACATATGTTTAGGTATTATGGGTACTGTCATGGTATATCCTATGGTATCCTGTAGACTACCCGCCCACCTCTGGTGCCTGCTGCCTGGTTGGTTCTTGTGTGTGCCCTCATCCCCCGCCCCCCGGTATGTGATGGTGTAGGCATGAGCGGCGGCCCATGTTGGAGGAGCATTGGTCATCATCTTGGATGGGGCAGCGACCCGAGATTCCCTCTACATCTGGGTCAATGCCTGAGTGTCTTCCTCCCCACTCCCCATGTCACCCCCCTGTCAGCTATATGTCAGCATGCTTTGAAAATCTGGGCAGTATGCAGTTTCTCCATTCTCTCTAACCAGGTCGTTAACGGAGGGGGTGTGTCTGTCTTCCAATATAGGGGCAAGATATGTTTCGCTGTGTTCAGTATCCATATAGTCTGGGATTTCTATATTTGGCTGTCGGGGTCATAGTGTTATGTAGGAGGTATGCGGTAGGTTTGAAGGGGGGTGGGTTGTCAGAGAACATTTGTAGCACCTTACTGATCATTTGCCAGTAGGGGACCACTTTTGGGCATTCCCACCATATGTGCAGGAATGTGCCCGTCCTGGTGAGCCAGTTTTAAGCCTGTTTGTGTTGGAGCTCTCTGTGCACACGTCCTGCCATCTCGGCTGTCAGGCCCTGCCCCCCTTAATCAACTTTTTTATAAAATAATGTAAGAGTCACTAACAGCGTGAAGTTGTGGAAAAAAGATAGAAGATAGCTATTTAGTTTGAGAGGACGGGCAATGACTACGAAACGGCAGCCGCTACCTCAATTATGTCCTAGGCTTTTCTGTGTCCAGGGCAACATTGTTGGCACATACAATAATACATATTTTAGTTCCACTTACAACACTCTATGCCGTGGGCACTGGGGGATCTGGCTTGAATGGCCTACATGGACTCTCCTGGCTGGACTTCCACCCGCAGACACGCTTACCACGTGGCCTACTGGTATCACTTCGCTGTTGCATTAAGCTATTCTTTATGTCCTACTTATGTATGTTTCAGTGATTTGCCTTTAACTGTTACTTTTACCGCAGCCCATGTTAAAAATGCGTTATATTCATTTGTCATATCATCTACATTGATGTTTAGAGCTGCAAGTCTGGTCCCTAGCCTACTACAATCGACATCGACTTACATAATTGCCCCCGGGCATGTTAGTCTAAAGCTGACTGGCGAAAGTTATCAATGGCAAGCTCATAACATGAAGCATGCATACTTTTGTTTTACTATAGGCTTGAGTTCAACCATTACTGCATGCATGTTCTTAGTGTTAAAACTTGTTGTACTGTGCATACGAAAACTACCTTCGGAGCGACCTTTAAGTATCTCTTGCACTCATTTCCTAAACAATTGCATGTGTTAATATGTTTGTTTGACTTTAAAAAAAATAAAAAAATAAATGTCTGTCTTTCTTGGGAGTGCAACATACACCATCTTGATACCATTAACTTATGTTACCCCACAATGTCTCCTCTCTTTTTTTCTGTACCCCATAAGGCAAATGCCATAATAAAAGAAAGATTTAAAAAAAAATAATAATAATACATAATTTGTTCAGGTAGGTACACACTCGAGCATCCCTTTCAAAGTGCCACATGCAACCACACAGCTTCATGGTGTCAGCTTGCATGGTACTGTGGAGGTTAAATTTATTTAGTTTGTATGCTCAGAATGTGTCAGGACAGCTAAGCATATAGAGAGTTATGTATAAAAGAGCTGTTTAAAGTACCAAAAAAAAGTGGTTTAAAGTACTAAAACTGGGAAAATCGCATGGAAACAAATGCAACCAGCAGGCCCAGTCCATTGGTGACGTCACCTGGTTTTACATCTGTAGACCAATTTTCAGAACATGACACTTTTTCATTTAACCCCCATAGTGTAAAAATCAGAAACCTTTCACACATGTGACAATTCTAGGGTGATTACGTTCTTTTGTTAACCTGCCTCATGTTAGTATTAAATTGAGGGGAGGAGACTGATTCAGAGAGAGAAAAGCTTAGATTTAACTAAGAAAAGTGTATTTAACTTTTTCCTAATTTACTGTGGAGTAAAGATTAAAGTCTTACAATGGCTCAGAATGGTGAGTGTTACATTTGATGTGTCTACCTGTAAAGGGGACATTATGCTTAGACTGGCTCAAAGGGCAAGACCAATAAAATAGACTGGCAAATGGGGAAGAATTAAAATGGCTCTTTAAGAAATAAATTTTTCTTTAGGTTTTACCTGAGGAGATTTGCATACTTCTGGCACTATATCATTTAAAGCTGGGGTGCCCAAAAGGTAGATCCCCAGATGTTCTAAAACGACAACTTCCGTGATGCTTTGTCATTCTAAAGGCATGCAAAGCACAATGGGAGTTGTAGTTCTACATCTGGGAATCTACCTTCTGGGCACCCCTGGTTTAAAGTGTGTGCTGTGTAATTGCTAGTGCCAGAAGAAGCTTTTTATTTTTTGTTTTTGGGACTCCACTATTTATAATTGTCCAGAGAATGGCATGCTACTAAAGAGGGTGGGAAAAAATATTGGGAAAAGACGTTTGTTGGCACATAAGCCCACTGCCCACTCATTCTCTTACTTTACTCACACCTTGAAAGATTCCTCTATTTAAAAGGAGAACAGGGGCTTGTTGTTTATTATTTAACCAGTGAACTCCATTGGCAGGTAGGATTAAGTGGGTCATTGTATATCAGGTTTGGGTGGACCTTCTTTGCATACCTACCAATATTTGAACTGGCATGGGTAATGGATTGAAAGAGAGTGTGCCAAAGAAGCTGCTTGCGTCCTTGCCAGCCTGTAAAAGAGGACCCATCCAAAAAACAGGTTACGTCTGCCCCACTCGGGTCCAAAGCACTGTTAAAGCGCATTGGCAATGGGCTCAATGTTTGGAGATCAGTTTGCACTGTGTGACTGCGTATTGCTCTCTGCTTTATGGGGACTTGGTCACTGATATCCGCAGGTGCAGGACTTCACAAAAGATCAGTATCTGATTAGTTTTTAAGTGTGTTGTGATTCTATATGGAGAGGGTAACTGAAAGGATACATGGGAGGACTGGGGCAAGAGGACCAGTTATTGAGTAAAGTGAGATCCTCAATTAACGCCTTAATGACACAACTTCTGTAATAAAAGGGAATCATGACGGAATATTTCCATCATGTGTCCTTAAGGGGTTAATAAACTCCTTTCTGTTCTACAGTATATGAATGCTATGTAACGCAGTGCTGTAACTTTCACGTGCTTCATAGAAGTAAACATGGTGGATTACATACCACCTGATTTTCAAATTTACATCACACTTAGATGCACTTGTGATGTGCAAAGTTCACTTACGGCATTCAGCTCATGAGCTAGGGCACCTGAAGGTTGCTGGTGCCTAATTGTTTCAATTTGTAGTGTAGTAAATAGCCTTGTCTGTGTAAGGCGAAAATTCTCCAACTCTGCTATAGTCACAGAATGGCAGTATTTGCCAATGGTTTTCCATTTCGATTTAAATTGACACTCCATTGTCCAAATCTCACCCCCTCCCCCAATAAAATGTAGTAGATATGCCCCAATGAAAACAAGTGGGTATATAATTATGCATTTTTTTTAATTGGAGTTATATTTAAAACAGCATGAAGTAGATGCAGATCTCTTGTCTGCTGCCTTTGCAAGCACTCCCCTTCTTCCCCAGCCTAGACTTTCTGTGGCTGTCAAATCACAGACTACTCTAATGCAACTCAATGAGACGTCTTTGCAAGGCAGTGCTTTGGACAATGGCTGCCTATTGCGTTTAGCTCCACTGAGCTAACCAAACCAGGAAATAACAGGATTTGTCTGATTGACAGCCATGGGAATGTAACAAGGTTAATTTAGAATGGTTTCTATTGAAATCTGCACTTTTTGAAAAAGTATTCACACATAAAGCACTTCAACAAGGTGAAGTGCTGTAGGGATCTGGAGTGTCCTTCTTTTTAATTCAGAGTTTAGAGGTTTATTTGCTAAATTGTGAATTGTCAGGAGTTTAAAGGTACACTAAAGTGTCAGGAACACAAACCTGTATTACTGACAATATAATGGTAAAATCACTGTTTAAATTTCAGGCTCCCTTGCCTCCCTTTGAAAAGGTGATTTTTACGCACCTTTTTTTCCATGCTGTGCCGGTCTCGCCGAGGCTGGCCCTGCCTATGTGCAAAGTTGATGATCTCAGCCAATCCAATGCTTTCCCATAGGAAAGTGACTGTCGCTTGAGGTGTTTCTAGGCAGTAATGTAAACACTGCATTTTCACTGAAAACGCAGTGTTTACATTAAAAAGCCTGCATGGACAGGTTTTAGACACCAGAACAACTGCAGTTGACTATAGTGTCCCTTTAATGTGAAATTCTGCGTCATTTTTAACATTTTAGGCCAAAATAGTCATTTTGTTAATACTTTTCATTTTGATTTTGGCCCCCAATTTTTTAATTCTCTGACCAGTTCTCCAATTCACTAAACATAGAATTGTTGAGAATTTCAAATTTAAAGGACCACTATAGGCACCCAGTGGTCTGGGTGCCAGGTCCATCCAGGGTTAATCCTGCAGCTGTAAACATAGCAGTTTCAGAGAAACTGCTATGTTTCACTGAGGTTTAATCCAGCCTCTAGTGGCTGTCTCATTAACAGCCGCTAGAGGCGCTTCTCACTGTGACATTAACAGTGAGAAGACGCTGCCGTCCATTGGAAAGCATTGAGAAATGCTTTCCTATGGACTGATTGAATGTGCGCGCGGCTCTTGCCGCGCATGCGCATTCAGCCGATGACGTCGGAAGAGGGAGGAGAGTCCCCAGCACCGAGGGAGCCCGGTGCTGGAGAAAGGTAAGAATTTAACCCCTTCCTCCCCCTTCGGCGGGAGGGGGACCCAGAGACCCTATAGAGCCTGGAAAACGAGTTTGTTTTCCTGGCACTATAGTGGTCCTTTAAGGTCAAAAAAAGTGAATTGGAAATATTCTCCAAGTCACCTCTTCCAGTTTGGCTACTTTGACCTTAAAGGGACACTATAGTCACCTGAACAACTTTAGCTTAATGAAGCAGTTTTGGTGTATAGAACATGCCCCTGCAGCCTCACTGCTCAATCCTCTGCCATTTAGGAGTTAAATCCCTTTGTTTATGAACCCTAGTCACACCTCCCTGCATGTGACTTGCACAGCCTTCCATAAACACTTCCTGTAAAGAGAGCCCTATTTAGGCTTTCTTTATTGCAAGTTCTGTTTAATTAAGATTTTCTTATCCCCTGCTATGTTAATAGCTTGCTAGACCCTGCAAGAGCCTCCTGTATGTGATTAAATTTCAATTTAGAGATTGAGATACAATTATTTAAGGTAAATTACATCTATTTGAAAGTGAAACCAGTTTTTTTCATGCAGGCTCTGTCAATCATAGCCAGGGGAGGTGTGGCTAGGGCTGCATAAACAGAAACAAAGTGATTTAACTCCTAAATGACAGTGAATTAAGCAGTAAAATTGCAGGGCAATGATCTATACACTAAAACTGCTTTATTTAGCTAAAGTAATTTAGGTGACTATAGTGTTCCTTTAAAGGAAAGCTCAGGTGCCTGGAAAACAATCCATTTTCCTGGCACTGCAGGTCCCCTCTCCCTCCCACCTCCCAATCCCCGGTTGGTCACTTACCTGAGACCCCCGCCGACGTCTCTTGGCAGTGGTATTTTGTTCGCCGCCGCTCCTCCTCTGCATTACGTCTGCCGGTGGGTGAGACTGATCCCGCCCCAGGAGACCTAATGCACATGTGCGGCATTCCACATTAGAGCTCCCCATAGGAAAGCATTGAAAATGCTTTTCAATGCTTTCCTATGGGAAATTGAGCGACGCTTGAGGTCCTCATGCAGTGTGAGGACGTCCAGCGACGCTCTAGCACAGGTTTCCAGTGCTATGGACACGGAAGTGCCCTCTAGTGGCTGTCTAGTAGACAGTCGCTAGAGGAGGAGTTAACCCTGCAAGGTAATATTTACAGTTGCAGGGTTAAGGGTAGTGGGAGTTGGCACCCAGACCACTCCAATGGGCAGAATTGGTCTGGGTGCCTGGAGTGTCCCTTTAAATTTGAAAATCACTTTAACAACTCTTACTTTAGTGAGTAACCCTTACAGTTATTTACTAAAGTGAGAATTCAAAGTGAATTTCACATTTAAGGCCAGAGTAACCAAACTGAAAGCTTATCTGACTTGGAGAATGTTTCCAGTCCGGCTATTTTGGCCTTGAAGTTGAAATATTGTAATGAATAACCCAGCCTGGAGTGGATTTGTATCGTACTACAACTCCCGTGAAGCTGTGCGGCCGGGGCGATCGGCGCACTTGTAGTGACGTCACGAGCATACCGCTTGATGGTAAACAGACATGTCGAAGCTGAGCCATTCTCGCATGCTGTTTGTGCGAGATGATGGGAGTCCCATGCGGTTCTACGTGCGGCCGGGTCCGGTGAAGCGGCAGCTGTCTCCTCTGATCACCCACGGAGGTGGAGTGATGTGCCGGGTGCAAGAACCCGGGGCCATGCTGCTAGCAGAGCCCGGTGAGGCTAAGGGTTCCCAGTACATCTCCACCAATTACATCGGAGAGTGTGTAAAGAGTGACGAGAGGCTGGAGGTAGAGCATTACCGCCTGGGGCAGGAGGACAACTGGGTGAGGAAGCGAACTGGAAAAGGGAAACAGACTGACAGCGAATCTGAGAAGAATGGAGAGGACCATCAAGGAAACCTAGTCCTAGAGGATGGAAATCATGGAGGAGGGGATCTAGAAGGGATTGGGTTTGAGCAGAATTCAATAGACCAAGAAGAAGGAGAAAGTCACAGGGATAGTGAAATATCAATTAAGAAAGATGAAGTAGGATATATGAATGATGTTCTGGACCAGAACCATGAGCAACTTGTGAAGGATGCAGTTAATCAAGTTGAGAAGGAACAGGTGAAGAAAGGTGGAGATCAGGTAGGTGAGGAACATGCAAAAGAGGGAGAGGATCAGAAAGGTGAGGAACATTTGATGGAGGGAGAAGACCAGAGAAGTGAGGAAGACTCAAAAGAGGGAGACGATGAGGGTGAGGAAGACTCAAAAGAGGGAGACGATGAGGGTGAGGAACACTCAATGGAGGGAGAAGACCAGATAGGTGAGGAACAATCGATGGTGGTAGAAGACCTGAGAGGTGAGGAACATGCAAAGGAAGGAGAAGATAAAAGAGGTGAGGGACACTCAGAGAAGGGAGAAGACCAGATAGGTGAGGAACAATCGGTAGAGAGAGAAGACCAGATAGGTGAGGAACACTCAATGGAGGTAGACTGTAAGAAAGGTGAGGAACATTCAAGGGAGGGTGAGGAACACTCAATGGAGGTAGACTGTAAGAAAGGTGAGGAACCTTCAAGGGAAGGTGAGAAACACTCAGTGGAGGTAGAAGATCAGAGAGATGAGGAACATAGCAATGGAGAAGGGACCGGTGGAGGTGAGGAACACCTGAAAGAAGGGAAGGTCCAGGTGGGTGAGGAAGCTTGGAAGGAAGAAGTGGTACAGGGAAGTGAGATACACATAAAGGAAGAGGCAGTGGAGATAGAACTTGGGGAATATGTGACTCATGAAAAGAAACAGGAGGAGGAAGGAGTTGAAAGGCGGAATGATAGTAATAAAAAGGTAAGGCGGAAAGATGGCATTAAAAAACGGAGAGGAACAAGCCTTATAAGTGATGTAGAAGAGAAAAAGAGAAGATTTGATGAGTTATACCAGAGTGATAATTCTGTTTTAGAAAATGTGGAAAATCTAGCAAATAATTGGAATCATCAGAAAACTGTAACTTCACGCTCTCTTAGTAATTTCCGTGTTGGGAGGATACCTTTCACTGAGCAGGAAGATGTGGCCATATTGACTTACATAAGGGATTTTGTACCAGCCAGGGGAACAGTGTCTGGTGTACGTTTATGGCAAGAGATGGAAGAGATGAAAGTAGTAAATAGAACTTGGCAGTCAATGAAGCACCGTTACAAGAAATACCTTGTGGAAAACCAGAGTTCTTACATATTGCCTGAATCCAGTGGTTCCCATCAGAATAACGTTACCAGTAGTATGGAGTTATTTAGAAAAAATAGTTTCAGAAACAGAAGTATATTATTTACTTCATTTGACTTTTTAAGTCCTGAAAAATCAAGCATGGAAAATGTCAGTTCGGAGTCTTCACCTGAGGCCCTGCGTCAAAAAGAGGGAACTAATGTCAGCCACCTCCAAGGGAATACAGACCATGGAGATGCACAGCAATCTTCTACACCTCTGATAGGTTAGTTTACATGTTTTAAAAATACACTCAAAACACCATAATCACAATATATGATTTTGTGAAAAATATTTTGTTTGACAAAAAAACAAAGATATCCACAGAGTCCAAAGTCCACCACCTTGTTTTGTAACATTGTTCCTTGTTGAGGTGGTTGAATTGTGGGAGCAATCTCTGCCTGCTAATCATTTTCATTAAATAGGTGAGAGTGTTTGTGTTCTGATTATGGTGCTAGGAGTACCCTTGTGCTCTCCCTCTGTAAGTAGTCAAACCATTTTAATGTGGCTTGACCACTAACCATTGTTGACTGCTCTTGCAGCCATAGCCCCTGGTGTGAGAGAATCTGGTTAGCTCAGCAGGACCAAGCATGACTACACAGGAAGAGAAGTAACTGAGCGTGTCAACTGAGTGCTCTTGGCTAAAGAGCACAGTCCTACATTGGACACGTTTTACTCTGCAAAGACCTCGTGCTTTCCCTTTTACAGGAGTGTGGAAATGGGGGGCAGGATGGGGTCTTCTTGTCCGGTGATACAAGCGGTAGCTCAATCTGCTTTTCTGCAATGAAAATCTACTCCACCTGACAAAGATTCTTTTCAAGTAAAAAATGAGAATTGAGTACCATGCTTAGACCTGGACATTGGCAGGGTTATTAACTAAACTCAGAATTTTCCTAAATGAAATCTAAATTGAAAAATTTAGTCAAAAATAGCTGGACTGGAAAAATTCTCGACACAACTGCTTACTCACTGCTGCTGTATGAGCGTTAGATAATCACTCCAATAGTTTTGTGTGTGTGTGTGTGTGTGTGTGTATATATATATATATATATATATATATATATATATATATATATATATATATATATATATATATAGCTCGTTTGAGCTACTTTAAAATCTACCACTCGTTATGGGTAACCGTGTGATAAATCAGGTTTGACTTCCATTGGTCGTCTATCAACTTGGCAGATGTAATAAGGTGTGATTTTGCAGATTGTCAACTTCCAAATTTAACTGGGTTGATTCAAATGTGAGTCCAGGTTGAATTCATTCGTCCACTATTATGGTTTAAAAACAAAAGGGGGTTCAAATGATTCCCAAGCAAAAAACAAAAGGAAGGATCTGTTCAGGCCTTTTTAGAGTATCCAAATTGGGCAGCAAATTAAGCCAGATTAGGTATTTATAATCTTTCGGCAAGCCTCCTTTGCTCAGTATTGTAAAGTGTTTAAGATTTTAAGGAGCGGCCTTTATAAAAAAAAAAAAGTAAATAACACACTCAAAAAGGTCTTGTAAGTACTGCTGCCACCAAAGCAATTATCAGACCCAACATTAAAGGGACACTCCAGGCACCCAGACCACTTCTGCCCATTGGATTGGTCTGGGTGCCAACTCCCACTACCCTTAACCCTGCAAGTGTAATTATTGCAGTTTTTTTATAAACTGCAATAATTACCTTGCAGGGTTAACTCCTATAGTGGCATGCCCATTAGGTATCCTCAGCCGGCGGGCGGGATCAGTCTCGCCCACTGACTGACGTAAGGAAGGGGAGGAGCGGCGGTGACCAAAACCACCGCCGAGGGACATCGGCGGGGGTCTCAGGTATGTGACTGAAGGGTTTTTCACCCTTTCAGCAACCGGGGGTGGGAGGGAGAGGGGACCTGCAGTGCCAGGAAAACAGATTGTTTTCCTGGCACTGGAGTGTCCCTTTATCATCCCAGTGCATATAAAAGAAAACAGCAAGGGAAAAGGGAGAGGAATAAAAAATGCAATCTCTGGATTCAATATGGTAAAGCTGTACTAATTTTGATTTGACAGCTAGAGAGAGATTATTAAATTAATACACAGCCAGAGAAAATAGCCTGTATATATCAAGACAAACAGACATCTCATTTAGCTTTTATGTCATCACCCCTCCCCCATTTTACCATTCAGATTTAATTTGTGAAAATGTTGAGTTTAGAATCTCGCCATCTGACCTCCCCCACAGTGTGTGTTGGCTGGGTGTAGTGTGTGGTGTGTTTGTGAAAAAGTGTGAAAGTGCAAACAGTGATTACAATGTATTAAAGTGACACTCCAGGCACCCAGACCACTTCTGCCCATTGGAGTGGTCTGGGTGCCAACTCCCACTACCATTAACCCTGCAAGTGTTATTATTGCAGTTTTCATAAACTGCAATATTTACCTTGCAGGGTTAACTCCTCCTCTAGTGACTGTCTACTAGACAGCCACTAGAGCGCACTTCCTTGTTTATAGCACACAAAAAGTGTGCTATAGCGTCGCTGGACGTCCTTGCGCTATGTGAGGACCTCCAGCGTTGTTGAAATCCCCATTGGAAAGCATTGAAAGCAGTTTTCAATGCTTTCCCATGGGGAGGTCTAATGCACGTGCATGGCATTGCTGCGCATGCGCATTAGGTCTTCCCAGCCGGTGGCCGCGCATGCTAAATAGGTCTCCCCCGCCGGCGGGGGAGGAGCGTGGGCAGACCCTGAACCAGCGCCGAGGGACATCGGCGCTGGATACAGGTAAGTCACTGAAGGGTTTTTAACCCCTTCAGCAACTTGGGATGGGGGGTGGGAGGGAGAGGGAACCTGCAGTGCCAGGAAAACGGTTTGTTTTCCTGGCACTGGAGAGTCCCTTTAACTTTACAATATGTAGTCAATAGGTTATTTTTCAATACAGTCATGAAAGAATCCTATGCAATGTAAATACAAAGTACCATAGTGTAATATGTGAACATAGAAGGTGAGGTATTAGAAATACAATATAACACTTATACTTTGCAGAACCATTTAAAAGATTTGCTCTTATCTGTAGTTGCCTTTTTATTTATTTTTAAAATTTTTATTTTTGAGGTGCATGATATATTATGAATATGCACAGAAGTCCGCTTCTATAATAAGAGATCAACAATATTCAGCGAAGGTAAAACTTAGAGCACCTTGTTTAAGGTATTAAAGACATCAGGAACATAGCTCAATCATGTCAGACAGGTAAGGGATGAAAAAGGTCTTAGTATAGAACTATAGATAGGAGCAAGAGGTGCATACCACTGGGTACTTAAAATTAAATTGAACTGCGGCAGGTGGTCAGTTAGGGCACAGAAACAAGAGATAAAACAAGCAAACAAAACAGACCAGATCATTGGCATATATAGCATTGTGTACAGTGAGTTCTGTGATAGAACCGCGAAGCTGCAGGTAAAGCTTGTGGGCCACTCATCCAATGCCCAGAGATGGAGATACCCAGCTTCTATCACTTTTAGCCGCTCCGATGAGGCTTCTACTCTTGGCTCAAACCTCCAGACCGTCCAGCTCAATCTTCTCCAGGATAACATCCGAGCCTTCGGCCACGACTTGTAGCAGTCCCATGGCTCCACTCACCCAGCAACATGAGTTGTAAACTCCCAGATCCAGCAAGCTGTGTTGGGGCCAAAGAAGCTTATAAGTATGCAGTCTGGGTAAGTAGATGCAGGTTCGGAGATGCGATCAGCAAGAAGTGTGCGCTTAACGCGGTGGTCTCTTACGCTTTCTCCTTTGTAACACCAGCCTGGGAATGCCCTGACATAAGGCGTTGGCCAGCAGGATGGCTCCGGTGCGCCGTGATCAGGCCTGTAGGAGCAAAGGTAAGTCCTCGAGCCCAGACCCTCTTCAAGAATTTCTTGCATATGCGATAATACGTAATGAGGATCTGGTCCATGTATGTGGGTGACAGTGGGGTGGTGTACATGGTTGTTGGTCCTGGCAGGGCAGCCATCATGACTGCAAGATCAGCACTGGTAAGCTTTATGTTTCGAGGGGATGATTACCCAAATACTCCAATGGGGACCTGGATATCCCCCACCGGTCCAAAGGGGGGGAGAGACAAGGTAAGGATGGGGATTGGCAGCCTCCACCTCCTTGAGCCTGACTACAGGCTGCAAGGAAGCTGATCAGTGGCTATATCCACAGAATTATCGTAGAAAGATAGCAAGCTGTCGGCAGTATGTTCCCCAGGGTGTAAAGCAAGATTTTGCCCGAAAAAAAGAACAGTTAAGTCCAGTTTTGGGCTGTATACTAGGATTTTCCTAAGAATCTTCTGCACCATGCGGCTGTCTTGGTTTGCTTTCAGGCCCCATCCCCTGTAGTTGCCTTTTATCCACCCTTGGGATAATTGGAATCTTTGTAGAAGGACATAATATCCAGAAGAAGCGGGAACTCAGTGGTAGTAGTAACCAACACACTTTTATTTCAATATATTTATATTAAAAAGAATTAACATACAAGCATATATTTCAACCATATAGGTCTTGCTCAGGTGCAATCTAAACAATACTGGCAGCATGTGTTTATATACCCTATGCAAACACACATTTTCTACAGTTGTGTTTGTGCTGCTTGTAATATGTGTGTTGGTTTGCTTGCTGTGTGTATGTGTGTTGGTGTTTTTGCTGGCATATAGTATGTGTGTAATGGCTGTGTGTCAACTGTATGTAATGTGCATTGTCCCATACCAGCCTCTGCCCTTAGTCATGTCCAGTTATAACCTATGCCATACTTGTTACATCTCTTATAGCATTTGCCTTTTAACCCAGGTTTTATGCCAACATCTGTCTTCCTTGCAATTAGACAAAAAAGCTTTTAGTCTCCCACCAACTAAACCCCTGTTCCTCCTCTTTCCATTACTCAACTGCCTGTTATGTTCCAAAATATCCTTCATACTCTCTCCTTATAAACAGTCATGCCATCTTTCAGCTATAGCCCATTCCACTTTTTGCCGTTTCCTCATCTCACTCTCAGGTTAGTAGAGAGTGGCTGAATTAATATGCGGAAGGCAGTGGGTTGGGGAGATATGACAAACCATCATTTCTTGACAATATTTTCTCCACCCCTGACAGCTATAGTCCTCTATATCAGCACTGTTGCTTGCGTGCAGTATGGATAAAGAGCAAAAACACCTGAATGCAGAGCGCCCAGAACTCGCATGTCCCAGGCAGCAGCTATGCAAATTCCGCATTCCTGCTACAGGAGAAGACGAAATGTGGTACGGGTGCCTGGACAACCTATTTCTAAAAAATAAACATAACCACTATAGGGGGCTTTAGTTTTAAATACTCTGATTTGAGTATTTCCCAGCAAAGACTTACAGATAGTGTTAGAGAAAAAGAGATCTACAACTTACAAAACCTCTTCTGTCACTTACCTGAGTCCAGTGCTGATGTTTGTCGGCGCTGGTTCGGACTCCACCTCTGCTCCTCCACTGCCGATGTCAGCCAGCAGGGGAGACCTAATGTGCATGCTTGACAATGGCCGCGTTAGAATTAGGACTTCCCCAGTGACGCTGGACATCCTCGTACATAGTGTGAGGACATCCAGCGTCTGTTAGGCGACCAAAAGTCGCCTATCGACCCAGAAGTTCCTCTAGTGGCTGTCTGGTAGACGTGGAGTTAACTCACAAATGTAATTATTGCAGTTAATTAAAAATTAGCTACAGTGTCCCATTAATGGGGGCACTCTTAGCTCATCTGTCAGTCTGGGGATACCAATTGTGGCCCCAGCTGAAATAACAGAACCTCAGGTACCCGCTGATAAATCAGGAGTTGATACTATGATACCAGCAGGTATTTAACCCTGATGTTGCTTTCAGTTCATAAGGGTCTATACTATGAAAGGCATTTAAGCCCTGCACTGCATGAACGCATATGCCAGAGGTCCTCAAACTTTTTAAACAGGGGGCCAGTTCACTGTCCCTCAGACACTGTTGGGGGCCGGGCTATAGTTTGAAAATAATTTGAACGAATTCCTATACATACTGAAACCGACACATAGACATATACAGGCACACACACATACTAACATACATACAGACACAAACACGCATAAGAACACACACACACACACACACACACACACCTACATACATACTGACATACATAGACAGACATATACATACTGACACACATACATACAGATACAGACAGACACACACACACACACACACAGCCCTACATACATACTGAAATGCATACAGACAGACATACATACTGACACACACACACAGACATACTGAAATACATACACATACATACATACATACAGATAGACACATACTGACAGACACGCATACATTCTGACCTACTGAAATACATACACACAGACATACAGATACACATACTGACATACCTACAGATACACATACTGACATACAGATAGACATACTGACAGACATACACACACAGATTTACATACAAACACTGAAAGATACACACACACACATACAGCAAATTTTTCTTACTTTTTTTGCAGGAGGGTGGCTGATGGGAGTCGCGTGGCTCTTCGGTCCTCGCGGCCTGTCTTTCTTCCCACCTGCGTGGAGGGAGCTGGGAGGAAGTGACCGGCCGTCACTTCCTCCCAGCACTACTTTGCGGCTGCAATTTTTTAAAGAGGCCCGGTCGCACTATTGCTTGGCCACAGCGCTGACCGGGCCCCTGATGATATAGGGCCCATCGGGTGGCCATAAATGCTTAGGCCGGGTTCAGGACCCTGGCGGTCTGGATCCCACCCGCGGGCCGTAGTTTAAGGACCCCTGGCATAGACTGTCATCTGTTCCTTAAGTGATTATGCAACTTGCACCAAATGTTATTAGCAAAATGCTTGGGAATAATTCTAGCCCACAGACTAGGCAATAATGTGCAGTTTTTTGCTGCTGGTGCTAAGGTCAGTAAGGTATTAAAACAAATATAAAGGGGGGAAGGGGTGTTAACAGAACAATAGTATTTGCCCTATTTTTATAAATCAATGGTAAGACTCCCTTGCAGAGGAGAGCTACAAAATTAATAACAGAAAGTGAAGATTTCAATTCGGAAGAAAGTAATCTCGAAGTTTCTAGCCTTCTCTGAGGGAACATATTATGCAAATACATGCATTACCCTCTCTTGTAACTTGTTCTAAAGCGGCACTGTCACCGTCTGGGGTTAGGGTGGCCGGATGGCAGGCAAAGGTGAGTTCCACTTACCTGAATCTGTCCCTGGTGGGCGCTGCCATCCTCTTCTGGCCGGTCCTCTTCTTCACCTGGTGCTTCAGCTGCCAGGAGTCAACATCATTGCTGTACAGTCATGCATGCACAAGAGTATAGCAGAAAGGTCTATGGATGATCTTGTGAGGGGTAGCTCTGCTCCGTGTCAAAAAGTGTAAGGCATGGGCATGTTTCAGGATTTTCGTGAAATTCCAGCACAGTCATTAAGGTTCTATCTTTCTGAAATTCTAATTTTGCAGGGGGGCTGACACTGTCACTATAAAGGAGCACTATAGTCACTCTGACCACTTCATCTCAATGACAGGACAATGGTCCTGTCATTTTAACCCTGTGATAACCACACAGAATCTGTATAAAATACTCATAATGACTGTCTTAATAAAATACTCATTTTTGTAGGGCGCGTTTTAAAGGAGCACTTTACAATTTCATTTCAATTAAGTGGTCTGGATGCTGTGGTCCTGTTATATTTTAACCATGCAATGTAAAACATTGCAGAGTTGTGTGTTTTTTTTTTTTTTCCATTTTTAAACTGCATTGTTTACATTGCAGGTTTAAAGGACCACTATAGTGCCCTGAGGGTGCCCCCACCCTCAGGGTCCCCCTCCCGCCGGGCTCTGGGGAGAGGAAAGGGGTTAAATCTTACCTTTTCTCCAGCGCCGGGCGGGGAGCTCTCCTCCTCCTCTCCGGCTGAATGCGCACGCCTGGCATGAGCTGCGCGCGCAATTCAACCAGTTCATTGGAAAGCATTTACAATGCTTTCCTATGGACGCTGGCGTCTTCTCACTGTGAGTTTCACAGTGAGAAGCACGCAAACGCCTCTAGCGGCTGTCAATGAGACAGCCACTAGAGGCTTTAGAGGCTGGATTAACCCTATTATAAACATAGCAATTTTTCTGAAACTGCTATGTTTTTATAAAAAAAGGGTTAATCCTAGAGGCACCTGGCACCCAGACCACTTCATTAAGCTGAAGTGGTCTGGGTGTCTAGAGTGGTCCTTTAAATCCACCTCCAGTAACTGTCTTCCTGATGGCCACTAGATGTGCTTCCTTTTCAAGATTAGGTAAAACTCTGTCTGGGAATCAAATGCTGCTGATAGCAGAATGTGATTTGAGGAGTGTGAAGTTTGGCTACGCATGTGTGGTTCTCATAGACATTGCTTGTCTATGAGAACCAATGGATCAGAGGAAATATTCAAAGACAGAGTGGACATCTGCAGCAGTTTCGGCGCTGGGAACGAGGTAAGTAATCTCCCCTTTTTAAAATTTGTATTTATTTATTTAAATCCCCTTTCCCTAATGTAAAGAAACGCAAACAAAAGGGAACTAAAAGTCCCGAAATGCCCTTTTCTTCTTTTTTTTTTTTTTGGGACCATAGATTACCTTAAATAGGATCGTATAAAGGGCAAGAGGTAATTTGAAGTTTTTTTTTTTGTTTTTTTTTTTACTGGGATATTCAAGGATATAATATTATTTAGTGTAACAGCTTGTTGGTCTAATGGAAATCTGACATTTTTTGTAGTCAAGAATTTTTTTAAATTGGGCTATCGACCTTCTTTTAGATCAACGGCAGTAATCAAAATGTGGATAGATAAATACCATGTTCAAACAGAAACTTACAGTGAAATCAAATTACCCATATTCCATCCTACCTCGGGATGGATAATAAAATGTCGTTAATAAAATCATGACTTTACGTCATGGTAATAGTAAAATCTGTGAATTTTATTAAGACACTGAGGCTCCTATTATGCTGGTTTAAAGCTGAGAGACTGCCGTTCCTGCAAAGTGTTGTATGGGTTTAAAGTAAAAGTCACGGAAGGTAGACTCTGAGGACCAGTTGGCCGCCTTCAAGATGTCTTCAAGACAACAAGCAATCGGGGAGGCCTTGGGAGCTATCGCTCCTCGTACTGAATGAGGTGAGAATAGTGAGGTGTCAATGCCTGCTAGGGACATAATCCACTTAACTCAGCGAGCCATAGTAGGGGTAGACACTGGTAGGTGTGGTTTTTTGAAGGAAACGAAGAGTTCGTGTTTCGCTGGATCCCGTAATGAGGAGGTGCGAAGTTCATATGTTTGTAGGCATGTGACCGGGCATAAGAGGGGCCTGTTGATGGGTATGTCACTTTCTTTGACGTCTTCGTTCTTCGAGATCTATATCGAAGCTGACCCCTTCCGGGGTGTAGGAACGAGGTGGTAATGTCCAGAGCTCTGACATCGGAAACCCTCTTGCAAGATATGAGGCAGAGGAGCATGACTAGCTTTGCTGACAGCTGTTTCAGAGCTAGAGAGGTATTGTTTGGCCATGATTCGAGAAAATTGAGGATGATGGAGACGTCCCATAGTATCGAATAGCGTGGTAGAGGGGGACGTGCAAATCTGATGCCGCGTAGGAGTCTACATATCAGCGGGTGGCGTCCGATCGGAGCTCCATCTACACCTTGGTGTGTGGCTGAAATCGCAGATCGGTAGAGGTTTGTTGTGCGGTAGGCTTTGCCATCATCAAATAATGAGGTTAGGAAGTGGAGAACTGAAGTCAGCGGAGCCGATATGGGATCCAAATCTCGTTCCATGCACCAATCACGCCATCTGTTCCAAGTAGACTTATAAGCCTGTCTCGTGCCGGGTGCCCATGCGCCCTCGAGAAGGTGGAGAGTTGATTCCGAAACTCCCTCGATTGACCAAGGGTGAAAGCATCTGTTGCCAGTGCTGATGGGTCCAGTCTCCAGCTGAAAACCCTGGGAAGTTGCTTATTCAAGCGGGAAGCGAACAGGTCTTTGTCCATGGGGCCCCATAAGGACTGGATGTCACACACACACACACACTGCATTATATACACACACACTAAATAGAAACATAGAATGTGACGGCAGATAAGAACCATTCGGCCCATTTAGTCTGCCCAATTTTCTAAATACTTTCATTAGTCCCTGGCCCTATCTTACAGTCAGGATAGCCTTATGCCTATCCCACGCATGCTTAAACTCCTTTACTGTGTTTACCTCTACCACGTCAGCTGGAAGGCTATTCCATGCATCTACTACCCTCTCAGTAAAGTATTATTTTTAAACCTTTGTCCCTCTTGTTGTGGTAGTTTTTTCTTCTTTAAATATAGTCTCCTCCTTTACTGTGTTGATTCCCTTTATGTATTTAAATGTTTCTATCATATCCCCCCTGTCTCGTCTTTCCTCCAAGCTATACATGTTAAGATCCTTTAACCTTTCCTGGTAAGTTTTATCCCGCAATCCATGAACCAGTTTAGTAGCCCTTCTCTGAACCCTCTCTAAGGTATCAATATCCTTCTGAAGATACGGTCTCCAGTACTGTGTACAATACTCCAAGTGAGGTCTCACCAGTGTTCTGTACAATGGCATGAGCACTTCCCTCTTTCTACTGCTAATACCTCTCCCTATACAACCAAGCATTCTGCTAGCATTTCCTGCTGCTCTATTACATTGTCTGCCTACCTTTAAGTCATCAGAAATAATCACCCCTAAATCCCTTTCCTCAATGTTGAGGTTAGGACTCAATCAAATATTCTGTACTCTGCCCTTGGGTTTTTACGTCCAAGATGCATTATCTTGCACTTATCCACATTAAATGTCAGTTGCCACAATTCTGACCATTTTTCTAGTTTACCTAAATCATTTGCCATTTGGCTTATCCCTCCTGGAACATCAACCCTGTTACATATCTTAGTATCATCAGCAAAAAGACATACCTTACCATCAAGACCTTCTGCAATATCACTAATAAAAATATTAAAGAGAATGGGTCCAAGTACAGATCCCTGAGGTACCCCACTGGTGACAAGTCCAAGCTTCGAATATATTCCATTAACTACAACCCTCTGTTGCCTGTCACTCAGCCACTGCCTTACCCATTCGACAATATTGGAATCCAAACTTAAAGATTGCAGTTTATTGATAAGCCTTCTATGTGCAACAGTGTCAAAAGCCTTACTGAAATCTAGGTAAGCAATGTCTACTGCACCACCCTGATCTATAATTTTAGTTACCCAATCAAAAAAATCAATAAGATTAGTATGGCATGATCTCCCTGAAGTAAACCCATGTTGTCTCTGATCTTGAAATCCATGTGTTTTTAGATGTTCATCAATCCTATCCTTTAACATGGTTTCCATCACTTTCCCCACTACTGAAGTAAGGCTTACTGGCCTATAGTTGCCCGACTCCTCCCTATTACCTTTCTTGTAAATGGGCACAACATTCGCTAACTTCCAATCTTCTGGGACTACTCCTGTTAACAATGATTGGTTAAATAAATCTGTTAATGGTTTTGCTAGTACACCACTAAGCTCTTTTAATAGATTTGGGTGTATTCCATCAGGTCCCATTGACTTATTTGGCTTTACTTTTGACAGTTGAAATAGATCCATTCCAGGCTTCTATATGGAAGAGCCAACATTTCAGTTCGTCTTTTGCCTCTGAGTTCAGAGTGATCATGTCTGTGTAGGAGATCCCGTCTTTCAAGTGGGAGGTTTGTAGACGTTGTAAAGCTCGATACTGGAGGGGGCCCGGGAAGATGGCTTGTATGGAGGCCGCCAGGAGACCTATCACTCTCGCCAATTGTTTGAGCGTAAGCTGGGGAGTCGCCAAAGTGCGTCTGATTTCCTTCTTTATATTGTTCAGTTTTGCCGTTGGCAGGTGCAGGGTCTGAAGTGTAGAATCCACGATGAGACCCAAAAACTCTGTGTTGTGTAGGAACCAAGATGGATTTTTTCCAATTGATGAGAGAGCCTAATTTCTGTAATAGAGTCTGAGTCTAGTTCAGATGGGTCTTGGCGAGTTGGGTGGAGTGACCCATGATGAGGATGTCGTCCAGGTAAATTGAGACGTACTCCTTGACTTTGCAACAGAGCGATCACAGGCTTCATGAGTTTGGTGAAGCACAATGGGGCTGAGGATAGTCCAAATGGGAGGCAAGTGAATCTCCATTTACTTCCTTGCCATACGAATTGCAGGAAGTCTTGGTGTTGCGGGGCAATCGGCACTGTGAGATAAGCGTCTTGTAGATCTAACTTCACCATCCAGTCTGATGGTTGGAGAAGATCTCTTAGGCAGTGTATCCCTTCCATCCAGAAATGGTTGTAGGATACGTAAGTGTTGAGTTGTTTCAAATTGATCACTGGGCGGACACCTTCGCCTTTCTTGGCGACCAGGAATAGGTTGCTCACATAGCCCGGTGTGGTCATAGGGATTTCTGTGATGGCTTGTTTGTGTTCCAAATCCAAGACCTCCTTGGTGACTAGGATTGCGTCTTGTAGGGAAAAGGTAATTTCCCGTGGTGGGGAATATTGTATTGGTAGGGACAGTAAATCTATGACATACCCTTTTATATTGTTTAATACCCAAGCATCTGATGAAATGTGGGACCATACATGGAAAAAATTTAGGAGTCTGCCCCCCACTGCCCATAGGGAAGAATGAAAAATGAAAGGACTTATCGTAAGGTCGTCGACCTAAGTGAGTGCTTCGTGGTCCACAAGCAACCCATGGCCGCTCACGCTGTGGGAAGAACGCCGGAGTGTTGCGGTGTTCTGTGAAACTAGCTCGTCCTGTATAGGAGCCTCGGTTCTGTCTAAATGAACTCCTGTTAACACGGCCAGACAGACGGCTCCTGGCTCTTCCGGCCCCACCAAAAACCTTGGGGTGAAACACTTTGTGCATGCTTGATTGCGCTTTGTCTAGGGCAGTAAATGTATGTACAAAAGAGCCGAGCTCTTTGACAAAATTGTCTCCGAATAGGAGACCTTTGGCTTGGACGCCCGGCTCATTCAGAACCATATTCACCAGCTTAGGTTCTATTTTTAATAGTATTGCTTTGCGACGCTCCGTGGCCATCGCCGTGTTGGCATTGCCAATCAAGCAAATAACTTGTTGGATCCATCAACTTATAGCGGCATGATCCAGCTCTTGGTCGTCCTGGACCACTTCAAATATCTTGGTTGCCGGGCCCAAGATGTCTAAGACTTTATCCTGGCAGTTGCGCAGGGAAAAGTCTAAGCCTTTTTTAGGCTTCTAGCCTGTCTTTCCCAAGAATTGGATAATTTTCGGGTCAACTACAGGTGTTCTGCAGGCATCATCTGGGACCGTGGGGTGTGGGCATTCTGCCCGTAGTTTATTCTGCTTCGCCTTATCTAAACTCTTGACGCTATATACCTGGCCACATGGTCCAAGGGGGACCATTCCACTGACCGTGGGTAACGCAGTTCATCGGGGTCAAATAGGGGTTCCCCATGGTGGTCCAAAATCTAATCTGTGTCCCCTTGGGCCTTATGTTCCACGATATGTTCATCAGATTGAAGCGAATTACAGTCTCTGGAGGGATTGTATTCCTTGACCAGACTGTCTGGTTCAGGATCCGATGGATCTTCCGAATCCTTATAGGCCTCCTCCTCAATATCGCGGAGATCCGACTCAGAATCTAATTGGGCTTTTGCCCTTTTCCATAATCTAGCCAATTTTGCCCGGCTAGTGGCTCTTTTGTGCGGTGGCAGATTAGTCGTGCTCGTATTATGAGAATAATAAACCTATGGAGGAGGGTTGAGTAACCCAAAAAAGGAGGGAATCTAATGGGATAAGCAAAATTACTCACAGATAAATTATATAATGCAGTAATATCCGTAGAGACAGAGGGCCGTCCGACCGCCACTAACACTAAACCCCAACTCAGAGTTCCAGCCGTTAGGGGGGGCAGTGTAGCTTCAGAACATGGGAAAGGCAATAAAATGGCCGCCGCAAGCGGCAAAATTCCCAAAAGTGGAGAGCAGAAGAGTTTGTGTAGACAAACGTCAGGTTGCAAGTGCGTTCGCGGAAAAACATCCGAAATTAAAATGTCGAATGAGGTTACATAAGCATTCGAATGAAAATTAGACGAATGGGTACACCGAAGAAAGCGCGGGTGTGTCTGATTTCGGCAAATGGCGATCGGACAGATAACGGGTAAGAGGGGGGCGAAAGCGCTGTGACAGGGTGTCAGCAGTTCCTGCAGACGTCCCCTCGCCTAGTTAATAGTACTGGGCTCAGTGGGTTAAGGGAACCAAGGGAGAGTAAATGACATCACAGCAAGACAATAGAATAGTAAAGTATAGAACTGTTAAGACAGGAAAATTATTTAATTAATAATAATTAATAATGATAATATTTACACTGATAATTAAATAATAAATAACACTGATAATTCGGGATTATTCTAGCTTTAGTGACTGAATAATCTAAATTTTATTAAAGACAGGAGGCAAATATTTGCTATAACCTTCTTTACTGAACCTCCCAGCAGCAAAGAAATAGTTAAACATATAGAGAAAACAAAATCAACCAATCAGGACACATATTAGAACATAACAGTCTGTCAGGCTCCTCCCAAATCCTCTTTCTGATGCAGCCGATCATAATTGTAGTCAACCGTGTAAACTTGAGTGATCCATCAACCATGTAAACCAGAACGCAGCCGATACTAGAGACCAATGGAACGTAGTCTTCATGGCTCATGCAGAGAAACTTCACACTAAAAGACAGAGAAAGATCGTGAAAGTATGGTCACTTGGACTGGGTGTCCGCAAGATATCTACATACACAGATCTACCACCTGGATATTACAAGTATAAACTATTGCAAAATCTAAAATAGTCAGAACCAGGCAGATTAATAAGCACCTAACCAGAGCAAACAGAAAAAAAGCCAGATTAATATAAAGTCTCACAGGAAACCTAGAAAAAATTAAGAGTATATGTGACCTGAAAACTAAAATCTGGGGTGGGATACCAATAGGGTGGAAAAATATTCGCCTCCTGTCTTTAATAAAATTTAGATTATTCAGTCACTAAAGCTAGAATAATACCGAATTTTATGGCAAGACAGGAGGCTTCATATTTGCTGTTTTAAAGCGTGGAAACCAAAGAGAAAAGTATGGGACAATTGTCGAAAATAAATGGTACAGAAGGTAGATTCTCTAGACCAATCAGCGCATTTTAGGATGTCTGCAAGGGATCCCCCAGCCATATAGGCGGAAGAGGCAGCAGCACCTCTGACAGAATGAGCTCCGAAAGAGGAATCTATGCCCGCCAAATCGAGAAGACCTTTAATCCAGCGGGCAATCCTGGGACAAGACACTGGCTTGTGTGGTCGCACATATGAGATAAACAGGGGGCCCGTAGGGGTACTTTGAGGTGATGTAGAGGCGACGTAATGTTGGACACAACGAGCAACGCAGAGAGACGGTCTGTCAGAAAAGTAAGGGTAATAATCGTTAAGGAATTAGTTTTAGTGCGGCGAGAAATGTTGAAACGTACACCTTGGGGGGTGAAATCAATAGCGTGAAAGTCAAATGCCTGAATATCAGACACTCTTCTAAAAGAAACTAAGCAGAGAAGAAGAGCTAATTTGGCCGACAGTTGTCGTAGAGAGAGTGCTTTGTTGGGTGGCCAAGTCTCCAGGAAGGACAAAACAAGAGTAACATCCCAAAAATGAGAATATTTTGGGACAGGAGGTCGAGCAAGACGAATGCCACGCAACAGTCTACAGATGGAGGGGTGTTTACCTATTGCTGTATTGTCAATGGGGCCATGAGCTGCCAAAATTGCTGAACGAAACACATTAATGGATCTGTAGGATTTACCTTGATCAAAAAAAGAGGACAGAAAGTTCATAACGTTAATCCAAGAAGCTGAAACGGGATCAAAACCCCTTTCCAAGCACCAGCGATGTCAAACTCGCCAGGCTGAGAGGTAAGAGCGTGTAGTTCCAGGGGCCCATGAGTCCCATAAGATTTCTCTAGCAGTCTCCGAAAGTCCTGCGACATTCTAGGATCCCCTGAAACAGTCCAGGCCACTAGTTGGAGATGATACTGCAACGCAAGAGGGTGAAAGTTGCCTGCAGGATCTTTGAGAAAATTGTGTGTGGCAGGTAGCAGTAGTGGATAATTCACCGACATCTCCAAGAGATTGGGGAACCATGGTTGAGTACGCCACAAATGGGTCAGCAGTGTTATTGTGGTCCCCTGAGTCCTGAGATGATGGAGAGTGCAAAGGATCATGGAGAACAGAGGGAAGGCATAAGCTCTGGTCGTTGGCCAAGATTGAAGGAAGGCGTCTACTGCCAGAGAGGTCGGATCCGGCAACCAACTGAAAAAAGCGTCCGTCTGTCGATTCAGATGAGACTCAAATAGGTTGAGGTTGAATGGAACTCGAAGAAGATGGAGACGGTAAAAAACGTGTGGGTCCAATTGCCAGTCGCTGGAGTCTCTCCAGTGTTGAGAGAACCAATCTGCGACTAAGTACCAGATAGATACTCCGCTCGAAGGGAGATGTTCCTGTCCAGACAAAATTGGTATTCTTTTGTGAGGTCTGAGAGCATTTTGGATCGGGATCCCCCTAAGCGATTCACGTATTGAACAGCTGAGATGTTGTCCATTCTCAGCACTAAGGAACAATTGTAAGAGTCCTTTGCGAAACTGCGAATTGCAAAGGAACTGGCATTAAACTCGAGGCAATTGATGTGCAATGTGCCCGTTCTGATGGGGACCAAGGACCTCCAGTAGAGAGATTTGCGCATGATGCCCCCCAGCCCAGAAGACTGGCATCTGATTCTAGGATGTAATCTGGCTGTGAGCCGAAGATTGCTCTCCCGTTTCATGCATCCATATGGTGTAGCCACCAGTTCAGTTCGAGTAGAACTTTGTCTGTCAAGGAGATCTGTTGATCGTAAGATGCAGAGTCACGTAAAGAGTGAGTCTTCAGACGTTGCATTGCTCGGTAATGTAAAGGAGCTGGGAAGTTCGCCTGTATCGAGGCGGAGAGTAGTCCGATTATGGGTCGCGAAGACGGATAGTCGAAGAGGCTAGAATTTTTCTGATGTCTTTTTTGATGTTCTTGATCTTTACTGAAGGGAGTTGTAGGATAGCCAAAACGGAATCCAAGGAATTGAACCATCTGAGACTGGGTGAGCACGGATTTTTGGACATTGATCACGAACCCCAAGTTTTTTAACAGACCTGTGGTCATGTCTGTATCGAGGCGTAGAGTGCCTGGGTCCCGAGCCATAAGGAGGATATCATCCAGATATATGATGGAGCAAATCCCCTGAGAGTGTAGCAAGGCCATGACCGGTTTCATCAACTTGGTGAAACACCAAGGTGCGGAACAGAGCCCGAAGGGGAGGCATGTGAACTGCCATAAGTCTTGATGCCATCTGAACTGTAGGAAACAGCAATGGGCCAGTGTTATAGGAACCGTGAGGTAAGCATCTGTCAAGTCCAAACGGGAGAACCAGTCTCCCTTGCAGAGTAGGTCTCGTAGGAGGTGGATACCCTCCATTTTGAAATGTTGGTAAACAATAACATTGTTTAGATCTTTCAGGTTGATAACTGGTCAAAAGTCTCCTGACTGTTTTCGGACCAGAAATATGTTGCTTATGAATCTGTGAGAGGACTGAGAATGTTCTATAGCGCCCTTGGCGACAAGGTCGTTTAGCGCGGCCTCCAAGGTCGCATTGTCCTCTTGAGACATGTGCAGAGGTGGAGAGGGAGACTCCTGTAGAGGGTCGTTTGCAAAATCTATATGGAAACCAGATACAGTTTGAAAGATCCATGGTTACTAGAGACCACTGTTGGGGAAAAAAAAGGGTTAACCGGTCTGCAATAGGAACTTGAGAATAAGGAAAGTCGATTACCTGAAGCGGTGTGGTCCCGGAGGGAAGCATATCCACGTCCTCTGATGAAACATCTAGAGTGAAAGAACTGCTTGTGGTAGAAACGGGTATTGCCCGAATTCCATGAGTCTGCTGGTTGAGGCCTGTAGCCAGTGAAGGCAGCTCTGCCAGTCGTTCGGCCCCTGTAGCGACCAGCTCTCCCGGAAATACACTAGGGTCTGAACACCCTGCGAAGGTTCCATTGTGCCTTGTTGAGGGAGGTAAACACGGATACGTATTTATTCAGGTCCCGTATGAACCTGTCCCCAAATAAGTCTGTTAGCCTCTGGACCACGTTCTTTGGTGCCTAGTTCTGCCAATTTGGCATCAATTTTATATAACACGGCTTTACGCCGTTCAACGGAAATAGCTACTTTGGCGTTGCCCAACAGGCATAACGCTCTTTGTGCCCATTCACGCACCATGTGTGTGTCAAAATTGCCATCTGCTAGCGTCTCATCAGCCATTATAAAAATCTGGATAAGCGGGCCTGCTATATCCATCAGCTTGTCTTGGGTGGTTTTTAAGCCAACTTGGATTCCTTTGCGGGGATCTTTACCGGTCTTAGTTAGAAAAGTGACCAGGAGTGGGTCAAGTTCAGTGGTGCTTCGTCATGGTCCGAGAACCTGGAATCATCAGAGTCTGACAATTGCGTGATGGTGGCAGTAGTGGCTGTCTGGTCACGAAACGTTGCCAAGGCTTTGGGGACAGAGTCTGCAATTGCAGCTTGAAGCCAGGCTTTTAATTCTGCTGATATTGCAGGTTCTGGTTGGTCCGACATGATGACCAGTAACAAGTAGTGGGTTCGCCACAGAATCAGTATACCAACAGATATATAAAACAACTTTGTTTTTTGTATTTATTTGTATTTGTTTTTATTTATTCTTATTCTTATTATTGTTATTAAAAAATGTATATTTTTTGTGTATGTATATATATATTAACAAACTTGTCACAAACAAAGTAAAAGCAGGGGCTTTCTTATTGGGGTTCACCCAGACAATATGCAGTCACCTTTAAGGGGACTCAGTGGGGTTCATCCATAGTTATGGCAGTTAAACTGTCAATATAATAATGACAGGGGTAACCTGTGCAATCAATAAAAATATGAGGGGGTCACCCTCAATAAAGAGGCACAATGGGGTCACCCCCAATAAAAGGGGCAAGAGGGGGTCACCCTCTAATAGGCATAGAGCTGTTTTGTATAGTTTGAGGGCAATCTGAAAATAAAAAACAAATAGGCTATGATAAGCAAGTGTTCTGTAATAGTTTAAGAGTATCAACAAAATGTACCAGCATGGGGCAATGAATACTCACAGTTTAACAGAGCTGAAATCCAGTAGCAGAGAGCAGTTCCTGAAAAGCGCGCGATCGGGAAATCTAACCGCGGAACAGAAGATGGCCGCCGGCAAGAAGGAGGAAGGCAGGAAACTGCGTGTCAATCAATGACGCGAAAAAACGGACGGTACAGAAATAGATCGTGGGCGTGATCAAAACGGGCCGCAGCCACAGCAATGGCGTGGTCTGAAAATAATTTCGCCAAGGGAAATGATTAGTAAGGTTTTACTTTTGAAAAAACTAGTCAGAGATAAAGTCACAGGAAGGGACTGGACAGTGGGCTGACCTGAGAAAGGTCGTTGTGATAAAGGGCAGAGCTAAAATAAACACACACACATAACCTCATGTTTGAGTAAAACAGACCGGGAAAGTTAATTAAAGGAGTAAAAAAATCTATGGAAAAACAAAATAAGGCAGGTCAACAATATATTAAAGAGCTATAATTGGAATAGACTCACCTGGGAGGCAAGCAGAAAAGAAAGAGGATTTGGGACGAGCCTGACAGACTGTTCTGTTCTAATATGTGTCCTGATTGGTTGATTTTGTTTTCTCTATATGTTTAACTATTTCTTTGCTGCTGGGAGGTTCAGTAAAGAAGGTTAAAGCAAATATGAAGCCTCCTGTCTTGCCATAAAATTAAATAATAAATAATAGTTACACTGATAATTACAGTAATAATACATGTAAAAGACGATCCCACAGTTAAGAAACCGTGGGACCTGATGTCCCTTAACTGAGGGAGCAGCAAAGAAAGAGGAAACAGTTTGATTGACAGAGCCTATTATGCTGGAGAGTGGAATCCGATTGGCTGTCCTGTTGCTAAGAAGATGCACTACTCAAACTACTTACTGTTCTATACTGGTTATGTTAAAAAAAAAAATTATTTGCTGCTGAGGGAAATAAAGAAAGAGTGCAGCATAATAGGAGCCTCCGTGTTTTAATAAAATTTAAAGTTTTGTCAGTTCCTTAGGTTTATGAGATTTTTTTCCATCCTATTGATTTTAATGTTTTTTCTAGCATGCAAATTAATTTTGGAATAATTTTATCTGCAATTTTTGAAATTTAATTTTTCTATATGTCTTTATTTGCATTGTCTTCAGGGGGCAGCAATGAATTGGTTATGATCAACAAAAATGCTGATGTAACATCTAATGAGGATTCAGAAGAACTACACATATTTGAGATTGCAAACATGGAATTTGAGGTAAAGAATTGGTTAACAGCGCTGTCTATATCCATTTCTAAACTTGCGGTTATTTTACTTATTGTATTATTTGCTTGAAATAAAGGAACACTTTCTTTTTCTTTGCTAACCATTTTTTTCTGTACATACAGAAATTTGCAAACATATTAAAAAAATCTAAGGCAGATTTTGGAATCTGGACATAAAATAGCTAAAATAATCCAGAACTCCACACTCTCTCTGTAATCTGTCGCAGTGGATCAAAGAAGATGCTTGATGGTGTGCTTGTTCTTTTATAGCCTGATCTGCCATGTTTACTTTACTTTAAATATCTAATAATTTCTTTATTCGTTGACCAGCTAGCAGAATGTCTAGATACAATCGATAGATTAATATTTGCCTCTTATTATTGGATTAGCCTATTTTTAATTTTTTTTTTTTAAACCTCACCTTGCTGGGCATTCATTTTTGCCATATAAAGTAGTTGCTTCTTAAATATGTTTATATTGCTTGGCAGTCCAATATGTTTTACAACTTCTTGTGTTTTGAGTATCTGGGTAACTGGAAAACTAGTTAGAAATTTCTCTCCAAAAAGTGCAATTTCCTTGTCAACTGGTAACTATTCTTTATTTAGAGATTTGGTCAGGACACCACCTGGTGACCATGTTTGATTCATATTCAGATGCTAGAGTTTGCAGAGCATTTATTTAACACTTACGTTTGCTTTGTGTTTAGGGGTCTATTTTAATTATCAAAATGTCACACTTTTTAAATTTTTTTTTTCTCTTGTAGGTTGAAGATGAGCACAAAATTGCCTTAAAACAGAGCCTGGGGCTAAAGGAATTTGTGATGGAGAATGACTCGATAAGCCCTGATAGTCTTACACAGGTGGATGAGGTCTCTTCAAGTCCTGATCTTTCTCAGGGTGAGAGTCTTCAGAAGGCCTTAAATGATATGATGTCAGAGTTCAAACTCACCCTATGTGATGTTACTCAGGCCCTTATTAAGAACAATGGTGAAGTTCTTTCCACTAAGTATTTCCTGCAGACAGGGACTCGACCTGATGGGTATCCTATTTGGGTACGAAAGGATGATTTGGACCTTAAGAAGGACGACCCAACTTTTGTGGAAAGACTGGTGCAAAAATATGGTGCAGACAACGTAGCCAAAAGAATGGCTTTTCTGGCCAGCTGAAAAAGAGAACCAAGACAAAAATAAATACCTTTTCTTTGAAGAGGACAGTTAGAGCATTACATTGCTGTTTTCTGGCAGTGGTTTAGTTTATAAAATGTTGCACTAAGGTCCACCTTGAGTTCAATCTGAAAGAATGAGAAGTACACCATATCAGAGCTGTTGCAAGCTGGACTTTTTTGTTGTTGTTTTTGCTTTGTAACCATATATGCCTAACAGTTGTTTAAGTTCATATTGTCACCATTTTCCATAGATATATTTTCAAACTGTGTATGGTTAGCTATTTTTCATCTAATATTACAGGCTGATATTCTCAGTAGTTGCTATTATCTGCTACCATTGAGAGCAGTGTTGAAAGCTCTAGATGAAATGGACAAGGCTAACCTTTGGTACTGTAGGTACTGTGCACCATGTTTCTCACAAGGCTCAGCTCAGACAGCTACTGTGTTTTGAAAGCTTACACATCACGGAACTGCAGTGTAGGAATTGTGGATCTCATTGACATTCTGCTACTTTTATTTATTTACTAAGGATTACTTTGAACAGAAGGCAGAGGGTGGGATATGCCACTTTTATGTTAAGCTGTTGCATTTAAACCGTAGCGAAGACCACTGCAGGCAGTGGGGGTTTCAGAGCATCACAGTTAAATTTCCACCCCCTGCAATGTCTAGTGGGCAATGTTGTTAGCCAGCCAGGCACCCAAAATGCTAAACTGTATGTTAAAGGTAGTAAGTGGAACGGTTAGAAATAGTGTCAAAGTTAGACGCTACTCTGTGTGGTATCTGGAACATGCATTTCTCAACAATGGTGCTGCTGTAGAAACCACAGTTTATACAAAATACATTAATCTGTATTTAGCATAAATTTTGGTCTCTACTGTAGCACCATTGCTGAGAAATGCATATTCTGGGTGTGCCCCCAATCCTGCCCCCGCTGCCTTTTATATTTTTTATTTGTTTACTTTTTTTTTTTTTTTTTTGATCTGTACGTTGACTCAGATGTACCTTCAACAAAAAGCTCCTCTGGGAAGCAAGCAAAGACATGTCAAAATGTGTTTATGTCTCTAATAAGTTCCCTAAAAGTCTGGCAAAGGTGTACATATAGGATGTTTCTGTACTCTGTTGATGAAACAGAATTCATATCTGGTGTCTTTGAAGTAGTAAAAGGCCTAGGATAGTAACCATTATATGTCACATGTTTGTTTGTTTAAAATAAATTCTTCCACTATATTCAACAGAAATTGGTTATGTAATAATGCCAAATGTAAAAAGTGACACTATAGTGTAGGGACAAACGTGTATTCCTAACACTATAGTGTTGAAATTCCTACGCCCCCTATAAAAAGGGTTAAAAAGTACATTTTTTTTTCTTCCAGCATCGCGCGGGTCTCCTTGCGGCTGGTTTCACTCCTGCTCTACCTTCTTGGCTGAGATCGGAATTAACAATCTCGGCCAATCCAATTCTTTCCCATAGCATTTGGAGGCTTATGTGCATTTACAGCAAAACGCCGTGCTTGGCCAATCAGCATCTCCTCATAGAGATACATTGAATCAATGCACCTCTATGAGGAACATTCAGCGCCTGTAAAGCGTGCTGCACACAGTGAGTGATGGCCACTAGAGCTATATATACATTTGACTTGGTGGTGATATCGCTTTTACTAACTCCATTAAGCACTATAGAATTGTTTCCTATGTGAGGTGTACAGAAGATGTAAGTAGAAAATAAACATAAGCCCATTGCACTCCTGGTCAGCTAGAGCTGCCATCCTGAGATACTTTGTGCGAGTCCACACCGGTTCCACATTTTTTACCATTTATGCTTGAATGCAGGGAATCTCAGAACGTTTTAGAAATTGCAGCTGCTGCTATATTTAATGCAAATCCAAGCTTAATACTGAGGGACATTGTTTCTACTTACATCACGTTATTTTATTTGCAAATTATTTCATCTTAATTACATTAACCAAGAAACTGGGAATTTTCCGAGATCATGGCTGAGGTTTGTGTAGGCATGTATAAAAGCCTTTTGCGTATACAGATTTCTTCAATGCATGCCCTTAATCAATAAATACATGTGTGACATCTATGAGTAATGCTGAAACAAAGGTCAGCAGCTGTTTTACAATTTAAGGGTCACAACACCATCACAAAAAAGTTACTGTAGCTCTAAGACAACCCCTTGGAGCTGTTAATTCTGCAGCCAGAATGTTCTTCTGTAGAGTCCTCATATCCATTTCAGCCTAGTGTTGTGTGAGTGGCATGAGCAGGATGGTTGATGATTGGTGCTAAGATATAACTGCTGAACCATTTTCCCAAAAGGTGATTATAACCACTGTGGAGTGTTTTGTCATGCAACAATTACACAGCATCATCTTAAAGAGTGAGAATGTCTTAAAGGGACACTCCAGGCACCCAAACCACTTCATCACTTAGTGCTGCTATGTAAAACATTGCAGTTCCAGAGAACTGTAATGTTTACATTGCAGCTCTAAGTCTGCCCTCTGTGGCTGTCTAACAGACCTCCAGCATCAGATTTTCCCCATAGGAAAGCATTGAATAAAGCTTTCCCATGGGGTGGTCTAATGCGCGTGCATGCGGTCATTGCCGCACATGCGCATTAGGTCTCCACCTGATAGCTGGGGTGGAGCTTGACCCAGCACCAAAGGACATTGGCGCTGGATTCAGGTAAGTAGCTGAAGGGGTTTTAACCCCTTCAACCTCGCGGGAGGGGAGGCTCGAGAAGGGGAAGGGGGAGACTATTAACCCTATAGAGGGGATTTGTTTTCCTGGCACTGCAGAGTCCCTTTAATGTCTTCCTTACCACTGCCACTTTTTTTTTCTTGTTTTAAATTGTGGTGTTTCTGACGTGTAAAAAGTGCATTTTTTCCTTCCCAAACAAAACTTTCCATTACTCACAGAGTGGCAGATATTCCAATGCAGGCCCTCCTTTATAGAAAAAAGGAACACTATAGCCTATAGTACACTGGTAACTGTTTAGATGTAAAACCAAATTTTTCTCTCTCACATGCCTGTGTCTGTGCTAAAGTCCTGCCTCCAAGATTTTTAGAGAAGCATAAAGAAGCAGTGGGAGGCTAGTGCGCATACACAGCAATACCGCACGCTGTGCCAATCAGATTGTTTCAATGACACCATTTCATTGAAATCGCTTAGTTTCACTCTATCATCAGTGCCTGTAGTGGCTGCCAGTGCGACAGCCGCTAGAGACATTTAAACCCTGGAAAGTAAACATTGCTTCTCCTGCAGAAAGGTAATATTTTACATTGCAATGTTAAAATGACAGGGACATGGCACCCAGACCACTTCATTGATATATTGTGTCCCTCTAAGAAATACATTGCCCTTTGAATTGTTAATGTCTTTTATCTCCCAGTGATTATATATATATATATATATATATATATATATATTTTTTTTATTATTTTGTGAAAGTAATAAATGGTAAAAAAATTTAAAAAAGCTACTTTTCTGAAACAGGACTAAAAAGTATCAGACAGATTATTTTAGTGACTGGAATAGTTTTATGTAAATGTACTCTTTTTATATGTTAGATTTGATTAGCTGCTCAAGCACTGTAGGTGTATCTTTTAGTACCTTTACAAGACAATGTATGTGGTTTTATAGTGAACCGTTAAGCAAAAATGACTTGCTCCAAAATTATCCTAAAAAGTGTTTGGAGGAAATCGCCAGTTATAAAAGATTTAAAAAGTGTAAAGATGCAAATAATGTATGTGCAAATTAAAGTGCAGTTCAGTCAAGACAATAGATTTTTTTTGTACAGTGGTAAATTATTTAACCCTCATTGAAAATCCGATTTATTGTGAAAATGTACAGAGTTCAGCTGTTAGCAATGAACAAATCAAACAAAAGCCATTGAAATAGATCAACACAATGAATGCTTCATATGTTTTCCCCAAATTCAACTGAAAATGCAAAGAATAATGACTTCTCCAGTCTCGAAATTATTCAACCCCTTCATGGCAAGCATCTTTAGTACTTAGTAGAACACCCTTTTGATGCTATGACCTGCTGCAAACAAGATGCATAGTTAGACACCAGCATCTGCCAGCGTTCCTGAGGAATCTTTGCCCATTGCTCTTGACCAATGGCTTCCAGATCAGTAGTATTCTTGGGTTTGCGTGCTGCAACCACCTTCAAATCCCAGATTTTCTATGGGGTCCAAGTCAGGTGACTGTGATGGCCCCTTTAAAATTTTCCAGGACTTCTTTTGCACCGAAGCTTTGGTGGAATTCAAGGTATGCTTGGGATCACTGTTTTGTTGGAAGGTCCAATGACGTCCAAGCTTCAACTTGCTCACAGAGCATTATGTTTTCTCCCAAGATTTCCTGATACTTCAATGAAACCATCTTGCTTTCCACATGATGCAGGGTTTTAGTGTTAGAGCAGCAACGAACCACCACCATGTTTAACTGTAGGCATAGTGTTCTTTTCAGCATATGCTTCATTCTTCCTCCAGACATGTCGTTGATCCATTGGGCTGAAAACTTTCAGTTTTTTTTCCATCGGTCCACAGAACAGAATTCCCAAATTTCTGTAGCTTATTTATATGATTTTGAGCATATTGGAGCCGACATTTCTTGTGTTTTTCAGTGAGCAGCGGTGTACGTCTTGAAGTTCTGGCATGGAAACTTTCTGCGTTTAGTACGTACCTTACTGTGAACCTCAGTGCCTGCGGCCACCAAATCTTGCTGCAGGTCTTTAGCAGTCACTCGAGGGTTTTTCACAATCTGCTTTCTCAGAAATCTTGTTGCAGCAATTGATAGCTTCCTTTTTCTGCCCCATCCAGGTAGTGTAACCACTGTCCCTTTGAACTTGCAAACTATGCTTCCAATGGCGTTTTAAGGAAAATTAAGTGCCTTTGCTGTCTTTTTATATCCTGTTCCTTGTTTGTGAAGGGCGATGATCTTTTCTCTTAAAGGAGCACTAAAGTGCCAGAAAAACAAACTTGTTTTCCTGGCACTATAGGGTTATTAGGTACCCCCCTCTCCCTGGGCTGAAGGGGTTAAAACCCCTTCACCCACTTACCTTAATCCAGTGCCGTGCTCCCTCGGCGCTGGTGACCTCTACTCTCCCTGTCGACGTCAGCTATGAATGCACATGCAGTGCTAGAGCCGCGCGTGTGCATTCAAACCACCCATAGGAAAGCATTACTCAATGCTTTCCTATGGATGTCAGCGTGTCCTCAATGCGATTTTTCGCATTGAGGATTGCGGAAGCGGCCTCTAGTGGCTGTCAGGGAGACAGCCACTAGAGACTGGATTCACCCTCAATGTAAACATAGTTTCTCTGAAACTGCTATGTTTACAGCTGCAAGGTTAAAACTAGGGGGACCTGGCACCCAGACCACGTCATTGAGCTGAAGTGGTCTGGGTGCCTATAGTGGTCCTTTAGGTTACCTATTTCTCTATGGCATAAGTGATTGCTAATTTTGAGATTTTATTATAAGCCGAAACCTTTTTTTACATTATAAACTATTTACATTATGAACTATTAAGATGTACTCTCCATCAGTTATGATATTCGAGTGTGCACCTCCTTTCATTCCGTCCGGAAACTTAAATTTAAGTGGGCCGGCGCTGTTCTGCCAGCCCACACTACAATACAGATACGTAAACTTACACATTTGCTCTATAAGACGCACACACATTTCCCCTTACTTTTGAGGGGGAAAAAGTGCGTCTTATAGAGCGAAAAATACAGTAAACAGCTGAAAGTCTGTAAATTTTTACAAATCTAATTTTCAATGTTAGTTGAATAATTTTTGATTACAACCGTATATATTTCTAATAGATCTCCATTTATTATAGCTATGAAGTCTCCCTTTTTAAACATCAGTGATATTTTATATTTATTGCAATGTTTGCTTTTTTTTTTTTTTTTTTACATTTATCCACTGTTTTATTGATAACCATGATATTTTAGATGATTTATTTGCTCATTTATTTAAATGTCTTCTTTTTGCATGTCATCTCTTTAAAGGACCACTATAGTGCCAGGAAAACAAACTCGTTTTCCTGGCACTATGTAGTCCTTAGGTCCCCCCCACCCTCAGGGCCCGACTCCTGCTGGGCTGAAGGGGTTAAAATACTTACCTTTCGACAGTGCCGGGCTCCCTCGGCGCTGGGGAACTCTCCTCCTCCTGCCGACGTCAGCCCCGAATGCGCATGCGCAGCAAGAGCCGCGCACGCATTCAAACCGCCCATAGGAAAGCATTACTTATTGCTTTCCTATGGACATCAGTGTTTTCTCACTGTGATTTTTCACTGGATTAACCCTCAACGTAAACATAGAAATTTCAGCTGCAGGGTTAAATCTACAGGAACCTGGCACCCAGACCACTTCCTTGAGCTGAAGTGGTCTGGGTGCCTATAGTGGTCCTTTAAGTTACCTATTTCTGTATGGCATAAGTGATTGCTAATTTTGAGATTTTATTATAAGCTAAAAACTTTTTTACATTATAAACTATTTACATTATGGACTATTAAGATGTATTTATCAGTTATGATACTCGGTCACATTCTAAGATGGCCACTACGAAGTTCAGAAAGAGGCGTGGAACGAAGATGGCCGCCATCAAATCAAGAAAGAGATTTGAAACGCAGATGGGTAGATCATATGGGGTTGCCCAGAAGTGACGGACCAAAAGGAGCCTGGAGAACCACATACTATAATAGCCCAAGCTAACACAAGGCATGCAATGCACGCCGAAACCAGTAGGACGTAATGGTCAATGATACTGACTTAAGCAGATTTGGAGAAATTGCGTTTCAGAGAACTGAGACCCTGACATTTACTACTATTTAGTGTACAATATTCTGCTTTAAAAATTTGTTTTTATATAATTGTCCCTTATAATAAAATGTATGCATTATCATCTGATTCAGGACATCTCTCACACAGTACCATCAAAGGGTAGCGTGACCCTAATAGATACGCTTGCTCATATATTCATAAAGCAGAGCCTGCTAGGCACCAGTACACACGTGAGTGCAACTCAGTGGCTACTCCTTTTAATATTTATATTTCTAGAGTTTAATACACCATATATTTTTTCTCTGTTGCCGTCATCTAAGGAAGAAGAGATCTGTGGAAGAGGAGTCTCCTTTTTAAGCTGCAAAATTATAGCCATTATCTAGGGCTAGGCTCTACTTACGTGAGTTGGCATTTTGACGAGTGCTATCTATAAAGTGTGGTTTTTCTATCATGGATTTTCTTCACTAATAAGTGTTTTGTTTTATATTGTTTTTAAGTTTCCACAATACCTTCACAAGGTTTTACATTAATAACACATTGGCACATTTGCACTGTTAATATATTGTACCCTGTTTTTTTATGCACTTGATGGAATTTCACTTTATTAATTGTAGAAATAAGAATCTGTACACATATATAAAGGTAGAGTAACAGTTTTAAACAGAAGCAAATTAGGCATTTGCACAGAATTGGCACAAAAGTGAGAGCGATCAATTTTCTACAACTCCCCCTCTGTATGTCTGTTGCATGGTGTGTTAGTGGGTGTTAAAGGATCACTATAGTGTCAGGAAAACAAACTCGTTTTCCTGACAATATATAACCCTTCGGTCCCCCCCCACCCTCAGGGTCCCCCTCCCTTGGCGCGAAGGCGTTAAAACCCCTTCAATTACTTACTTTTATCCAGCGCTGGACTCCCTCTGCGCTTTTGACCTCTCCTCCCCCGCCGACGTCAGCTCTCGAGTGGAGCGGAATGCGCATGCGCGACAAGAGCCGCATGCGCATTCAAACAGTCCATAGGAAGCATTTCTCAATGCTTTCCTATGGACGTTCTGCACGCTGGATACGATTTTCGCATCCAGCGTCGCATAAGCGCCTCTAGCAGCTATCAGGAAGACAGCCACTAGAGGCTGGTTTAACCCTGCAATGTAAACATAGCAGTTTCTTTGAAACTGCTATGTTTACATCTGAAGCGTTAAAACCTAGGGGACCTGGCACCCAGACCACTTCATTGAGCTGAAGTGGTCTGGGTGACTATAGTGTCCCTTTAAAGCAGACTTGGAATTATGCAGGGTGTCAGTCTGTGTATGATAGTAGGTAGGGTTTAAAATTGTCACTAGCCATTGGCCTATGAAAATTGAGCCCTGGAGAGTAGAAATTCACCCCTGACCTGTATACTATGGCTTGCAGTGGTGAGTACCCCTAAGGCCTGACTAATAGTACAACACAACAATGTGTAAGCCCTGGTGGTAGCAATTGTGAATGTGCATTTTTTACTTGAGCATGTTCGCACCAATTTCTGCTCTCTTTTCCGCTAGCGTACACCATATTTTGTATCACTTTCTCGTTGTCAGTTCCACTTCCACGTCAGCTTTCTACTCACCACGTCACACCTATCTCTATCTATTTCTTTTGTCTCTTACACTTGCTTTATCCTATTCTTATATTTCCTAAAATGCAAGATCAGAATGGTCCCTACTTAATTTGTAATTAGCCCATTTGATGGCAACAATGCAAAATCAGGTTTTGACAAGGCTAAAATATATATATATTTAATAAAAACAAACACATTAAGGGTTATGATGACAGCGTCCCATTAATGCAACTTTGCCGTACAAATATGTTGCACTGTTATGAACTGCTACATGTTTAATTTCTATTAAGAGTTTACATGTCAAATCTTGAGGAACATACATAATGGAGCATTCTTTGTTGTATATCACTTTTTTTTTTAAATAAAGAAAACACAACACCATAACTACTAAATGCACTACTTTTCTGAAAATCCTCAGTCACTCACGTACCTGAGCGCTAAAAGGTTTACTCATCAATAACAAATAAATACTGATAAAGCTTCAACGTGATACACAACATTCTACAGTTCCAAACTGTCAATGTGTTCATGGCCAGATTCAATAAAGTGTAATTACAAAAAAAAAAAAGAGCCTTCAAACCAAATATGGCCGTGCGTGTCAAGGTTGAATAAAGTTTTGTTGAATTGAAATTAAATCCGTGTGCTTGTGTACAGGAAGCAGAGCGAGTGCAAGAGGTGGGATTGGAGGAAGGTGAGAGAGAGAAAGAGGGATAGAGAAAGAGAGTAATGACGGGATAGGTAGGTGGGGTAAAGGGGTTCTTGGAATAGGTGAGTGGGGGACAAAGGAGGAGCTTGCTGAAAGCAAACAGAGAGATTGGGGGTGAAACATTGGCAGGAGACAGGTTTGTGTGTGTGGCTATGATTGATGGGTGTCAGCTGTGGGCTTCTCAGCAGGGTACATGCTTATGTTGTGATTATTAAAGGTCTTGTGTTCTCTGTGTTCTAACAGGTAATCTGATGCTGTTCTAGAGGGGTTTATTATGTATTTTTATATTTTAATCTGTATTTTGCAGCAGCAAGCCAAGGGGTCATGGCTTCCAGGGGGTCTGGCACTGCACTGTCCAGGAGAAATTATAGGCTGACATCTGAATCGGAGAAGGCAAAGGTCACAGGTAGCCCCTTAATAATTTCCTATTGTCTCTGGTCTGTAAAATACTTGTTATGTAATGGGTTTTCTAAGATATTGGTTAACTTTGATTTAATGTTATTACTAAATGTGATCAAGTGAGGTGTCTGTAGAGACTGGTTACCAGATCTCTTGGGAACCTGCACCCATGGGGTCTAAAGAGAATTACTGGGCAGGATCCAGCAAGTTGAGGTTACTCTGACAGCTTTGGTAGTTAAGACCTTTAGGTTTAAGGTTAGCATTAAAATTAGAGTGAGGGTGAGGTAAAATCTTGACATTGATGATCTACCTGGTTTCATATAAATTCACTGTTCTGATTGTGTTAGTTCTAGTCAGATTTTGCGTTGGGTTATATTTATCACTAAACTATACCTCTCAAGTGACCTATTTATGAATAACGGTCCCTATTTTGGGCCCAAATTACTCTGTCCCTGTTTAATGTCCTATTGTCCTTCTTATCCAAGACCTCAGTATTGTTGGTGTATCTGAATTTATAGTATAGCTTCACAGCAATAATACTTACAGTAATGTGTCTTTAAACTACAGTATGAGTTTAGATATCAATATAGAGAAATTATATACTGTTCTAAATAGCATTTTAGCTGCAGTAATTGTTATTAGAAAGTCACCTAATATTTCTCAGAATATTTCCCATCCCTGGTCACACCCCCACTCACACCCTTAAAATAAGTGTCCCTCTTTGCCCATTTGAAATGTTGGGAGGTATGAAAACCTTAAATTTGACACCATTGCTAATTGTGTAGATAATATTTGTATGAAGTCCCTATAATTTGCAAACCAGTTTGATGTGGTTTAAATTTTTTTTTTTTTAATTGCACCAATGCCCACCCCTCTGTTTACACCAAAATACTGAGGAATATAATTTCCCCATTATTGATGGGCTTAGCTGCCGCAGTACTCCCAAGCTGTTACTGACAACCAAATGTGATGGATAATAAGTGCTAACCTTTATTATCTTGGTGGCGTGTGGCTGCATGCACTCTAAGACTCCTTGCACCATAAACATAGTGGTTATGGTTCTAAGCATCCCTCTAAAAGGTCACTACAATTTAAAAAAATAAAATAAAAAAAATATTGGGAGACAGGGAGGGAGGTGGGGGGAATAAAATGGGGCAGTAGGAGGTAGGGTGAGCACAAGCAGATTACGTCTGTTGTCAGCAGCATGCTGACAACAGACATAAAATATGCACAGAATTGACATTACACAGCACAGAACACTGTTCTGGGCTGCCAAAGTCACAGTTGTCGGATGTAACTAGCCCCTGGCACCCAAGTACAATTTTTAATGTACAGTATATCAAGCAGAGACGCTGCATATCCACATTCATTCCTGCATGACCTTTTCAAAAAGCAGAAGTGGTAATGTTGGTTGGAGTAAACCTTTAAGCTCTGTTTAAATATTTTGTATTTCATGGTAAGTTAGTGTGAATCCCAACAAACTCCTTTAACCTTTTATTTTATTTTTTTACTTTACTTGGTCTTGGATCATAATAGTTTAGTTCCTCATTTGAACTTATTTTTTTTTTTTTTTAACCCTTTTGGTCTTGAAACATTTTGGAGAAAGATATAGTTTAAAACACAGTCATCCTCCAACAGGGGTTCTCAACCCAGTCCTCAAGGACCACTTACCTGTCCAGGATTTAGGGATTACCTGGGTGTGTTTTAGGATTTTTTTTCCTTTTTTCTAAACACCTTAGCCACACCCAGGTAATCCCTAAATCCTGGACTGGTAGGGGGTCCTTGAGGACTGGGTTGAGAACCCCTGCTCCAGTACTTCTTACTATTGGTACAGGTGCAAGCATTTTACATGGCAACCGATTTCCTAATTGTGTGGCAGTTGGGTATCTCTCTGATTGAAAAACATTAATAAATATTATTGCAAGTGCTATTTGTGCTGTATAAATGCTTAAATTGGGCAGATGCCATGTCCCCTTTAAAAGACGTGTATGTTAACCTAATTATCATGTGCTTCTTATTTTACAAGCACAACTTAATGTATTTCATTTATTCATCCTCTGCAGACATATTGGTGGGGGAGAGGGTGAATTTCAGAAAACAAGACCTGGATGATATTTTTAGCAGTGTAGTTTCATAAAAGTGCGAGCAGAATGTAAACATGTCTACACTTGGGATAATGCCCACATACAGTAGGTACAGCTGTAATGATTTACAGGGCTTTGCGTGCTGTAACAATAACCTACAAATAATCCATGGTTTGCACAAACTGATATTTGAGCCTTCTCTCCCTGATTGTTAGAATGCATTGGTAAAGTTACTTGTTATAGTTGCTTGCAATGCGAGTGAAGGGTAGAAGGGCATCCATTTATAGTCCCTTTGCAGGGATGTACAGGGACATAAAAAAAAAATACTCTTGTACAAGCTGAAATACAATTATAGAAAATAGGAGCAAGTTAATGAAGCCTTATGGACTAAATTGTATTTTTTGCATTGCAAAATTCATGTACATGATTTGAGCGACAAAGGGGTTAATGTATAAAAAAGTGTTAATTTTCCTTGTGCAGCATAAAAGTTACAGTTGGGTCTTATTTATTTTGTGCCTCAGGGATCGTGAATGAGAAACTTTTAAGTCAGTATCTACACCGGATATTTCCCGGCACAGAGAGCACCCAGCATGGCGCAGCATCCAGGTACAGCAAAAATGACAATGTCTCTGTTGCAATTTAACTGAACATCTGTAGCACATCATCTAGTCACCGTGGTTGTAGATCAGTGCTAACTCACTGAATACTTCTAGCATCATCAACATTTGTTTATTGGCAGAATCTGCTTGATAACTACAGATAGATAAATATATCTGTCGATCATATGGTGATTGAAAGTGCCATCAGCACACATGTACGGTGTTGTATTATTGTAAGGCTGTAAAAAACAGTCAAGACTTTAGGGACACAATTAGAATAGCATATTATTTTTTAAACACTGAATTTCACAAAACTTTTTATTTAAAACATGCATATTTGTGAATGTGCAAAACGTGAATTTAGTCAGATATATGCAGCCCTTTTTAGTGTCGACATTACAAGGTTCTATTTGCCTGTTGAAAGGAGGTTAAATCCTATACCCAATGAGAAAGCCTAGCTGTTCCCTGTCCTTCAACACTTCTAAAAATAAACCTTTTGCTTTAATCTGCTTCTTCAGTTACAGCTCACACTGGCAGCCATACCGGGCATGCTATCAGTTGATACACAGCCTGGTTCACTGTCTTGTGAACCGGGCTGTGTTTTGGTGTTGGTAGTTCCACGGTAGCCATGTAGTTCCAGGGTGGAATGAGAGAGCCTTCCTTTTTGCAAGCGCAATATGGACAGAATTGACATAAAGGAACTCAAAGTTCTGGCTATATAAATGATTGCCCTGGTGAACTGACTTTTTACTTGCTGCCATTTTTACAAATTGCAGCCACTATACACCACGTTTAGAAATGACAGTCGGCTTAATGTGCTCTAAGATCCATGCACATTGTAGGATTAATCTTTTATGAAAAATTATATTTAAAATTCAATTGCAGTGATCCTTTAACAAAAAAAAATTTATCTAAAAATCCATTGAATTAACTAAACAAATCCCGCAGTGGATGTAATTCTAACATACAAATATAATTCAAAAACAATTTTACCAGGAAAGGTTTATCTGTAGAGGAGAAAATTAGATCATATATCATTCATATATTGATTGTTGGATGTAGATTGTCATAAAGGCCATGCTGGCTATGGCAATATACCTGCACACTTTTAGAGGCACTTAGAAGATATTCTAAGAAATGAAGACTGGTAGAAAGATTAACATTAATGTAATGTAGGAGTGCAAAGACTCGTAGTTAAATTAATTTTCAATCCTTTTCTGTAGTGGTACCCTGGGAGAGTTTGCTGTAATGTGGTCCAGCTGGCTGACGTGATATTTCTCAATGAAGACACTGAGATCTTAAAGTAATTTGTTTCCAGTCCCTGCTTCGCTCCATTACATAAATTAAAATAGTAGATAATGGTAGCATCTGATGTGTCCTTGCTGCGCTTTTAAAGAATAGATTTATTTGTTCTGTTAGATGTTGAGAATTTGTGAATTTGTCTTCAGGACTTCCCAACAGGCCATGATGCAGGCATATCCGCACTACTGCACAGGTGTCTAATTGATTCATCTTTGCTAAAGCAGTGATACTGTGTACTGATAATTCTAAAATAGGTGTAGAGTATTACACAGCGAGACTGTAATATAAGGTTCTTGAAGTGGTACCCGGTCCTCTCTATAAAACATGCATTATTTGTTTCTATTCAGGAAGCCGCTCACTTTCCAGAATTTGGAGGAACGTTTGGAAAGACTTCTGTCCACAGCTGAGACTAGTGAAGAAAATACCGGTGAGAGGACAAAGTGCCATCTGTCTCATTGTAACACTAGTCCTTGTAGTCATTGTCTTTTGAGAATGCCATTGATTTGGGACAATTTGTTTTTGGGCTGATTAGTGCAAAACAAAAGGTTTTAATCCTGCTATTATTTAATTGCTGAAGTAAGTGTGACCTCGTGACCATGTTCTGATTATGGTCAACCTTGTCCCAAGCTAGGAATACATGGAATAAAATTCCCATAGAGCCAAACAGTCATCCTCCTTCAGGGCCATTCACTTCACTAGTCTCAGGCCCTAACAAGATCCCTCATGCGATATCCACCAATCTGGCTGGCTTGGTGCCCATATCACCATCTTGCAAGGGCACTGTCATTAGTTGAGGGCGATTGCTCCTGCCAAGGGTGTAGGCCCCAATTCTGTGGGGGGAGAGTCCCCATGTGGCATTTGCCATTTTAGGCAAGTTTTTTTACATTTGCGTTGCTTAGGTATTAAGTAGGCCTCAACGTTGCCAGTGATTCTGGAGAAAAGTCAAGAATAACATGCTGCGATTACCCTCACCGGCAGGTGGGTAAACTGTATCCATACTTTTCCCTCTGGCTTCATGGTGGATGTGAGTGGAGAGATCGGCCACCTCTCCCACATTTGACTTGCCAGATTGGCTCCAGGTTGGCCTCCGTAGCTTCCAGGCAAATTCTGCCCCAGATATTCAGAAATATCTCTAGCAACCGACTTAAAGATACAAAGAGTAGCATCTGCAGTTTGAATTCCTGGTATCTCAAGTAGAAAATCATTGAAAACGGCAGAAAACAGCCTTTTTTTTTTCTTGAAACTTTGTCTTAATGCGACTGATCAACATGTCAATCAGGCCTCATCACCCAAAGTGTGGGTGTTTTTTTTGTTTTTTTCCTTTTGTGTTTTTGTATGTGTATAAACTAAGTTTAGAACTATTTATATAATCATGAAACGGATTGAAAGAAATTGTAATGACACAGTGAAGGTAAGTCTGTGTTAATTTATTTTTCTTACATTCATGTGTAGGGTCAGTTCTAGACTCTCTTTTATTAATGATGTGTAAAGATAAACAAGCCATGACTCTTTCATCAGCAATATTTTAAGCAATACAGCGTTAATAACTTTGGTTCCAATTCCAGACCAGGCTGCCGAAGGACGTCTGGGACCTCCCACAGTGGTGTTAGATCATACGAGTGGCTTTGAGGGATTACTTCTGGTGGATGATGACCTCCTTGGGGTAAGTGTGAAGGTTGGAAATCCTGAACCGCAATCGCCCTTCCACCTAATGGATACGCTGCAGGCCCATCTTGTTCTATCGACAAAGGAGACTAAAAAGCAAGAAAACTAAAATAGTCGATGGTTGTAAGGATTAAAGTTTTTACTTCGGCCAGAGCTCCTCTGTATGAACAAAAAAAAAGAGGAACAATTCAATAACGCAATACTTTTTGAACTATTTATTATTTTGAAACCTTAAGAGGACCTGCTGCTGTAATTTTTCACGATTAAAGGACCACTATAGTGCCAGTAGGGTGCCCCCACCCTCAGGGTCCCCCTCCTGCCAGGCTCTAGGTGGAGGAAGGGGTTAAACTTACCTCCGTCTACAGCGGCGAGTCGGGGGACTCTCCGCCTCCTCTCCTCCTCTTCGGCTGAATGCGCATGTGCGGCTGGAGCCGTGCGCGCATTCTGCCAGTCCATAGGAAAGCATTCACAATGCTTTCCTATGGACGCTGGCGTCTTCTCACTGTGAGAAGCGCGGAAGCGCCTCTAGCGGCTGTCAGTGAGACAGCCACTAGAGACTGGATTAACCCATTTATTAACATAGCAGTTTCTCTGAAACTGCTATGTTTATAGAAAAAAAGGTTAATCCTAGCTGGACCTGGCACCCAGACCACCTCATTAAGCTGAAGTGGTCTGGGTGCTGTGATCCTTGTTTACAGATAGCACGGTCCTCTAGGGTAAACAACAGGCACAGTCCTTTTATTTGCATATAATCCAGGCACTTTATTTGTAAGTCCACACAGGAGACAGCAGCAAATGAAAACATAAATATAACACAAATCCCTATAAACAAAAACCTAGCTCGTCTGAGCTCTTACTAACTTCAGGTTCTCTATCTCTCAGGGGTTAAACCAGAACAAAACAATATTGGTTTCACCAAACTAGTGTCTTTGTCAGCTCTCTGCACTCCAGTGCTTAGTCAACCTGTTGCTTTCCTTTCTACACTCCCAGTGCTCCAAGCCAGCCGTAACTGCTTTCCTTTCTGCACTCCCAGTGCTCCAAGCCAGCCGTAACTGCTTTCCTTTCTGCACTCCCAGTGCTCCAAGCCAGCATTAACTGCTTCCTTCTGCCCTCCCAGTGCTCAAAGACAGCCTTGACTGCTTTCCTTTTGCACTCCCAGTGCTCCTACCTGCTCCCAGGGAGAAAGCCAGCAATCCCCCTTTACCTGCCTAGCAGGGAGGGTTTTATTCCCACTGCTACAGCTGATTATCTGCAGCTGAGTAGTGGGTTGGAGACAGATCCAAAAAACTCTGGCTTGGACCTTATTTCTCCCAGTTGTGTATAAACTGCGGAGTGGAGCATTGGCCAACCCTGCTCTCCAAATGCTCCACCCCAGGGGCCCAGAACTAAACGTAGTTTTGTGTTGCACACCACACATACAATACGTACTTCCCCTGAGGTTAAATGTTAAAGGCCTCTCTGCCTTCACTTTATCACATATCCTCCTCCCCAGCTCAGACCCATCGGGGCAAGCGGCCTTAGAACATAAACCGTGAACATTCACGTCACCTAGGGCTGTACCAGCCCAGACTTGCTCCTCAGTTACAGGAAGTGGCCTATTGTAGATAGCTGCTACCTTGCTCCCTTGTAGTTTAAGGAGCCCCCACCCAAAAAGTTAGCTTCCTCAAATCCTAGATAACACTTAGCAGTGTTAGCGGTCAAACCGGCAGACCTTACATTATTCACAACTAACTGGACCTTCATCAGGTGTGCTACCCATTCAACCCTGTGAAACACCACATCAAGGTAGACAGCTGCATACTCTGGCGGGAACAGAACACTTTTCATCAAAGTAACCTCACTCCCGGAATCTATCAGTGCTTGTGCACTCTTCCCTACCACCATCACCACTTTTAGCTGTGCTGTAACACCACCACCAGTCACCATACACCTCTTTAAGCAAGTCAATACAATCCTATGCAGAGCCGTTATTCCTATGTCACATTGTATTGGCTCTTCACTCTCAGGACAGTTATATGCAATATGTCCTTGCATGTGGCAGTTGAAGCATCTGAGTTTTTTTCTCAGTCTGGTCTCGTATGGAGCGCTGTTCTTGTGCCAGAGGCCCAGACTCCCGGCTTAGCTCATCTTTCCTTTGTCTGGTTTCCTCCCCAGGGGTATCCTCTGCTTGCTCAGCCTTGAGTGGCCACCTCTCAATGTCAGCAATACCAGGTGTCTCTGAAATATTTAATTCTGCTACGCCAGTGTCATCTACTTTGTCACTTTCGCCTTGGTTGAGCTTAGGTGCGGACGTGCCAATTTTATTACCACAGCTTGGTTCTGTAACTGTCGCTCTCTCTTGGCTTAGATTAGAAGCGGCTACTTTGCCCTTCTTGTTTTGACTTCGTTTTGCAACTACTTCACTGCCAAACTGTTCAACAGATGGTTGACATTTTTGGGTAGCCTCTGCTACTAAACAGTGCACAGCATTTTTTAGCTCAACTGGGGTGCTTTGATTCTCTCCGTTTTGCTCAGCTCCTCTGCTGTTGTCTTCTCTGACTCCCCAAGTCAGTCTGCTTTTCATGCCTTTGACTTGTTCACTTGGGTGTACATCAGGGGCTTCTGCTTCATTTTTCTTTCCCTGGCTGTATTCACTAGCTTTACTTGTATCATTCTTTATAGCATAAACCGACTTGACACTGCTGGCCTCAGTCACAGTCATTCTTTCTCCTGCGTGTTTCTCAACATCACACTTTGCTTCCTCCATGCTTTTCAGCTTGCTAAAGACTTTTTCTACTGCCTCTGTCATCTTATGCAGGATATCAGTAGCTTGGTTACGGGGTCCCTTGTCCCCATGCTCCCTGCAGGGGCAATTTTCAAAACCTCAGTAAGGGCAACTCTATTCTTCTGCTGAGCGTCCCTCAGGTTCTTAACCTGTGCAGCCAGTAAACAGTTTGTGCCTTGCTGTATAGCGGTTGCCTATACCACAGCCTCCAGCAGGTCCTCCATTATAGCACCAAGCAGGTAACAGTCTTAAAGTTACAGTGCTACTTATTTGCTGAACAGGTCTGCAAAAAATAAGTCCTCAATAAGCAGACTACCGGATGACTGGCACACCCACAGACCCTCAATGTGCTACAATGCCTGCATTCTCCACCATATTGTGATCCTTGTTTACAGATAGCACAGCCCTTTTATTTGCATATAATCCAGGCACTTAATTTGTAAGTCCACACAGGAGACAGCAGCAAATGAAAACATAAATATAACACAAATCCCTATAAACAAAAACCTAGCTCGTCTGAGCACTTACTAACATCAGGTTCCCTATCTCTCAGGGGTTAAACCAGAACAAAACAATATTGGTTTCACCAATCTAGTGTCTTTGTCAGCTCTCTGCACTCCAGTGCTTAGTCAGCCTGTTTCTTTCCTTTCTGCACTCCCAGTGCTCCAAGCCAGTCTTGACTGCTTCCTTCTGCGCTCCAAGCCAGCCTTGACTGCTTTCCTTTTGCACTTCCAGTGCTCAGTCTCCTTGACTCTTTCACTGGAGAGAACAGCCTCTCTCCTACCTGCTTCCAGGGAGGAAGCCAGCAATCCCCCTTTACCTGCCTAGCAGGGAGGGGTTTATTCCCACTGCTACAGCTGATTATCTGCAGCTGAGCAGTGGGTTGGAGACAGATCCAAAAAATTCTGGCCTGGACCTTATTTCTCCCAGTTGTGTATAAACTGTGGAGTGGAGCATTGGCCCACCCTGCTCTCCAAATGCTCCACCCCAGTGGCCCATAACTAAACGTAGTTTTGTGTTGCACACCACACATAAAATACGTACTTCCCCTGGGGTTAAATGTTAAAGGCCTCTCTGCCTTCACTTTATCACAGTGCCTATCGTGGTCCTTTAAGTAAAACATTGAAAATCGCCTTGGCCTCTGTCTTGAGATGCTAAGTTTTTCTTTAAAAAAAATTCTTGAACAATTTACAACATTGTCCACCTCAGATCAGGCAAAACCAGGGCAAACCTTGCAGTTGAAGAGAAAAAATAGGAACATTGGAAATGTATCAAATAGTTATGTTCTAAAAAAGTAGTGTAAAGTGGAGGCATCACCAGTGGAATATGTTTGCTGGTTTCCATAATGATTGCCCTGGTGTTAGTACTGTGACCACTTTTTAGAATAAATAAATCTCATCTAAGTTGGCATTTCTCTGTTCCTTATGCTTGACTGCAAGGTGCAAATGACAGAAGTTGGCCATAATAATGGCTGATGGTGAACTATGGCGGAGTCACCCAGCTGCATGAAAAAGAGGTGTGGATTACCACATTTAATTTAATTTTCACACCTCACAAATATGTATTTTTTTAAATATAGGAATAAGTCAGCATAATATTAAAAACCCAGGGATGTGACCGTTCCCCTTTAAAGCCTGTACCTACACACTCTTAATCCAATACCACTGTGCATGCACATAATAAAATATAGTTATTTAAGGTTTACCTCAGATGAAACGGCAATAGCAAAAGTCTTTGTCACCCTCCAAAACTAGCTATTGCACGATATCTCAAGTTCTTATTTCCCTTTTTTGAAAAACGGTGAGAGAGACGTAATTCGATAAACACTCGTGTTTAATTATCAGGCTACGATTTTCATTGTGTGAGTGCATAACTATTAAACACTCTGTGTGCTCCACTATAGAATTAATCTGCCACCATCCCTGCACTGCGCATGTGTTGTAGCTAACAGTTGTCTCTCTGTGCAGGTTATAGGACAGAGCAATTTTAGCTCCATTCGGGCAACGACATGCGTATTCAAAGGTGAGTAAGAAAGCTTCAAATATTTAATGGTCTAATAACACTGGGTCAAGCTTGGGTAGTGGGAGGAAGAACTGGTCACCCTGATCTTTGGAGTACTACATCGTGTCCTATTGCTCCTCTCACCTCCAAGCCCTATAAAACCATAGCAGTGACTTTATATCTTTTATTGGGGTATCTGTTAAATATTAATTTCCCAGCATTGTGTTTTTCTGTCTGTCTTTCTTCTTTGACTTGTCTGTTCTTCACGTCTCCCTTGTTGTTTCTCGACTTCCTATTGCTTTGCACTTTTCTTGTCCTTTATTTTTCTTTCCTTCCTATCAGGGAAGTGGCTTTATGAAGTCCTCATCTCCTCGCAGGGTCTCATGCAGATTGGATGGTGCACGTTGAGCTGCAGGTTTAACCAAGAGGTACAAATCCACTTTAAAACTGTCTTGTTAAAAAGTCTTCAATTTGTTGTTCATGTATGCATTGTGGAAACAAAGAACTTTAAATACAGAAAATCGCGTGACTTGAATACACCGATAGTGGATCTATCTTGCATCTGTAACATAAGAGCACTGTATAGTCATAATTACATTGTGCAAGCCGGACTGGAGAGAGAAATAAACTATTGGGGGTTGCAATGTGCGTCTTTATCTGCTCTTTCAATGCTCAGTACAGTAACTGTCAGAATCGTAGCAGATATGCAGAGTCGCGCAGTTCCACATAACACAGTGGACTAGTAAAGCGGGATATATATCCAGACTGTGTATGGGCCAATTTATTGACAACAAAGCTTTGCAGCTTTCTCCGCTGAGCTCTGCCCAGACTAATCGGGTTATTCACTAAAGTGAGAATTTAAAGTGTCAACTTAAGGCAAGAGTAAATGAACTGACTTAGAGTATTTTTCCAGTTTAGCTATTCTAACCGTAAATTTGAAATACACTTTGATTACTCACTTTAGTAAATCACCCTGTCTTGACGTTTTGTGACTAGGGCTGTAGATTCTGCTATACATGGTTTGTGGTTCTAGTTCATTCATGGGAAGCTGCAAAGGACCTTGTTTGAGGATATCAGAACACCTAGAACAGCCTTTACATGTGCTTTTCTTACTCACAGGAAGGTGTTGGGGACACACCAGACTCCTATGCCTATGATGGCAACAGAGTACGCAAATGGAATGTGACAACTACAAATTATGGCAAGGTATGATATTGACTTGTGTGTCTTCCGTGCTTCTTTATGTAAGTTTACTGTGGCTTCGAAAATGGAGGCAAATCACGAGCTTCACATTTTAAAAGCCTGTTTTCAAGCTATGATCGGTATTTTTTTATATATATTGCATCGTTTTCTGCTAATCATCTGCAAGATGAAGGGTGATCTTCCACCTACTTAGAAGGCATTGCCATGAGTTTTTCATTCCTTACAGAACCTTGCACAGGGCAGCCATATATTATATTAGACAATATGCAACATTTTAATAATGGAAAAAAGTGAATAAAAACAAAAGGTCCACCTCTGCTCACATGAACCACCTGTAACACTCTTTACATATCATATTTATTTATTTTTACACAACTGTCTTGTGATTGTTCTGGTAGATGAGATTAAAGACCTTTGTGATTGTCTTCCTATCTTTCTCCAGCACCTCCATCTACACTTTTATTTTATTTTGACGTGGTACAGAAGGAAGTGTTATAATAGAGAAAAGGGGACTCTTACCTACTTTTACTACTTGTTCTATTTATATGTCTATCAAAGTTTTAAATGGACCCATGGCATTTACACCGTTAGTCTTTGCCATGGATGTTGATGGTATTTTTGTAGTGTCTACTCTCCCACAGATGCCAGTCTGTTGCTTAGACTTGTGTGTGTGTGGTATATGTTTGACCACAGGAAAAGTGTATTCATTAATGGATGTATTAATTTCTTTTTTAGTGCAATAGATTCAGAACTCACTGTTATTTGGGTAGCAGATCTGCACATTGTGCTGTGTGTGGTTTGTGTGCCATCACAATTATATATGTTTTCATATATCATTCTTTTACTTTTTCTAGTCATGGGCTGCAGGAGACATTGTAAGCTGTCTCATTGACCTGGATGAAGGAAACATCTCATTCTGCCTGTAAGACACAAGACTTCTGCCATCTCCCATTAAAACTAAGTATTGATACATTTATTGTGCTCATCAGTTCTGTTGTATTGATCTAAAAAGTGACTCTGAAGGACGGTAGAACCTAACTGTCACGGATGGAGATCATGGCTTTTGGCAAAACACAGCAATGGGTGGTGTTTAAATAAGTTTCCTATGATGTCATTTCTCCCAACATTTCAAATGGACTGAGGTACACTGTAATTCAATGGGGTGTGAGTGAGGGTGTGACCAGGGGCAGGTCTGTTCCGAGAAAATTTTAGGTGATCTAATTATAATTCAGTCTGTGTAAATAAGATACATTGTTCTTAATTGCATTTTAGCTGCACAAATTATTTTAAACCTATTTATTGTAGTTTAAAGTCACATTACTTTGAGTATTATTGCCGTGAAGCTCTGTTAGACACTCCTAAGCTCCTAGTAAAAAAGGTATCTGGACATGACCCTGTTTTATCTTTGCTAATATGAGTATAAACACACCAGATTATTGTAATAATTATATATATATATATATATATATATATATTAAATATTTTTTATTTATTTATTTTTTTGCTGAATGTCGTTGCTTTTTATTATTATAATATATTTGTGTGGGTTTGCATGCAGTAGAGTTCTTTATCTGCCACTCTTAACCACCCCCATGGAAAGCGAAGCGGAAAGAGTTGTGGGCGACAATTAGAAATTTAGTGACCGAGCACCGTTTGCAGCATGTATATATATTCCAGCAAGCTAACAGCTGATAGTTGAGCAATGTGGACTGCTATGAACTGGAATGGGCAGTCGAGGGAGCTGACATTAGGAAAGCTATGTGTCAACCCATGTTTTAAGGGCTTTTGCCTTCACTAAGGTGCCTGAATGACGAGGGGGGGGAGGTAATGTCAGTGTGTGCACGCCCACAGAGGGTCAGATGAGGCAGGCTGTGCTTTTTTTTTTTTTTTGGCAGTATACTACAGATGGTTACACATTGAAATGAAAATCTGGTGGGGGAAAAAAAAAACTCAACAAAATAAGCAATGGATAGAAAGGAAACCAGCCAGAGGGGAATAAAATAGCAGCCTACTTTTGTATCATACACTTTTGTGTCACTATACCCCACTCCCTCTAGCATGTTAGCTCGTTGAGCAAGGCCCCTTAACCCCTCTGTTCCTGTGTGTCCAACTTGTCTAGTTACAACTACATGTCTGTTCGTCCACCTATTGTACAGTGCTACAGAACCTGTTGTCAATTTATAAATAATAATAATATTGGAAAGCGGCAACAGTGAGCACAGAATCAAGGACGTTGCTGCTGTAACTTCACAGCATTTCCACATACATGCTGCTTACATACTGCCATGTACAGAGAAATGCTTGTTGTTCTAAATTAAGGATTAAAAAAAACCCATAGTGGTTTATTTATTTTGTGCAATTTTTGCTTCCATTTTCCATATGTGCGAGATTCTCCACCCACTTTGTAATGTAACCTAAGAGTATTGTAGTAACCAGTTCCTGGCAAATTAAGTTGCATGGAGCTGAAGAAATATGGTGGCTGAGGAGGAACAGCATAAATGAAGTATGATTCCCCGTGCTCCCTCCTGGACTTGTCTACACAAGTAGACATGTTGCCTTGTTGTTTTTTTTTTTTTTTGTTGTTGTTTTTTTTGATCCAGATCATAAGTGAGTGCCACTTCCATATTTGCCATTTCCACACACTTTTATTTTGTCTTAAACAGACATGCCTTAGAGATCCGTGCTCAAACGCAATGTTACATATGTGATAATACACATGCAATGTTAAGTGATGTATATTTTTTGCCTGTCTTATTTTTATTGTAAGCTATCTAATTTATGATTTCTCTGTTCCTGCAGGAATGGGGTATCACTGGGTGTAGCTTTCAGTGACATCTCCCGAGGATCTGGGATGGCCTATTTTCCAGCTATTAGCTTGTCTTTCAAGGAGTCTGTAGCATTTAACTTTGGTTCACGTCCCCTTCGATATCCTTTCTGGTCGTATCATATTTTTCTCTTGCTTTCTTTTTTTTGTTTTGATCCTTGATTTATCTTACATCTTTATAACATTTGGTCTTTTTTTTTTTATCATAAACTACATTTATCTCTCTTGTATACCGTGGTGGAAAAGATTGGTTTTCTTTTGGGATTATTCACTAAGTCCAAATGGCCCTGTACTGAATGGGACAAAACCATTCAGTGAAATATGGGGCCATTCAGACTGTAAAAAAAGGGACATTGTTTACACTTTTTAACAATGTCTACATTTTGCAGATCATGCTCTGAACAAGCTTGAATTTGGTTTGTATTTCGCTGGACCAAAAACTGCCAGACCGCTGAATGCAGACTTGGATGGTTAAAATGCAGACTTGGATGGTTAAAATCCAGCCCCCTATTTAAAAAAATAAAATAAAATAAATAAAAATATATGAATTATTTACTTGTTAGCATTGCTAGCAGGTCACTGTAAACTCCAGGGGTGGAATTTCTATAGAAAGGGGGGGGGAGAAAGAAAAAAAAAAACTAGCTACTTGGGGTCAGAATGCATTTCCACCCTCTTTTATTATAATATCCCCATGTGGAGGTGCGGTTCCCCATGGTCATATTATACTATTTTTACCCGCTTGTGTATACATTGGAGCCCACTCCCGAGGCTTGGGGAGGAATACGGACTGCCCCCATTATTGAATTTCAGCCCCCACCAGATACCATTGTGGGGGGTATGACCAGTGACAAATTCCCTCCCCCCGGTGTGTTTTACAGCTCTATCTCAATGGGGTTGGGCCCATTCTAGTGAGTTTATTAACAATGACCAGCTGCAACCTCCTTTATAGTTCTACTATGGGGAGGGGGGGAGACTATAAGGGATAATATGGCATTGCAAGCACTAGTGGGCAACTTGTTTAAAAAAAAAAAACCTCTTATTTGTTTAATTTTTTTAAACAATTTGCCCACTGGATGCTTGCAATGCCAGTGGACAAATAGTATTCAAAGGAACACTCCCAAAACATTTAAATCACTTTAGCTTTCTGAAGTGCTTTATGTGTGAAGTTATGTGTTCTCTCATTTATTTTATTTTTATTTTATGAAAACTGCAGACTTCATTGGAAATGGCCCTTTTATAAATAAACCTTGTTACATTAGCACCCCTGGCTGCATTACACCCCCTGGATACCAATCAGGTGGTCCTGCTACATCCTGCTTGGTAATTTTAGCTCAGTGAAGCTAAACTCAAGAGGCAGACAGAAAATTGCAGTTTTTAGGTAAACCCCATAATGCATTCAGTCCCGATTTGGTTAAAATGTGTGCCTTGTAAATATTCTAGATCCTATACTTTGTATAAGGTTTGGAAGTGAACAGCACTGATTTTAAACCAGTCCCCAAGTGCATCTAGCCGATTTGATGTATATTTGGAAGTGGTTTTAGTAAATATGAGAATTGCTATATTTTACTATTTCTAAATTTTGTCTATCCTGGAAAAAAAAAATCCAGTAATTAGTATCACCAGTAATAAAGATGGGGATATAAATTTTAAAAACAAAAATCATACTCTGATCAGGGTAAGAAGTCAACATATTACTAATTGGAAAGTATGTGGCACAAGCCTTTCAATCCAAATGACCAAACAATTGATTCACACACCTCTGTTAAGGAGAAAATATACTCAAATTGTTGACATCCCTTGCAAACCTGTACTTTAAAATGTGCCATAAAGCAACCACCAATGTGTTAATAGTTGCCAATTCCATAACAGTCCCGTGTAGATATCTTGTAGAAGGCTATCGCCCCCTGCAGGACCCTCCAAGGATTGACCTTTTGAAATCTCAGAAGCTATTGGGTTACCTCAAGAATATCTTCAGCACTGGAATAGATGCTCAGGTACCACATCTCCGGCATGTCACAGCACTGCTTTTCTCTCCCTCTAGGTAGCATTTTAAAAATGCTATTCCTTATAGTAACATTTCCCATGCAGAACTATTCAATAAAATACTTTGGAAAGTGACCAGGAAACTTCAGAATTTGGTACAAAATAGACATTGGCTACCTAAACAAATAATACTGCTTTTTTAGAGGAAAAGGTCATAGGTCTAACTTTCCTATATGTACACAGTAAATTAAAACTGACGTGTATGTATGCCCAAAACAAAGAATAATTCAGTATCTGGTGTATTTACAGGAGGGAAAACTGCTAGACAAGGATCCATCCACATGGCAAATCCAAGGAGAACCGACTGTCCTGATTACTGTGGCACACATATTCAACCACTTTGCCCCCCTTATGGTGAGTAGCAAACGTCTCTCTTGTTTTGTGACTTATTAAAGGTATATCTGTGGCTCCTTTTTACCGAATTTAATTTAGTTGTGTTTTTTTTTTTTTTTTGTATTTGGATCAGTGAAGAAAATTGGGGTTTCTAAGTTCTGCTTTATATTATCGTACCTAAGGCAGTTGGTTCACAGACCTTAGTGGTAGGCAAAGTCAGGTCAGTTTGGGGACCGAAGCTGAACAGACGCCACCTCTGTCGGTTCCCATCCTCGTTATACACAATCCACGAAAATCTTGTAACTTACCCACCATCAGGACAGACTCGGCTCGAAAACTGACTGGGAACACCAAGAGGAGCAGATAGATACCTTTCTTTCAACCCCCAAGATCCAGAAAGGCTAAACACAAGAGCAGGGCCTATCTCTCGTTGCCCATTCACAGCCCGGAGACCCTCCTAGGAGGCACCCGGGTATACGACGACCCTGACACTGAAGGGGACAACACTTGGACACCTAGTGACACCCCCACAGCAGTGAAGTGTCGCATGCAAAAGCTGCAGCCGGTCTCATCAAATGAACAGCCGGACATCGGAGTGCTACTACAGCGCCAGGCGCCACCCAAGATGACCGCCACAGAGGCCAACACCGCCAGTACAATCACCAGCACAGAAGGCAGAGGGTGAGCACAACACCACGCTTCTAGCCTTCAGAGTAACATGGGATAATACCCTCGCAGCAAAGCAGGACCTCCAGCAATGGACGCAGGAACTCCAGAATATGCTCCAAGCCGACAATGAAGGCGGATGTTTACCAGACCACCAAACAAGTGGGGTGGAGGGGAAAGTTCAAGCTCATGGACAAACTGCAAACATTAAAAGCAGCCCACCAAGCACTAGCGGTGCAAGTATCCTCTCAAGAAGACCGCATGCGCCGCAACCATATTAAGATCTGAGGGGTACCTGCCGCGATCACCTTAGATGAGCTGCCACACTTCCTTAGGAGGCTGACTGCCTCCATCCTGCCCCTAACAGTAGTTTGAAAAATAAACCTAAATGGCATATTCCGCCTGCCAACAGGGCCCAACTCCCCATCCTGCACTGTGCCACAACACAAGATAAAAATATACTGATGGCAGTGGGAGGCAAGACCCCCTGGCATTTGAAAATTCTCAATTGCTCTTAACACGAGCCACTGCTCTGGCATAAGTCAATGCACCACCTTGCAAGCAGCCTGAAAACAGCAGGCATACCCTACCGATGGGGGATGCCAAGGGTCCTACTGATCACTCATAATGGGGCCACCCACAGAGCTACATCAGAGGCAGACATACCTACACTCCTCACTCTCTTGGGACTTACTGGTCTACCAGCCAACAAAATCACAAAAAGCCCACCCACGATCGGAAATTCAGCCACCACCGCAACGTTCGCTCCACGAACCGTGGGTAGAACAGACCCAGCGCCCTGACTGAGACCGCACAATAGATTCTCTACATCGGACCGGCTGGATAATGTCATCTTGGCAAATTATTCTGCTATGACTTATGAGCTGATTTTTATTTTTTGTTATGTACGTGTTCTTGCGGCCCTTCTATGCCCGGTCTTGGCAAGTGCCCTGGCCGGGGGTGGTACTGACTGTGTAGAACCACTTTAGCTAGCAGGAGTCCCCATCTCTCCCCCCTCCAGTCCCTAGTAAATGGCTGATCTGTAAAAGAGGGATATAATACACTTAATATCAGGCAACTCACGTTATAAATCACAGTTACTTATGTTTCTGTTACAGTTTTTAAAGTGCACCAGCCCATGGCGGCTACACATATCAGTAGCTCACATAATATAATGCCCTTAACGCCGCCACACAACCAACTGCCCTTGGGACCTCTGGCAGATGTAGCACTAAGGTGTCAACTGGCATACCTCTCTTGATTTTACACTCTGTTTTCAATTTTTATTTCTCATTATTTTCAAGTGTTGCGAACTCATAGACACCAAGGCTCAACCTCAAAGGAGGAATATCGCATGATAGTTTAAATTATCTCGGGGCTGTGTGTGCTGGCACTAATAACAGATCTTGTAACACAACCTGTTCAAAAGAAAATAAATGGGTGCAGTTCATCTAGACATTTTATGTATAACCACCAAGCTTGCATACAGATATGATGCTTCTTTTATATATGTCAATGTACCTCATAATTTGTCAACACAAAAGTCAGGTCTGTTTGCATATAATTAAATCAGAAAAAAGGGACAAATATTTAACTACAAACTGGTTGGAGTACAGTAGGCAGGAGAAAACAACCCGGCTGGGAATCCCTCTTCTCCAGCAAATAGACACACTGGATTAAGTAAATAAGTAAATGAAAAAATGGTTCTCAAACCATAACTGTGAATATGCTTAGTATCTGTAGCGTTGGTGTAGGTGAATTTATCTCCACTATAATGAAGATGAAGCTTCCTGGTAACATACAGCAAACTGTGAAATGCCTGCCCACACTTCTGATACAATGTCCCTAATGGGCACTGTCACATTTGGCACTGAATGGTACCCCGCTCATGCCTGCAAAAATCTTTTCATTTTCTTCAAGGTATCTCTGTATGTTACATATATTTTAGTTTTTTTGTTTTAAAGAAGCAAGTTAGACCTACAATGCAGTTTAAATTCTGAAAATGATGACATGCAGGTATTAATCATACCATAAGACATGTCATGGTATTTACTAACCCATGTTCTTAAGGGATTACAACCACTCCTATCATTTGTCCATTACCCAGAGATTTATTTTATCTACTTGTGTGTCTATTGAGAGACTTAGTTTTGCAGATATCCTGTCCTCACTGCAGGCGCCCAGACCACTTGACAAAAGGGGAAGCTATAGTGCCAGGAAAACGAGTTTGTTTTCCTGCCAATATAGTTTCCCTTTAATCCCCTGTACCTGTATTGGAGGGAATGTAATTATCTGCCAATATGGGAAGAGCATTACATTATTGAATAATGCAGGCCCTGGTGTTCAATGTCATGGTTAAGAATGTGGAAAACAAAAAAGTAATACAAAATTAAAAATACATACACCAACGGTGGAAATTAGGATATTTGTGCAAATCCGTGAGTCCTGCCTCTCATCTCTTACCACTATGGAGTGCATTATGTTTGCATTATTTTCTCTCCTACCACCTTTGTTTTGGTCACCACTGCTGGATGAGCCTTACCAATCTATTTTGTGTTTAGTGCAAGGTGTACCTTGTGGAGGATGTCTTAATGAACTTTCTTCTTGGGATCCTGGAAGGAGGGGGGTCTGTTGAAGAACACTCACTTATCCAGCATTTCTTGGACATTATGTGGCTACTCATGGAGGTGAGTTTCAGCTCAAAGATGAAGAGGGGGCAAGACATGTTGTATCTCAGTGCACCTTAAAGGGGCACTCCATACTCCTAAATTTACTTGCTGAATTGCTTTGTGTGAAGTGGATATATTTGTTAAAAAAAAATTTTATACAAAAAGTGCATCTTAAAGGACCACTCTAGGCACCCAGACCACTTCAGCTTAGTGAAGTGGTCTGGGTGCCAGGTCCAGCTAGGGTTAACCCTTTTTTCTATAAACATAGCAGTTTCAGAGAAACTGCTATGTTTATGTTAGGGTTAATCCAGGCTCTAGTGGCTGTCTCTTGACAGCCGCTAGAGGCGCTTGCGTGCTTCTCACTGTGATTTTCACAGTGAGAAGACGCCAGCGTCCATAGGAAAGCATTGTAAACGCTTTCCTATGAGACTGGCTGATTGCGCGCGGCTCTTGCCGCGCATGCGCATTCAGCCGGAGAGGAGGAGAAGAGCTCCTCGCCCGGCGCTGGAGAAAGAGGTAAGTTTAACCCCTTCCTCTCCATCCAGCCAGGAGAAAGAGTATGTTTTCCTGGCACTATAGTGGTCCTTTAAAATAGAAATTGGCTCGCAAAGGCTTCAGACAAGAGATCTGCAACTTTTCCATGCTGTTTTTATATATACTCCAAATAAAAAAGGCATATTTAAATGCATGTAGTTTTGGGGGTGTATTTACTAAACAGTTTACTTTTTTTATGGACAGTGGAATGTCCATTTAACCTTTGCCTCTCTGCAGGACTATGAAATCCACGAGTGTCTCAAACAGTTAATGATGTCCCTACTTCGAGCATATCGCTTCTCTCCAATTGTTCCTGATCTTGGTTTGCAGGTAGTTGTCTTAACTTACTCTTTATCTGGATAAATCCATTGGATTTATATTTAAATCTAATGATGCGAGCTGTGTGTGTGAAATGGGTCTCTCTATATATCTCCTTCTGGATGACGCTGAATAATTGGGAGATTAAATAAGTAAAATAGCGAAGTACCGGGAAAAATCTATATATAAACTTAATGGCATTAATCATCCTCTTCAGAACATGTTTGTGCATGTGGCTTCACTGCGAGAATTAAAGCTCTTTCCCTCTGGAACTGGGTGAAATACCAAATAGGTTCTTGAACAGCTGGCTGCAGAGGAGCTTTAAGGGATAAAATTTACTGATATGGGGGAAAGGAAGGATAACCTACGTGCAGGAAAAAATAGATGAATCTAGTGCTTGGGTCATCCTCATTATATTGTGAGATGCATAATATGTTGTAAACTTACTATGAATGTATGTCCTTGGTATATATGACATCCCTTTCTTATCTTTGTGTTGTCTTTTTCTCGCTCTGTGCAGATTCACTACCTCCGACTCACCATTGCCATCTTGAGACATGAAAAATCTCGAAAATACCTGCTAAGCAATGTCCTGTATCCTTTACAGATAATTTTGTGTAGATAGTCCTGTTTAAATTATTCAATGGGAACTGTAATCTGTGCTGTGGGTGGGGTTTCTGTACCATCTTTTATTTTTTGGTTAACAACATGTAACCAACATAACCACAAAATAAAAGCTAACAGAGTGTTGAGAGAAATGTAATCACAAATATCAGCTGTGCCAATGTGAACAATTGTTTAGTTGGTATGCTTTATGGGACACTCCCAGTACCATAATCAGTACAGATTATTGTAGGGTTTGTGGTGCCTTAAAGCTGTCGCTATTACAGTTATATTTATCATGATTTTTAGCTTCAATTCTGGTACCAAGGTTCCACTTCCCTTTCCACTGGCATCATTGGGGCATCCAATCGCTTGGGTGTCCTATAGGTGCAATTTCTTTGCATCTCACTTGTTTGGTAGGATTTAAGTGACACTCACTATTTTAGCATATATGTAAATATAACCTATGAAGAGAGAAGTGATTTGATCCCCCTTAACTATCTGAACCTAGATTTGATGTACTTCGATCAGTTGTGTTTTTCTTTATTAAAAGTCCGTTGCGGGTGGAGGAAGCTGGATTGCAGGAACTCATCCCAACAACATGGTGGCCAAACCGATTCAACAAAGAGGTGATTAGTGTCTCGAGTTGTAAACATAGGTCATGCTTGGGCCTAAAATTAGGGAGTGCCTAGAACATTTTTAGTCTGTAACATCATCTGCTTGTACTACCCCACGGTAACTGTAGAAAACACTACACAACTTCGCAACCATTACTTAAATACCAACTACACCCACAACTGTTGTGGAGATTAAAATGTATCTTTCTTTGCAGATTTCTGCAGTGTAATGCCACCCCCCTAGAAACACCTTTTCTCAAATTTACTTTACTATTTTATGTACTCCGAGTACATACTCTCCTCAGACAATGATAACTAACTTGGTGATATTCTCCATATAGCCAAAAAATTGCCTTTTATTACTTGTCCTCTTTTCTCGGAGTATGGATTTAAATACTATGCAGGTAAAGGGGGCAGTGATTGAATGTGCGTCAGGGTCAGGTCAGCAGCTCAACTAAAACTGATGATCTCTTCTTGACCGAGCTACACTGCATACTTTCCAAACCGGAAGATATTTTGTAAAAATGGGGTCATGGCGAAGGTTTGCACTTTATTTATTTATTTATTTATTTTATTTATTTAATCATTTGTAAAACATGAATGTAGAGAAAAATACAACATAAATATGAGGCCAAAACAAAATGCACTTAAACTGTGTTGGTGTTTAGAGTGTGCCTTTTAAGGACCCAAACATTGTTGGATTTTTTTGTTTGTTCAAACTTGAGTTCATGTTTAATTTGATATGATATATACATTTTCACAGTACTGTTTTTTTTAGTGTACATAATCAGTACACCTTAAAAATAAGCTGTTTAAAATAATTTCACTTATGTGTTCTGATTTACAGAATATATCTTATGCCTACAATAAAAATTTTTGTTGTTGGTTACAGGTCAAATAGTAGACCTGTTTTTTGCCTTCAGAATGTGGAGTGTATGGCCTCTAAGCTTAATAGCCGTCATCACAAAAAACAAAATTGCTACACAAAAACATAAATTTGTAAATTATCCATCACAGAGTGTTTGCGCAAAGTTAATTTGACATTTTTCACATGATCTTTTTACGTCCAATCTTTCCAGAGCTTTGTAGTAATGCTGTAGTTTTTATCAGGCATATTTTATAAACCTTATGTGTAATACTGTAATAAAAGAAATGTTGCTCAACTACTTTATCTGAACACACGAATATCCCCAGGTGTGCCTTTACCAGGTATGTGACATTTAAAGGGCTATCTGAAACCCGTGTGTCTGAGTGTGTTTTTTTTCTCTCTTTCTCTCTTCCTTCATATATGCTGGGCTTATGTCTCATTTGATCAACTTTTTATATATATTTAATTGTAGCCTAGGTGCTAACCATGTTCACATATATCCAAATATATTAAGGGGTGCACTCACAGGACATGAACATTTTTTAAATGGTGATTTTAATAGACAAAAATTAACAGTTACATCTGTAAATCGACCAACGTTTTTGACCACCGAGGGCTCTTGAGAAAGAGTTCTATTTTAAATAGATTATAATAGTGCTGGTCATCTATATGTGGGTACTAACTGTTGTCATTAAAGTGCATAAACTGCATTATGTGCCCTTATTTGACAGGATTTGGAGTGAAAGGAGAGACTTTTGGCGTAAAATTATTATGGGGGACCCAGTCATCTGTATATCAGGTGGTTAGACGTTGTGTACTTTTTGCCTTGGTGGGGTGTTTTTAAATAAAACTATTGCATTCTGTGAGACTTTTACCTCATTCAATTTTAAACATGGATTCATTTGAGTCTGTGTTTGCTGTATACAACAGCTTTGAAACACAACTTAGGAAAAGATGTAAAGCCAGTGAACCACTCATGGATAGCTGTTTCATTGTTAATGCAAATCATCAGCATGATGGGATATATATATACACACACACACACACACACACACACATAAACACACACTCTAAAAGGGAATTTGGATGCCTATTTTAACATTCTTTGTACGCACTGTATCACTCTGTTCCATCATTCTCTAGGAGATACGAGTTAAATAAAAGAAAACATTTGGGAGTTTTCTCTTGCAGGGCAAAGAAATCAAGGAGCCTTTGGAAGAGAGCGGGGAGGAACGGCTGAGGAGGCGAGCCTATGAACGAGGCTGCATGAGACTGAAAAAGCGCATTGAAGGTGGTGTATTGTTGCTTTCTTTTATACTTTTGTATGTAACTAGGCTAAAAAAAACAACTTTGTAATCCCAGTTTATTGATCTCTTATCATTTTAATGTTTTTTTTTTTTTTCTCTCCACATAGTGGTGGAAGATTTACAGGTTCAGATTTTGAGATTGTTGCTGAATAACAAGGATAAGGGAGGGGTAAGTTATTATAAAACCGAGAACAATGCAATTTCACACTTGGTGACTTAAACTGAAATCTTGGAAGCTGTCTGCCTACCTTTTCCTATGTCAGTAATATGATGGAAATTAACGTAGCTTTTCTGGTGTCTACTGCATGGCTTTGCATGGAGACGCTGAACGCTCCTCTATGAGGAGATGCTGATTGGCACAGTGTGGCGTTTTGCTGCACATGCACAATAGCCTTCCAGTTCTTTCCTATAGGAAAGAACTGGATTGGTTGAGATCATGAAATTTGATGATCTCCCCTTTTTTAACTGCGGTGGGGAATTGACCAAATGGTGCTTTTAGACTTCTATTGTCTGTAATACACGCTTGTATTCCTGACACTACAGTGTCCCTTTAAGTTTTTTTGGTTTATTCTTTGCAAATATCTCCTAAAACCATGTTGTTCTTAAACAGGGCGAAGCATCCAGGTACATCTTTCTCAATAAGTTCAGAAAGTTCCTACAGGAAAATGCTAGCAACAGGGGGGTGAGTGACTTCCCACATTCCTATTATTTACAGCAGCAAATGAATCTGAAAATTAAAGCTTTTAGGACTTTGAACCTTTGAATATTAATGTGCCATCTTGCACTCATTGCATCAAGCATTCTGGCAGTGTTCAAGAAAAATGATATTCCTGCTAGTTTAGCCAGCCTTGTGTTGGTTTAACAGTTTCAAAATGTCCTGGTTTTGAGAGCTGTAGTCCGTGAGTATTACCTGCTTTTAATTTCTAAGGTTTGAGGAATGAGTATTGTTTATTCATTCAACTGTTATCAACTGTTATCTTGCTTGGCAAGACATTCCAAAGTACTCCGTCTGTTCTATAATCTGGTATGTGGATATATTTTTAAGTAAACCAAGGTTTTTTTTCTTTTTTTTTGTTTTTTTTTTTGGGGGGGTGGGGGGGTTGTAATCTATATTTAATTGTGTGGTTTTATGGTTAGCTGTGGTTGTCATGACAGGTGTGTTTGGTAACAATATCTTCTTTCTCAGAACCCCACAGTGCTATGCCCGCCGGAGTACATGGTGTGCTTCTTACACAGATTGATCACTGCCATAAGGTCCTGCTGGGATGAATATAAACTTAGGAATCCCACAGCCCGTAGCAGTGAAGGTAAGGTTGGTTGTCATTTTTACGCATCACCTAAAGTAGAACTTGGGGCGTTCCAGGAACCTTTGTGATAAAGCTTCTCTAATTATATTACTGCTGGATCCTTACCATTTTATTTTATTTTTATTTTAAATCAAATTTAATTTTTATTGAAGTTATTAACTGTGTTATAAACTGACTTGCCATACTCAAAATTTAGTTGCCAAATGTACATTGCAAGCATGCAAACATAAATATACAAACAAATAATGCAATCACCCAGGACCTTAGCGTAACCAATTAGAATACTGTTAAAAAAAAAAAAAAAAGTAATTATCTGTAATTCATAGGATTTTACAAAAGTTTTAGAATCCAAATATTATAAAGTCGATAACTTTTATAAAGTTGAAGATTTGTAAAGTTGTGGCCTGCACACCAGACTCTGGCAGCTCTTACCTGCTGAACTACTTTTTCCATATTAGAATCTAAAAAGGGGTAAGGTACCAGCGCTAATTTAAAAAACCAGTATAAAATATAAACCAATAAGCTGCTATAACACCATAATCTTATCTTATATTGTAGAAATAGAACCCAAAGTGATGGTGAAGCGCTATATTAAATATAAGTGATAGAATTGGAGATATTCAGTGCTGTAGTGAGATGAATAGATATCTTTTATATATACCTTTAATATTTCTCTTATATCGAAATCTTAATGTATAGTGTATAGTTCCTTAAAAACATAAACACAAAAACCATATCATAGTGTAAAACTGTAAGATATAGTTATGAGAAAGGTACAAAAGATTTTTCCCACTCACAATATTTAGAGCCAAAAGGTTTTAGCTCAGTTCTTGCGTTTTTAGGGTCCGTAGAGGCGACCCTCTCCCTTCTTTAAAAACCTTCTTCTCCTTGTTCATAATCTAGGATATAGAACGTATATAGTGCAATACCTTAAGTGAAAACTCACAAACCCAGAGCCATCCAAACTGGCTCAATCAAACCGCATATGTGGTTAAGGACCACACTCCTTCTTTAAGATAGCAGGAAAAATGCCAATAGTGAATAGTATATAAAAATATATATAAACTTTATTGTACAATTACTCTAAAAATATTATATATATATATATATATTATTAGCAAACACTATATAGGCATTAAAAAGTCCAACATTCACAGTCTTTTTTTCTCACAATTTCTCCAGGACGCGTTTTGCCGTGTAGGCTTCCTCAGCTGGATCAAAAAAGTCTTTCTAGGTGTTCCTTGGACCTGTTCCTGCTATATGTACCCCTCCCTGGGGTAAATGATTGGTGTTCGCCTTAAAATTTTTGCGGGCTATCACCATAGCAACGGTGACGCCCTGCAAAGGGAGCTTTTCTCCATAAGTGTTCACTATCAGTTTTACTTACTTGCTTTTATATATTGATACTTATTAAATAACATTATATCAACCCATTTTTCAATTATAAACGCGTTTTTTTGATTCTTATTGTTTCCTAATTGTTAGTATAGCAATCTAGATTATTAGAGCAACAATCCAGATTCCTATAAGGAATTTGGTATTTAAATACATTAATAAAAAATTTTATATGTCTCTTTTTATTCATAGTTCTTTTATAGGCCAAACATTGGCCACAGCCAAAAAAACCTTTATCTGAGTTTAGAAAGGTGTTCTCTATTCTCTTTTCTTTTACAAAGCTTAATGTTAAGGTAGTGCGTAAGTTCTTAACTTCTCTATGTATGAACCGGGGTTTATCTGGGAGGAATGTTTTTGCAATTGGGTCTTGTAATAAAATCGTCCAATATTTAGAGACTATCTTCCTTACTTTATAATTGTCTGTACTAAAATGATATATCACAAAAGGATTTGAAAAACATAGCGTTTCTCTACATTATAAATCCTTTCACAACTGTGAGGTTAAAAATACAACTTTTTTAGTTATAAAAAAAGTAGACAAAGATTGGAGAGGAGGAAATTTTGATGCCATCATGAGTAAGCAGGAAATGGAATGGATTTTTAAACTAAATACTTTGATTCCAAATGGACTAAATGCGGATTTTGAGATGTGCCATTTTCTTAAATAGATTTTAAGACTCTTTTACTTTTAAAAGGTCTTATATTCTTTTTCTATTTTTGAAATATATTTTTTATAAAGATATTCTTACATATATTTATATACATTTTTTTTTTTTTTTTTGAGATTCTAAGAAAAATAGACCCTATATATATTTGGAATAATTTAAACGTATATGTGACACTATGAATTACTACAAAGGAAAATAATCATACCTTTTATAATATGAGTTTTCTGTATAATTTAATAATTACAAAATAAAATACCATATATATTGTTGAAACAGATTAAAAACATTTTTTAGGAGATGTGAATTAGGTCTATTAGAGTTGTTACTTATATATATATGATTAGGGTTTTAATTGTTTTTTTATGTTTTTTTAAATATTTATTATGGCTGTCACTGACAATTCCTTGCATGGTTTGCACTTATAACTTGCATGACCCTACTAGAATTTTCCTTTATATTGGTACTAATTTATACGAATTGTATGTCTCTAATTTGTCATTGATTATTTTGGATATTGTTTGAGATTTATTGTACAATATATATCTATATGGGTTATACATTGTAAATTGATTACACCTATATAGGTGCTATTTGTTATTGGGAAAAAAAAAGAACTTAGTAGATTCTTTTTTGTATTTGTTTTCTAAATATTTTTATTTTATAGATAGAGAGATAGAGAGAGATAGAGATAGAGATATATATATAGATATAGATATAGATATAGATATAGATATAGATATAGATATAGATATAGATAGATATAGATAGATAGATATATATATATATATATATATTTATATTATTCTTGCAAATGGATCGATATACCCGCTAATAACAAGAGATATAAAGGGTAAATCTACAAATTGCAGTTTTTTGATGGAATCATTAAGATCTATTATTGCACAGAGTGCCTGTAATTAACCACTAATTTATATGTATTTAAATACCAAATTCCTTATAGGAATCTGGATTCTTGCGCTAATAATCTAGATTCCTATACTAACAGGAAACAATAAGAATCAAAAAAACGAGTTTATAATTGCAAAATGGGTTGATATGTTATTTAATAAGTATCAATAAATAAAAGCAAGTAAGTAAAACTGATAGTGAACACTTATGTAGAAACTCTCCCTTTGCTTCCTTTATAACTACGCCAATCCGGAAATATACTTGAATGAACTGCAAGCTGGAATGCACGAAAACCAGAAATGACGAGTGATACGGAAGCAAGCAGGAGGAAGGTGATTGAGGCTTGACACGCAGGGCGTCACCGTTGCTATGGTGATAGACTGCGAACACCAATCATTTACCCCAGGGAGGGGTACAAATAGCAAGAACAGGTCCAAGGAACACCTAGAAAGACTTTTTTGATCCAGCTGAGGAAGCCTACATGGCGAAAAGCATCCAGGAGAAATTGTGGGGACTTTTTAATGGCTATATAGTGTTATTTTATATATATTTTTATATTTTTAGAGTAATAGTACAATAACTTTTATATATATTTTTATATACTATTCACTATTGGCATTTTTACTGCTATCTTAAAGAAGGAGTGTGGTCTTTAACCACATATGCAGTTTCATTGAGCCAGTTTGGATGGCTCTGGGTTTGTGAGTACCCCATTTTTATTCTATTATTCATAAGGTATCTACCTAAGGTATTGCACTATATACGTTCTATATCCTAGATTAAGAACAAGGAGAAGAAGGTTTAAAAGAAGGGAGAGGGTCGCCTCTATGGACCCTAAAAACGCAAGAACTGAGCTAAAACCTTTTGGCTCTAAATATTGTGAGTGGGAAAAATCTTTTGTACCTTTCTCATAACTATATCTTACAGTTTTACACTATGATATGGTTTTTGTGTTTGTTTTTAAGGAACTATACGTTAAGATTTCGATATTAGAGAAATATTAAAGGTATATATAAAAGATATCTATTCATCTCACTACAGCACTGAATATCTCCAATTCTATCACTTATATTTAATATAGCGCTTCACCCTCACTTTGGGTTCTACTTTTTTCCATATTTCCTAAAATCTACTCCGCTTATCCATCAACCTATACGAAATCTCCTCATATATCCTAGTGTTTTTTTAAACTGCTGACAACCTGGTGAATCTCTGGAGGCTCTGCTTTTTTCCAAGTTTGCATTATCGCAGTAATAGCAGCTGTTAAAATGTGTGTCTAAATCTTTGCTTGGGCCACATAGCTGATGTTCTAGCAAATTTAACAAAAATACTTCAGGGAGCATTGCAAAATAAAACCCAGTTGTTTTATGAATAAGGCTGTGAATCTCTTTCCAAAAATGTATTAAGAACGTAGTACCAGAGGTTCCCACACATCTCCAGCAACTCTGCTTTCCTCCTGGATATATTCTTGCTAGTCTATGCGGGACAAGGTACTATCTCATGTGTACCTTAGGGTTTGTCTCCCAATGTCCTAAATGATTCAAGACTCGTCCCATATTTCTAACCGCCGCAAGCCATGTTTCAAGGAAAAATGTGCAATGTAATTCTTTCCCCCCCACTGTAGCATACATCTTAATTTAGAAATTTTTGTAAGTTTCTATAGCAATAGATATTGGGAATAGTACGAAACAGATACAAGATATTCTGAAAAGGGGCCATTTTGAATGAATTAATCCTCCCCATCCATGACAGCTCTATTCTAGCTCCATGATCAGACATGGTATTAATTTTAAAATGCAAAAACAGAGTGGTAAACCGCGCCACAGAAGGATTAAAAGTGGTTAAAATATGGAAATGGTATTTACATACATACAGGATATTCCAACAATATGATGGTGTATATAAACCTTAAGAAAATAAAAATATAAAACAATGATAGTGCAATATGTCAATTAAATGGCTTATAAATAAAATATAAGGAGAACCAGTAAAAAGGCTAACTCACACTCCGTATAGCGCCTGGACGGTATAATCCCCGTCTTGGGATATAGGGATAATGGTGGGATGTAATATCCAAAGCTCCACAGCCATACATAAAAACAAGAGCACAAATAAAATCCAATGGTATAGTATGTACTATAAAATATTGGTAAATAGAAAAGTAAGTATCCTACTTACTGTTTCCAGAGCAATAACTTGCTCTGGTGATGAAAGCTAGGGATATGGGCAGGATCCAAAGTGCACCAGGAACAAAAAGTAAACCAAAGAGATGAATAGGAAAAAAACTGCAACTTTATTAATAAAAAATAATATAATAAAAGCTATATATAAAAGTCCAGCATCCAGTCTCTCACTCTACTTAACGCGTTTCGCCCGGATTGGGGCTTCTTCAGAAGTATCAGTGTTGGTGGGTGTCCGTTCGTGTTCTTATAGGAGATACTAATGGTTCCATTATGATCCGGTGTATGCACTCTTCCTGCTTCCGGTGGGTCGCGTGCGTCGACCGGAAGTGTCGCATCGCAGCATGCAAGGGTTGGTGGGACATGTAGTTCGTGTATTGCTATTGACACCTGTAGTCGCATAAGTCGCCCAAAAATGACGTAACGCGGCTAGCGGTGGTTGCTGGGACAAGTAGTTCTATAACTGGAAGCTGTACAGTTCAGCATGTAAAAGCCCTCAGGTTTCAAAAGAGAAAAAATGGGGGTTACAAAGACACACATTTATAACACCTTCTTCATTAAATAAATAATGAAGAGTGTGTGTGTGTATATATATATATATATATATATAAAGACTCATCAATATTATGTGGAATAAAAACAAAATTAATAAAAAGGCATACTTAGTTAAGTTCAGTGGAAATATTCTTATAACTCTGCTGTACATATTATTTATTTATTTATAAAATATTTTACCAGGAAAGATACATTGAGATTTCTCTCGTTTTCAAGTATGTCCTGGGTCCACAAATCATTGCATTGTTACATTAGGTACAACAAAATACAAAAACAATATTAATACACAATATATACAAAAATTTAACATAGAACAGGCAGGAAATATATAATCAACCATGACACGTGCATTCTGTTTTGAGGTATGTAGAGAGGGATCTCTTAAAAGACTTTAGGCTTAGGGAAGATTTTAAATTGTGCGGGAGGTCGTTCCACAATTGCGGTGCTCTGTAGGAGAAGGAGGATCGGGACGCTTTCTTTTTGTATTGAGGTAGACTAAGTAAAATGCTTGTACTGGATCGGAGGTTATAGAAAGTGGGAACAGCTGGGGAAAGCATTTTGTTCAGGTAGGGTGTGAGTTTACCAGAAAAGCTCTTAAAAACAAGGCTGGAAAGATGAAGGGTGCGTCTGGATTCCAGCGACAGCCAGTTTAGTTCCTTTAGCATGTCACAATGATGGGTCCTGTAATTACATTGTAGCACAAATCTGCAGAACGAGTTATACAATGTGTTGAGTTTATTAATGTGGGATTGCGATGCAGACGCATATACTACATCCCCATAATCAATGATTGGCATCAGCATTTGCTGTACAATCTTTTCCTTTACTGTAGGGCTTAGGCAGGCTTTGTTTCTGTACAGGGCACCTAATTTTGGATAAAGTTTAGATGCAAGCTTTTCTATGTGCAGGCTAAAAGATAGATTGGGGTCTAATATCATACCCAAGTATTTGAAAGAGTGGACCGCGGTCAGTGTGCCATTTGAATTTGTTTTGATGGATAGGTGGGGATTGTGTAATTTGTGTAATTTAGGTACCGTTCCAAAGATCATTGTGACAGTTTTGTCAGTGTTCAGGAAGAGTTTGTTTTTTGCGATCCACTTTTCTACCTCTGTAAACTGGTCTTGGAGCAAAACCTCAAGTTGAGGTAGATTGGATTTGCTCGCATAGATTACCGTGTCATCTGCGTACATGTGTACATTTGAGGATTGGCAGACATTAGGCAGATCATTTATAAATAATGTAAATAGTAGGGGGCCGAGAATGGAACCCTGGGGAACACCACACGTGACAGGGATATACAGTTCAGCATGTAAAAGCCCTCAGGTTTCAAAGACACACATTTATAACACCTTCTTCATGAAATAAACAATGAAGAGTATAATACATACATATATATATATATATATATATATATATAATTATTTTTTTTATTTTTTTGACACATCTATATTGTGTGGAATAAAACCAAAATTAATAAAAAAGCATACTTAGTTAAGTTCAGTGGAAATATTCTTATAACTCTGCTGTACTTATATAAAGGAACAACAATACTAATACACTTAATAACCACTATATTGACTGATTTTCTAAACCGGAATCACAGATATTCTTATCTGGAGACCTACTCATCCAGTAATAATTAAGCTTTTATCCAAGAGCAACAGTAAATGGTTACAACAATATTAGTAATAATAGCTTATAGAACCAAAGGAAAACACATATATTACAAGTGATCAAAATTGTGACTAGATATAATATACGTAGGAGAGGTGTATATAAAAAATGAGAAATTGAGGATACATATAATAAAGAGAATCATTGTAGTATAAAATTAAATAAGATCATTTTTAGAGAAAAATCATTTTTATAAAAAATTAAAAAGATCAAACTCGCATTTAAGCCTTTAGGATGTAGTGTACCTAAGAAGTAGACCCACTCCATCTCTTTTTTGCCCAATTTCTTAACCACCTCTCCAATGCAGAGATAATTTCGTGATACCTATAAATTTTAAGAGGCGTGGGTCGTTATTGTGTAATTCAAAGTGAGAGGATACAAGGTGATTTTTAAAACCCTTTTCGATGTTCCTACAATGCTCTCCAATTCTAATTTTCAGGGGTCTTATAGTTCTCCCTACATATTGGTGGCCGCAAGGGCATTCTAATAAATAAATTAAATTTTTACTCATACGTGTAATAGTATTCTTAATCTCATAGTGTTTACTAGTGTTATTTGGTTTAAAATTAGATGTATGTCTATCCATTTTTTTGGTTTTCTTACAGGCTACACAACAATTGCATCTAAAAAATCATTTTTTGTTATTTAAAAAATTATTCAGAGTATTTAAATTTTTTTGTTTAGTATAGTTTTTTTGTAAGTTGCATTTTTAAATTCTGGGCCCCTCTAAACATTATTTTTGGTTGGTCTGGGATAATTTTCCTTAATATTGTATCCTCTTTCAGTAAGTGCCAGTTGTTTCTGATTATTTTCTTAATCTGTTTGTTTTTATTATTATAGTCCAAGATTATGGGTAGCGTAAATTTGTTCCCATCTTTTCTATTCTTTAGGTCTTTATTTTTAATTAATGTCTCTCTTTCTATATTTGATATTTCTTTTATAGTTTTTTCTATTGTTTCTTTGTTATATCCTTTTTCGATAAATTTCCCTTTCATCTCATTCGCCTGGATGCCAAAAACATTACCATCTGAACAATTCCTCTTCAGCCTGAGGAATTGACTTTTGGGGATGCTGTTGAGCCAACTTTTGTAGTGGCAACTATCTGTTTTAATAAAATTTATTAACGTGGACTTTTTTAAAATGAGTTTTTGTGTGGATTTTTTTTATCCTTAACATAAATGTCAAGGTCTAAAAAGGTGACACTAGTCTGACTAAAATCTGCTTTTAAAATTATACCGTCGTCATTTTTATTTAAAAATTCAATAAAGTGACTTGCAGTAGGGAGGGGACCTTTCCATATCAACAAGAGATCGTCAATATAGCGAAAATAGGCAACCAGGTTCTCCACCTAGCCATGCCCGCTCCACACCATTCTCTCCTCCCACTTCATGAAGAGGTTGGCATAGCTGGGTGCGAACCTGGTCCCCATCGCTGTGCCGTTGTTTTGTTTGTAAAAAGAATCCTTGAACCAAAAGTAATTATTATTGAGGATTAAGTTAATTCCCTCGATTATGAAATCTATTTGTTCCAATTTCATATTATCGTGTCTCTCCAAGATTTTCCTTACAGCTCCACATCCCTTCGTGTGTTGAATTATAGTGTACAGTGATTGTACATCGCAAGTGATTAGTGCATATTAATCTTCCCAATAATTTTTTTTCTAGTTTATTTAAAAGGTCTATGGTATCTTTCAGATAAGATTGGCTCAATTTAACATACGGCTGTAGCATAATATCTATGTATTCTGATACATTGGAGAGAACAGAATCTATACCGGAGACAATAGGTCTTTCAGGAGGTTTTTCAATACATTTATGAATTTTTGGCAGAAAATATATCACTGGGATCCTTGGGAATTTTTTGTATTTTTTTAGAACCAATGTTTTCCTTTGGTTTTATAAGCTATTATTACTAATATTGTTGTTACCATTTACTGTTGCTCTTGGATAAAAGCTTAATTATTACTGGATGAGTAGGTCTCCAGATAAGAATATCTGTGGTTCCGGTTTATAAAATCAGTCAATATAGTGGTTATTAAAGGACCACTATAGTGCCAGGAAAACATACTCGTTTTCCTGGCACTATAGTGCCCTGAGGGTGCCCCCACCCTCAGGGACCCCCTCCCGCCCGGCTCTGGAAGGGGAAAGGGGTAAAAACTTACCTTTTTCCAGCGCTGGGCGGAGAGCTCTCCTCCTCCTCTCCGCCTCCGTTACGCCCCGCCGGCTGAATGCGCACGCGCGGCAAGAGCTGCGCGCGCATTCAGCCGGTCTCATAGGAAAGCATTTACAGTGCTTTCCTATGGACGCTGGCGTGCTCTCACTGTGAAAATCACAGTGAGAAGCACGCAAGCGCCTCTAGTGGCTGTCAATGAGACAGCCACTAGAGGGACTAGGGGAAAGGCTTAACCCATTGATAAACATAGCAGTTTCTCTGAAACTGCTATGTTTATTAAAAAATGGGTTAACCCTAGCTGGACCAGGCACCCAGACCACTTCATTAAGCTGAAGTGGTCTGGGTGCCTAGAGTGGTCCTTTAAGTGTATTAGTATTGTTGTTCCTATATATAAGTACAGCAGAGTTATAAGAATATTTCCACTGAACTTAACTAAGTATGCTTTTTTATTTTGGTTTTATTCCACATAATATAGATGTCTTTAAAAAAAAAAAAATATATAAATATATATATATATTCTACTCTTCATTGTTTATTTCATGAAGAAGGTGTTATAAATGTGTGTCTTTGAAACCTGAGGGCTTTTACATGCTGAACTGTACAGCTTCCAGTTATAGAACTACTTGTCCCAGCAACCACCGCTAGCCGTGTTACGTCATTTTTGGGCGACATACGCAACTACCGGTGTCAGTAGCAATATACGAACTACATGTCCCACCAACCCTTGTGAGCCACGATGCGTCACTTCCGGTCGACACTCGCGACCCGCCGGAAGCAGGAAGAGTGCACACACCGGATCATAATGGAACCATTAGTATCTCCTATAAGAACACGGACGGACACCCACCAACACTGATACTACTGAAGAAGCCCCAATCCGGGCGAAACGCGTTAAGTAGAGTGAGAGACTGGATGCTGGACTTTTATATTTAGATTTTATTATATTATTTTTTATTAATAAAGTTGCAGTTTTTTCCTATTCCTCTTTGGTTTACTTTTTGTTCCTGGTGCACTTTGGATCTTGCCCATATCCCTTGGTGGGGATTATACCACCACAAGCTTTCATCACCAGAGCAAGTTATTGCTCTGGAAATCGTAAGTAGGATACTTACTTTTCTATTTAGCAATATTTTATAGTACATACTACACCATTGGATTTTATTTGTGCTCTTGTTTTTATGTACGGCTGTGGAGCTTTGGATATTACATTGCACCATTATCCCTATATCCCAAGACGGGGATTATACCGTTCAGGCGCTATACGGAGTGTGAGTTAGCCTTTTTACTGGTTCTCCGTATATTTTATTTATAAGCCATTTAATTGACATATTGCACTATCATTGTTTTATATTTTTATTTTCTTAAGGTTTATATACACCATCATATTGTTGGAATATCCTGTATGTATGTAAATACCATTTCCATATTTTAACCACTTTTAATTCTTCTGTGGCGCGGTTTACCACTCTGTTTTTGCTCTTTTTGGTTATTAGCAGGTATTGGGAAGTCCTGCTGGTTCACTGCTGCCGTATACTTAGTTATTTTAGAGAGCGCCTATACCTGCTTTTTCTATGGTATTAATTTTAGCAGTACATTTTTGATGGTTAGAATTTATGGTCGTATGATTCATTTTAGTTAACTGGTTACTTAACTTCAGTGATCTATTTATCTTCCAATAAAATGCATACTTCCATATTGTTTCCTGAGACATGCCAATGGGCATAGCATGTGGCTTATTTGAATTATTAAAAAACAAAACAAAAAAGTCCTCTTATTCCGCCAAGAGATCCATTAATACTGTAAGTAAAATCTCTGGATTTGTAATACTCGATAAAATGGCATCCGTGAAGGCAGTTGCTTATTAGCTATAAGAGGTGTACATAATCCCGTTATTTGTTTGTTCTATCTTATACACTAATGTCTCCAACGCGAATATATATGAGGGGATAGTGGACATGCTTGTTGTGTGCCGTTTTAAAGATTGAAAGTTTAAGATTGGAAATCAGAATTCATGACCTGCTCGGAAGGGGCTGAATTAACAACACTTACTGCCTTTTGAAAACTGAGCTGGGAAATGAAATCTCTCTATTGTTTCCTACATATATGCCCAATTTAAAAGGTTGAATGCCTTTTTGGCATCCAAAGCGAATTCTAATGTAAGTATTTGATTCTTTTGTGCAATCTCAATCAAAGAAAAATATATCGCCTGGTATTATCATACAATAGTCTTCTTTGAACAAAGCTCACCTGTTCTGCTGCTATAATTCGGTGGAGTATAGTACTTAATTTAGCTGCCAATGCGTTTGCATTTTTTTAATACTGTATGCATTTGGTAAAGATATAAGCTAAAATGTTGACCATAATGTGGAGGTTTCTCCGGTTTAGACAAAGTAATACAGGCTTCCAACATCTTCCTTGGTATTTTTCCCTTTTGTGTTAAGAAATTAACTTAACAAATAAGGAACCAGTAGATCTTTAAACTTTTGCTAATAAAGAAAGAAAAACCATCAGGACCTGGAGCTTTGTTTTTGGAAGTTTTGTATTGATTGTCCCTATTTCTTCTTCAGTAAATTGAGCTGCTAGAATTGTTTTTTGCATTTCAGAGAGTTGTGGGAGCGACACATGCTCCTTACTGTTTATATTTTTAGAAATTACTTTTGCATGTAACTTCGGGTTTCTCCTTGCTGTAGTTTTCAAATTTATATGGTGTAAATTTAGTTATTAATCACAAACACTGATTTAAACTTAGTAGTGGTATGCAAACTTAAGTGACTTTTTTTTTTTTTTTAAATCACATCCTATTCCTCCTTTTACCCACAGAAGCCTATGTGCCTCCACAGCTTTTTTACAATGGGAAGGTGGATTATTTTGACCTGCAGAGACTTGGGGGTTTGCTTTCTCACCTGAGGAAGACCTTAAAAGGTGAGAATATTCTCAAAGTCTTTTATTGGATATCTTTGCAAGAATTGTATCAAGCCACTGGGTAGTTACTTATTATGACATTAAGACCAGAGAATTTTCACATTTTAAGTAATCCAGAGGAAGCAAAAAATACATTTCTTACAATATGACCCATTTTACTCTTCACAGATGATCTGGCATCCAAGGCCAATATTGTGATAGACCCATCAGAGCTTCAGACAGTCACAATGGATGATTTGGAAGAGGAGGACGAGACAGCCAGTACGACAACTCAGGTGACAAGAGAGAGGCACAGACCAATCTAATATTTTCCCTTTTTTTCTATTATTTATTTATTTTTTCATGTTCTCAATATCCTCCACCTCTACCCTTACCGTACAATACTTTTGTTCCTCAGAGGTCCTCTGCTCCTCAGGCCATTGGCGGTGCTCTTGCTCGACCAAGCTGGCTCAGCTCTCCAACCCTTGGCAGAGCCAACCGTTTTCTAAGCACAGCCGCTGTCAGCTTGATGAACCCACGCAGGCCTTTGGGGGTGCTGGAAAAAGTGAAAGTGCGGAGCTTGTGTGTTGAGCAGCGCACGGAAGATGACAGTGAGTGGGCAAAGGGTAGATGGAGTCCATAGTGGGTGGGAAGAATGATTTGGATATTATATTTTTGATTTTATGTTCCTGAAACATATTAAAGTTATTTATTTTTACCACTAGTACCCATTTTATCCTGCTTTATTAAAGTTTAAGACCTGTAAGGAAGAAATACGGTTAATTGCTGGAAAACTTCTACAGAAGCAGCTTATCCTGGTATATCTAGAAATAGACTAACTTAACTATTTATAGAAAGTAGTTCTCATTTTCTGTTTTGTTCAACTTACTGGTACAATAAATAGTTTTTAACCAATGTGTTTGACATAACCTTGTATGATTACAGTTGAAGGTCACCATGGCAATGAGGGGCTGTTGTTGGGAAGGCCACCAGAAGAGACAGACATTCCAATAACAGAGAACTCTTTGCTTGAAATCTTGGATGGGGCAGTGATGATGTATAATCTGAGTGTACACCAGCAGCTAGGAAAGGTATTTGTGCTGATTGTTTTAGCTTAATAGTTAACATGTTAATACTTGTATTCTAAAAGAAAATTAAATGATGGGCAAATGCTTATTTATGAAGACGTCTCCTTGTGTAAAGGGACTATGAACAACATAAACTAGAACATCTAGCACATTACTAAAGAAAAGCTTACAATATTAGAATATATAAATATATATTTTTTTAAGTGCTTGACTCAGCATAATTGGTACATTGAAGGAGGTTTGAGCTCTCTCAAAACCCATTTTATTAACATTTTTTTTTTTTCCCCTTGAAAGATGGTTGGTGTGTCGGACGATGTCACAGAATATGCTTTGGCCCTGAAAGACACAGAGGAAAAGATCAAACGCTGTCCAAAGAGGGTAAGCAGGAGGGTACTTAAAAGTACCCGTGTGTATTCTTCATTCTCGGATCCTCAACCAGAGGCCTAGGAATCTGAGGGTACTGCACAGTATCTTAGCTATTCCTAGAACTGCACTCTTCTGGACAGCGATCTCAGGACACCAAGTAATATGTGTGTCTCTATCTTACATGGCTTTGCAGCACATGGAAATATTATACATTCCTGGTTGTGGCCATAATGTGACATGCATAAAAAAACTTTACAACATACATAAGGAACTGCACTCAGTCCCATCAGCCAGGTTGCAAAAAAACTTACAAGGTCGAAGCGTTGCTGTGGGTTCCAATAAAATTGCCTGTTCTGAACCTTGGAGTGCCTGAACCATTTTTGTATTGTATACCAGTGCATGAAAATACTATCATGGATCTGGTAATATTGTATGAATTATTGTTTTAAAAGTGCCTTGACTGCCATGAATGCAAGGTTAATTACATAAAGTATGTTAAAATAAAATGATTAAGAGCTACGCACGAGGAACTTTAATCTGTAAAGTTAAATCTAAATAATAAATTAGAGGAACATAATGAAAAGGCATATGAGACTCTAAATGGTTAGAAGCAATAGTGGTGACTACCAAGAAACTAAATGGTCAGCAGGATTGAGTGAGTATTTGTTTTTTTTTAGCAGGCTCTAACAGGCTAAATTATTAGTCTTGACAGTAAATAGTTTGAAGTCAAAGCTATGCATTTAAAATGCTGTGCATTGTTTGAGAGATGATTTAAATGAGTCTTACATAGACTGAAAAAAAAGATAGGCTAAACTTGATGGAAGCCTTTCTCCCATCTGTTATTGCTGTTGATCCAAAAGAAGGCAAAAAACAGCTTGAAGAACTTCTAATTTTGAAACAAACTTGGAATATTCCTTCTTGTCCCCAGAATGGCAGATTTATCCTTGGATCAAGAAGCTATTACCCCACAGTTTAAAAAATATATCCCTGAATATTATGTTTTTTTCAAGTATGCATCCAATTACTGTTTAAACTCGGGTATAGACTCTGATAAAACCACTTCAGGCAGAGAATTACACATCCTTATTGTTCTTGCTGGGAAAAAAAAAAAAAATCTTTCCTTTTCCATAGACGAAATCTCCTTTCTTCCAGTCTAAATGTTTAACCTTGCATCATATGTATTGTCCTGTTTGTGAATTGATTTCCAGACAATTAGTCATATTATTTTTTTGATTACCTTTTCCCTTCTCAGCGGACAGATATCATGGATGAATTACTGAAAAGTCAGCAGGTATTCTCTGAGAAGCTTAACCACTTGAGCAGGCGACTGGCTTGGATTAATGTTACAATATACTCGAAGGTAAGAAGGGCTTTGTTCAAACACTAAGCAAGGGTATCACATACACTCCTTTTGTCTCTTAGAGTTTGTGTATCTTTTTCATCCTTTTGTGAGAAGGGACAGCCACCCCAATACATTAAATATTTAAATTTCTGTATATTTCTGTAAAAAAAATAAATAAATGTATTCGTTTGATTTGATCATGTGTAGCCTTTGGAGTATACTCTGTTAATGACCTCTATATATTGTGGAACACATGCCCCTTGCTAGACAGGGAATATCTTGTCAATATTCTTTTTAGAAAAAAGACAGAGAAGGAAAAATAAAAAATTAATAGATGGTCCTTGTACACTATTTAAAGTAATAAAAACACAGAGCAATTACAATTTCATTTTTTAAATTTTGTTTTTGGATCATATATGCATACTGTTGTCACACCCACCTGGGAGAGTCGTGAAGCGGATGGAACCCAATTTGCAGCGGAACAGCACTCCCTTAATATCACGACCCTTAGGTGCACCTGGAAGTGGAGACAGGGTCCCAAAGGGTCTGTGGTGGAGCGGAGGCCTTTAATAAAAAAAAATTTCTGGGGGGGGGGGCGGAGCTAACTGAGGACCAGAGCGGACGCCGATAGGTAGAGGGAAGATCGAGACGGACCGCTACTGTAGATATGACCTTGGTTACAGTGAAGGGACCAATGTTGTGTGGTCCTAGTTTCTGTGAAGGACAGGACAAATGCATATGTTGTGTGGATAGCCCGACTTGGTCCCCTGACACGTAGGTATGTTCTGGGGACCCCCTTTTGTCTGCATATGCTTTGTAGCATTGTTGTGCTACTTTAAGGCTTTATTGCAACATACGTCTTTGTTGTCTGAGTTTGTTAAAACGTGAGGCTACATCGGGCACAGTGTTAGGGCAAGGGAGTTCAGGGAAGGCACAAGGATGACAAAAAACTGTCATCTTGATGGACTGATGTATGTGATTGTTGTAGGAGACTTCTGCGGTGGGAAGTAAAGACAGCCAATCGTCCTGGAGATACGTGGTGAAACAGCGGAGATACTGTTCTAAGGTTTGGTTGGTGCATTCTGCTTGGCCATTGGTTTGAGGGTAGTAAGCTGAAGGTAAACAGCGTTGAATCCTTAGATGACGACAAAAATGAGTCCAAAAACGAGAGGTGAATTGGGTACCACGATCAGTGATGATGGTTCGAGGTAGTCCATGTAAACGAAATACATTTTGTAGGAATAGGGCAGCAGTCTTGGCAGCGGATGGAATTCCAATGGAGGGAATGAAATGTGCCATTTTCGTGAATCTATCCACGACCACCATGATGGTGTTATGTTTGTGTGATAGAGGTAGGTCCGCAATGAAATCCATGGCTATGTCTGTCCATGGGCCTTGGGGAACTGCAGGAGGTTGTAAAAGACTCACTGGTTTTGTCTTTGGAGTTTTTGATTGAGCACATATGTTGCATGAGAGGACATAGTCCCTGACGTCTGTCTTGATAGAAGGCCACCAATAACGGCTGATGCTTTCAAGGGTTTGGAAGACCCCGCCGTGACCAGCTGAGAGGATGTCATGAAACTGTCTGATTACCTTGGATTGGAGTGAGGGTGGTACATACAGCTGTTCATCATGATACTATAGTCCATGTTTCTCGATTAGAGGTGGAGTAGTAGTAGGTGGCTGGACTGCTAGATATCGTATACGGTCGGGGAGTGAGACCTGTATGACTAGAAACTGATGCGGGGACAAAATAGTAACTTGGATAGGAGCTGTTGGGTCCGGGTTTTCATATACACGTGATAGGGCGTCAGCTTTTTTATTCTTTGTGCAAGGGCTGTAGGTAATCTGTAGGTTGAATCTGGAGAAGAACAAGGCTCAGCAAGCTTGGCGGGGACACAATCCCTAAGCAGAACTGAGATATTCCAAATTGGGATGATCTGTGTATACTGTGATGGGTCCCCCAAGTAGGTGGCGCCATTCTTCTAAGGTACTCTTGACAGCAAGAAGTTCTCGCTCACCTACATCGTAGTTCTTTTCTGCGGACGATAATTTACTAGAGTAAAAGGCCACGGGATGTAGTTGGTCATCCTTTTGGCTTCTTTGGGAAATAATTCCTCCAATGGCAATGTCAGAGGCGTTTACCTCAAGGAAGAAAGCCTTGGTAGTATCAGGTTGTATGAGGATAGGTGCTTGGGTAAAAAGTTCTTTTAACTTAGTAAAGGCATCTTGAGCTTGGGTAGTCAATGTAAATCGTTCCTGTTTTTTGGTTAAGGCTGTGATGGGAGAGCATACTTGAGAAAAACCTCTGATGAAACGCCTGTAGAAATTGGCGAATCCCATGAATCGCTGAACGGACTTCTTGTCTTTAGGTATTGGCCAGTCTAAGACGGCAAAGACTTTGCGAGGATCCGTTTTGATTTGTCCTGGGGAAATTATGTACCCCAGGAATTCTACGGATTCTGAATCAAAAACATATTTCTCCAATTTAGCATATAGTCCATGTTCCCGTAGACGGAGAAGTACCCATACCGTGTTGTGAAGGCTGTTTTCCATTCATCGTTTTCATGGATACGGACCAGGTTATATGCACCTCGTAGATCTAATTTTGTAAATATCTTTGCTCCCCTTAATCTGTCTAAGAGTTCGGGTATCAGAGGTAGAGGATATTGTTTTTTTTTTTTTTTTATATAGTGATATCGTTTAGAGCACGATAATCCACACACGGACGCAGGCCTCAGTCTTTCTTGCCAACAAAGAAAATTCCAGCTCCTGCTGGGGATGATGAAGATCTAATAAGTCCTTTAGCCAGGTTCTCGGAAATGTACTCTTTTAGATGTTTGAGTTCTGTTTCAGAGACATATTAAGTTTCAAACAGTATTGGCCATTTTTTTTAATTTTCCTGCTAAGTGGATAGTACATTTTCAAGCGAAGTGTTAAGATAATTAAGATAGATATTAGGTTATCAGGATCAATTACTCAGGTTTGAGATATTTTGTGAGGGTTTAACACTACAACACACGTTCGGGTTTTAAATCCACTTTTCTATGGATTAATATCTGATGCGAGGTTAAGGCTGCCAAATAAACCGTTTAGTTGAGATGCCCCCCACACAATGCTTCAATAACAGATTATCCCAATATAGGCAAGTAACGGAGTGTGGAGGTTTCATCTCACTTTGCTTATTACATTGAATTAATTAATTAATCCTAATATTTGTGTATTGTCCATTTAGGTTTGTATATATATATATATTTTTTTTTTTTTTTGAATTTTTTATTTTTGTTGTGCATGGTTTGACAGTATGATATACGTTGCCACAACAGCAAACATAATCATATCAACAACATAGATTTATACATATGTGGCATAGAAGTGAAAGCACATTTTTTAAAACATTTTTTAAACGTAGTAAGGCAATCTAGTGGTATATGTCATGCAAGTATCAGCATTAGTTAATTCGTCCTTTAAGCTTTGTCGTCCATTAAGTTAAGCTAGAAACAGGCTTGAACAGTGATAACCATAAGTTTACACAACTATGCATAGACACTTTATGCTGTAAATTTTTTGGCTAGTAGGCATGGAAAACATAGGCTCTCAACATACTATAGGTTCAGGAACATTTTGGTTGCTGGCTGGCAACGTCCATTTGCAGAGTTGGGTTGCGGTAGGGTCACCCTGCGTCAGTAATATATGCAAACTTAAAAAAAAAATGAAATAACACAAGGTAACGTTAGTTCAGGTATATCAAATATATCTGAGGTGTGCCCACTAGGTAAGACCTGGTCGATGGTGTCTGCAGGAGAAAGTCTCAGCATGCAAGTATGCATAGCTCGCGTGTCGGTCTTCCGGCCTGCCTGCGCCCGGCGGTGAAGGGCTGGTGCATCCCCAGTGTGGCCTATTCAGCCGATACCCCGCTTGTGTATGGGTGTTGCAGTTGATGAAGGTGTCTGGCTGGGAGCCGCTATGGTCGGCTTCATGCAGGGTGTTACAGTCCCTTGAGTGAATGATCTCTGGGGTGCTGTGTGTATAGTGTGGGTGCTCCTTGGTCGGTCCCATCCCGACCGGCTGTTATAGTGGGGCTGGGCATGCTCGAATCCTCCAGCCCGGGTTGTAGCGGAGAGCACTTCCCTGCGTCCTCGGGTCCTTCTCCCACACGTGGGGGGACTGTGGGCCCTCCGGAGCTTCACTCTCCTGATGCCCCTTTGGGTGTGTGGACGGTGGGTCGGATTTTGGTCCGGTATGCTCTCCTGCCCAGAAGGGGATTTGTTGCTCCGAGCCGTTAAGTGGGATCGCTGTCGGGCTTTTTGGGGCGGACGGGAGTGCTTGCTTTGCTGTGCCCTCTGTGAGTCGGCCATTTTGTGCCCTCCTCGTGGTCGCAGTGAGGGGTGAGTTACCCGATTGATCTCGGCTTGAGTGCATAGGCGCCGTGCCAGCCTGCGCCAGAATGCTGCGAAGATTTTGTTTAGCCGTGCTGTGTAGTCAGCTGGGTTAATGAGGCTTGTTTTTGGCTCCTTTGTGCTCCCTCTGTGTTGCTTGGGCGCCATCTTCGCCTCAGTCTCAGGGGCATTCCGGAGCCGTTGCGTGTCCGGCTGTAGTGTGGGGTTAGTCGCCCCTGGCAAGGACCGGGATAACCCCCACCGGTCCAGAGGGGGGGGGTGGAGGGCCCTGTCGATTGTTTGCTTGCGAGTGTGTCCTGTGTCGGGGGATCGGCCGCCTCCCCCAAGCTGCAGGTCCCGCTCCGCAGTAGGCCTCATGGTCGGTCCATTTGTGTTTATGTGGTTTCGATGCGGGTCGGGTATCATTGTGTGCCCCGTGTGATTCTGGTTTGTTCCCTGGACTCCGTTCTCTGCTAGCACCAGTAGTTCATGCAGAATTGGCGGTTTTGTGCCCTCTATTGCAGGAGCTCTCAGAAAGCACGACCGGCCATCTTGGCTGTCAGGCCCCGCCCCCAGGTTTGTATATATTTGTTCATTTTTTATTATTATTATTTTGCTCTATCCACCTATGTAAGCCGACGCACGTTCTAGCATAGAGTTAAGTATATTCTTTATTGCAATCTTAGGGTTTCTCTAATGTGATCCTCTTTATTGGGGATTGTTTTTGTTTCTGTCAAGTGATATAAGCCTCACTATAACTATTAGGAAGACCCTGGATCCGTTACCAGGTTTTATAAATGTTTGATGGACGATGAAGCATGTTCAAAAAATGTTGTGTTTATTATTTTACGCTGAAATTTGAGACAGACTTTCTTTGCCGATCCCCCTCCTTTATCCCAATGGAAAGACTTTTTTCTAACCTACTCTCTCGCTATACGTTTTTCTTCCAGGAGAAGATGCAGGATATTTACTGGCTCCTGCAGGTGTGCATCCGTACAATTGAGCATGCTGACCGCACAAGTTCCTTATTTGCATTCATGCCTGAATTCTACTTGAATGTGGCAATGAACAGTTACAACTCGCTTAAGAACTACTTCAGCCCAGTAAGCAGCATGGAAGAGCTCCCAGGTACAGTATACACCTCTCACAACTAGAGGTCAGCGCTGCCTTGCAACAAATCTGCGTTTTCTATGTGAGACCCAGCTCTTACATTTTTTTTTTTTTTTTTTGGGGGGGGTTTTTTTCTCCTCCTTCTCAACCTGCAATGATTCCCTTTTTTTTTTCCCATTTATTTTTGTAGTGCAGATAATTACATACCAACTCGTCATGCCCCAACAGCATGTGACAAGAGAGTCAAGATACACAGCTTATAAGCATTAAGGCAGTGAGAAAAACATGCACATTTTTTCTTTAAAGGTATAACGACACGATTAGGAACATGCTTAGTAATAATGTCTAGAGCTAGATTGTAGCGAAGGTTCTCAGAGTATGCAAATCTGTCTTAGACTCTATAGTAAGTGGAAAATGATTATTAATAGCAGTATTCAACAAACTGTAAAACCACTGGAGGGACACACTTTAAGGAAATTTCGGTAGGAGGTGGCATTGCAGCATTGGAAGCTAGATGCAAAATGAAGTAATACAGGTTTCTACCTGTGTCTTTCATCTTATGCCGCTGATGGCAATGCAAGGTGGGGTAGTTCTGTGTCAGGCAGTGCTTCCTTAGAGGTTAAATAAAAGCAAGGTGTGCTCTGTCCTTGAGAACCGTGACATAGAAAGATACAGCTCCATTAGTTTGAGATAGAGTTAACTCCTTACTGAGAAAATTATAGAGCTGGGGATTACTGCATTAGATACATTGAGCATGATATATCAAAAGTGCTATGAAGTCGCTGGGTACAGCTAATATGGTAAAACATGCACACATAGGTCCCCTGCCTGTCACTGCAACATAGACACCACTTTAACTAGCATCGACATTTCTGTGTGAAGGCAATGAAATAATAGAATATAAGGCAACAGGCCAAAAGCAAAATAAAAATATCAGAGCTCAGTTGCATTCTGTGAGTAAAGAAGATTTAATGATCCCCTTTTTATTGTAATAGTAAACATGTTGAACAACTCACTGCTCTGCCCATAAAGCTGCTTTTCTATTGCTGTTTTAAGGCTTATGCTAAATATTGCCGTAAGAAAATAAAGGAGCTTCACTAGTGTGGTTTGTGCCCATTGCAGAAGCTGTAAATCCTGGGCATTTGCAGAAAAGGGCGAAACTTTCCTCTCTTTATTAGTGTGTATTGTAATACATTCTATAATGCATTAAAGGATCACTATAGGGTCAGGAACACAAACATATATTTCTGACCCTATAGTGTTAAACCCACCATTTAGCCCCACTGGGCCCCTCATGCCTCTAGAAAGTAAGCTCATGGAGCAGGGCCCTCCACCCCTCTGTTCCTGTACGTCCAGTTGTCTGGTTACAATTACATGTCTGTTAGTCCACCCATTGTACAGCGCTACGGAGTCTGATGGCTTTATATAAATAATAAAATAATAATAATAAACATAGCAAAGTCTTACTGTATTCAAGCCTGAAGCTGTAACTCTGCATGCTGTTTGCCTCAGAAAAACAAGCAGTCTGCTGACATCATCAGAAGTGGTAGCCTGATCCAATCACAATGCTTCCCAATAGGATTGGCTGAGACTGACAAGGAGGCAGATCATCGGCAGAGCCAGCATGATTCAAACACAGCCCTGGCCAATCAGCATCTCCTCATAGAGATGAATTGAATCAATGAATCTCTATGAAGAAAGTTCAGTGTCTGCATGCAGAGGGAGGAGACACTGAATGTTTGGATGCATTTTAGGCAGCCATGACCCAGGAAGGATCTCTAACAGCCATCCGAGGAGTGGCCAGTGAAGTTATCACTAGGCTGTAATGTAAACACTGCATTTTCTCTGAAAAGACCGTGTTTACAGCAAAAGCCCTGAAGGTAATGATTCTACACACCAGAACAAATTCAATAAGCTGTAGTTGTTCTGGTGACTATAGTGTCCCTTTAGAAAATGGACGGGTCATTCCAGCTGGGAATGTGCTTTTAAGAATTATTGTCATGACATAACTTTATACTGCTTGTAGCGTCATAATAAATTGCTAACCTCTTCCTGTGTGCACCTGATAGGGTACGAGGAAACACTTACGCGGTTGGCTGCCATTCTGGCTAAGCATTTTGCTGATATCCGTATTGTGGGAACAGGTGAGTTTGCTGCTTGGGTATTCTGATGTTATGTTTCTAGTTTGGCTGTTTTTATAGTTTAGTGATACTTGGAGCAAAAAAGCCTGCTTGAAAATGCAAATTTTCACATTTTCCAATTCTGCGACCCCCACCACCACCACCTTTTTTTTTTTTTTTTTTTTCTTGATTTACCTTAACGCCATTTGCATTTGCACCGCTCCCTATTTAGAATTGTAATCACAGTACACTATTGTTGTTTTTTTGTTTAAGTAAGGCTCTGCTTTAAGAACATTTTAATGTAATGAGAGAAACCGAGAAGGGAATCTAACCATTAATCCAAATAGGACAGGATGTCAGGTGACACAGTGATCTGTTTTATGTAGTGAAAAAAGAATGTCCTATACAGTACGAAGGATTACAACAGTTTCTCTCTGGTACATATTGGCTGTAAACCAAGCCCACTTATTTAAGCAATGTATATAGACTATGCCAGGGCTTAAAATGTCAAGGCTTGCACTACCAACCAGGCCTCAAAATATACTCCCCACTGCACGCCTCAACAGTTATCAGCATACACGTCAGGGATGAATTTCTAGTCCCCTGTTATAAATTTTCACTCAACAGTGTCTATTGGTGAATGGAAATTTTGAGCCCCGGATTAAGTCATACCTCAATATTTAATCCATGTGGTTAGCTCATCTGGTCTACTGTTACGTATGGCTCCCCATGTTTGCAGTGCTCCTGGTTTTATCACTATTTGCCATTAATTTGCAAAAATCCCAGAACTAAGATGTGGGCAGAAATATTCATTTGTAGCTGGCACGTTTCTTTATTGTATACATCTACTGGTGAGCTATGTTTGCACAAGGTATACGTTAATTTTATTTAATTAAAGGCACTGCTATACCGTAGTAGTAGAGGGTTGAATGACACACTGCTACATGAGTTTGGATAATTTATTGTCAAAACTTTTTGGCATTTGAACTGATACTTGCATGAGAGATTCACTTTAAGCCTGAACATCTGATCTATTATTGGGCATATTAATCAATGTTACAGCTAACCGCTGAGTGGGATGTGAACTTTCTCCTTACCTCCCTTTTAGCGTACCTGTGCCGCCGCCATGCAACCCCTTGGCACTGCTTGATACAGCTTCCCTACAATGTAGATGTACTGGATGTTTTGATTTCTTTTAGTATTTGAACGGAATGACATGTTACTCTATTCCTATATTCCTCCAGAAGAGTGTGAGACGTGCTATTTGAAAAGATGGTTATAGTGGGCTAGAGCTGTAGCTGCTGTGAGAGAGAGCAGAACAGCCTGTAAGAGGGTCCTCCTGCCTCTGTTATGTCACTCAGGTGTCAGCCCTCTATTCCAAGAAATGATTGACGGGTGGGGTGAGGGACTTACATTTAGGATTGCTAACCATCTAGACCAGGGGTTCTCAACACAGTTCTCAAGGACCCCCTACTAGTCCAGGTTCCAGGATTTAGGGATTACCTGGGTGTGTCTAAGGTGTTTAAAAAAAAAAAAAGAAAACACCTTAGACTCTAAGGTTTTTTTTTTTTTTCTCTAAACACCATAGACACATAGAACCCCTGATCTAGACATTGGCTAATAGTTCTGCTAACACGAATTTCATGTAGATAGAATTTCATGCTTACAATAAGGTTTATGTACCAGGTATTCCTTAAACACTGTAATGGCTGCATGCATTCACTCTAACCAGGGCTTCAGAGGAATGAGTGAATAGAACATTTTCCTGCAGAGTCATATGTGGTACACAGTTGGAAGTTCCATCTCTGTGCAGTCATCACCAAGCCTTTACTTTTCAATTTTTTTTAATTTTTTTGAAATCTTAATCTTTCCATGTATGTTTGTTTTAGTTTATTTTCCAAACTTTTTATTTAATCTTTTTTTTTTTGCAGACCTTAAGGATTCCTTAATGCAAGCTCTTGCCAGCTACGTGTGTTACCCTCACTCCTTGCGTGCAGTGGAGCGGATCCCTGAAGAGCAGTAAGTATGATTGTACTACTTGTAATCTAAGACGCCTCTTTGAAAAATATCCAAACTTGACCCAAATGCAGAGTTCCTCGTGTCATTAGACCTTAGTATTGCATAAGACGATCACATATAGATATTTATAAGTAGTGTTTTCATCATCAAATAAAACTTTAATTGATAGTGAAATAAGGCCAGATGGACATATAATAGGTGGACTTTTTCACTCTTGATTGAAACAAATGTGTTATCATTTTATTTTGGCAGTGTTTTCTATTGATCATCTACAGTAGTAGCTGTTTGTTTCACAGACCGCTTGAGGTCCCTACGACTTGCATGTAGATCCATTTGATGAAAATGTAAAGCAAGTTTGTAAGCAGCTGTGGATGTTCAAAACAAAGTGGTAGCATATTAGAATTATTTTTTTTTGGGGGGGGGTGGACTGGGACTTTTCGTGCTTCGTTACTTAGACGGGCATAAATATATATGTGTGTGTGTGTATATGTGTGTATGTATATATATATATTTATATTATATTATACGATTGCCGGCACTCCTGGATTTCCAACATCAAATGGTTTCATTGTCTTCCATTTGAATATATTCACATTTTTCTATCTTGAATACAGTTCAAAAAATAAACATCCAAAAAACTAAACCGATAAAAGCAATGCATTTTGTTTGTAGGGGAATTTGTAAAGATCTTTCCTCACTGTTGATTTTTATTTACTAAGGAAGAATTCACAGTGAATTTCAAATGTAACATCCCTGGCGGTAATCATGAGCGTGGCTCGGGGTTAATTTTCAGTACCAAAAGCGGTAACCCCGAGCCATGCTCAGGATTACACTGTAGTATCACTTACCTTGTCCCTACGAGCCCCTGGTGTCCTCCCGCAGTGTCCTCCGCCTGATGCTGGCTTACGGGTTTCCTCTCCCTGCGAGTGCCGCCTGGCAGAACCAGGCTGGAAATAAAAATTAAAAAAAATACATATACACATATTGTAAAAACAATATACCGCTTTAATATTAAAAATTACGGAGAAAATCAGACCGCCAAGGAGGTTAAGGTCAAAATAGCCAAACTGGTAAAATTCTTTAAGTCTAAGCTATGCTTATCTAACTTTGGCTTCTCTGGCCTTTAGATTGAATTTACTTTGAATTCTCACTGTAGTAAATAAACCTGTCTGTGTTCTGTTCACCTTAACTTATCTCTTTTATATTCTCATTGTACAATGCTATGGGATATGATTGAGCTATATAAAATATATACTAAATCAAACATCAATGACTTTGGTTCCTCTTTGTGCAGACAAATTAGTATGATGAAGAATCTGCTGGCCCCCTATGAACAAAGACCATGGGCTCAGACAAACTGGATCCTTGTGAGACTCTGGAGGGTAAGTGCATGGGATGAAATGTACTTTAACATAAAACAGGTTTAACCACTAACTGTGAATGGAAAGGTTTTCAAGAGCATCTATGTTTTCCCTAATGTTTGCCATTCAGATATATTCCTTGATTTAATAAGCTTTCCATGTGAGTTTTCTACAAAAATTCCCATGGACTTTAATGGTGACTTAAATTCGAGCCACTGTAGGGTAATATTCAGTGTTTAGTGAATAACTCTGTATATTGCCGCAGTGCAGTGTCTGTGAGTCAGAATTGACAAAGTATTCTGGAGTTGCACTGTACACATGCCATATAATAAGTTTAACGAACATGTGCGTAGACTCGAAAATTGTGCACATCTGCTGAAAATGATCTGATAAAATAAGGGCTGTTGGTAATTTGTAACTGATGTCATTGGGAAGTTTCACCTAATAACTATGCAGAGTTTGCCTTTTGCTTGTTTTCAAACCCACAGATAGTTTAAGATAAAATATGTATTAAATACTCAAAATGACAGTTACATAGCTGAAAAGAGACACCAGTCCATCAAGTTCAGCCTCTCTCACACCTGTTTTGCTCTTGTCCCAAAAGAAGGCAAAGGAAAACCCAGTTTAATGTACTTTCCAATATTGCAAAAACCTTCCTTCTCGACCCAAGGATGGCAGTCCGATATCTCTTTGCATCAAGAAGTTATTGCACCACAAATTAAAAATGATATCCTTGAGTTTTATGTTCTCATTAGTATTTATCCAGTTGCCGTTTAAACATCTGTACATAATCTGATAAAACTACCTCTACCCCCGCAGATAATTCCATGTCATTATTGTTCTTGCTATAAAAAACCCTGTGATTTGCCTTAGACTAAATCTCCTTTCTTCCAGTTTAATTGTGTGACCTTGTGTCCTATGTATTGTCTTGTTTATGAATAGATTTCCAGACAATAGTTTGTTTTGGTCCTGGATATATTTGTATAATGCAATCATATTCCCTCTGAGGTGCTGTTTTTCTAAACTAAACAGATTTAACTTTAACCTTTCTTCATCACTAAAATGTTCCATTCCTTTTATTCATTTTGTAGCTTACCACTACACTTTTTCTAGTGCTTTAATATTCTTCTTTAGAACAGGTGGCTACAATTGCACAGCATATTTAAGGGGTGGTCTTACTTTTGATTTATAAAGAGGTAAAATTATATTTTCATCCCAAGAGTTAGTGCCCCGTTTTATACATGACAATATCTTACTGGCCTTAGCAACTGCTGATTGACATTACACATTGTTGCCTAATTTGTTGTCTATAACAATTCCTAAATCATCCTCATGTGTTGTTGTCCCTAATTCATTACAGTTTAGGGTATACGTTGCTTCTTGTGCATTCTGTACCATATAAATGCATAACTTTGCATTTATCTACCTTAAATTCCATCTGTCATTTGAGTGCCCAGCCCCACAGCTTTAAGTAGAACAGCTCTAAGGTTGCTCTAATGTTCTTCAGACCTGTTCTTGTGGCCCTAATTATTAATGAACACACCTGTGCTAAAGTAGGGGATAGCATTACATTTTGGACTGCTGATGGCTCCAGAGGGCAGATTTCCATTACATTGCCCTTTCTGACTCTCTTTCCTTGTGATCCCCCGAGACATGTTTATAGATGGGGAAAATAGCTAGTAATATAGGAAGTACAATATTGCAGGAAGCTTAAAATACGAAAGGTTATTTTTAAATCGTTCTTGCTAGTTCTAGCCTACTCATAAAATAATCTGACATTACTGATCCATGTCATATTGCTTGATTCACTAGCTTCCTTTAGTAATAACTGCAAAGCCCAGTATTATAATCTTACTGAAAGTGGAAAACAAAATAAAATTCAAAATTCCTTTTATTAAAAAAAAAAAAAAAGCTATAAAAAGGGAAATGTGTATTTACAAGCCTATCCCTTCATTTAATTTTTTTTTTTTTTCTTCTTGTTTGTTGACAGTAACTTTGTTCTATATCATTGTTGCCAATATGCTGCTTTAAAGCTGTTTTGTTTGTTACTCGGGTTGACACAATTCTTGTGCGCCACCCACTACATACAGACATTGACAGGATCTTGTTGAAATTTCCAGAACCTCAATGTTTAGAAAGGGATTAAAGTGTGTAGGAGTGGGATTATGGAACTAAAGTCTAGTTGAGTAACCAACATCAGGGTTAATAGAAATTAATGGAGTATAGCATGTTGGAGTGGGATATGGGCGCCTAATGCAAGATGGTTGCCAAAGCACTGGGCACCTGCACTGGTGCTATCCTATCACAAACACTTGTGACCAGATGGAAGCAAACTTACGGCTAGAGAAACATATTTCTGTCTTAAGCCATTTTGTGAATGGGGAGCTACCGATTGGCTTAGAGTGTCAGACAACGCTCTTGGCCAATCACTGGTGCCTCTGTCTGAGGCTTCCAAGCCTCGGCCAAAAGTAGAAGGTGAGGGCAGAGTTAACTAGCGCTCATTTAACACTTTGTGATAAAACCTTACGGTAATGGTTTATTAAGCCCTAAATGTAAACAGTCACCAGGGACCTCCTAGCACCATAACAACATCATATCTATGAAGTTGTTATGGTGCCCAGATGGTCCCTTTAACCACAAAGAAGGCAATTAGATATAGGACAAAATGCAGTAGGTAAGCACCCAAAACACAGGTCTGCAAAACAGTTAGCCAGTTAAATCTGCCCTTTCCTTAAAAGTGTGTTTATTATATCTTTTTAAGCAAGGAGTGTGTTTTTTATTTTTATTTTTTTTTTTTACTGCTGTACCTTTGTCTAAAGAATATCGTAGTAAACATTTAGTTCCTGTCTGCATAATATTGCAGGAGTAATTACATTCTGGACACAGCCACATGATTTGATTGACCATTTATAAAATATTTACTAAGAGTCTTAATACTTCTGACTGTATTAGACTATTATCAATAAAATTGCAAGCTATGCATGTTTTTTTCCCCCCACATTTTCCATTGGTAATTACCTGCTTGCTCACTATAAAAGCTTTAGGCCGTGGTTTTAAATCTTTGCTGAATAATTGGCTTTAACATAGACTTTTAACGCTTGGCATTTTCGAAAGTAAGTGCTTTCTTTGGCACAGATCTCTTATAAGACATCGCTCCGCCTCCAACAGAAGAAAAAGTAAGGGCGAATAAATGAGAACCCTTTGTTTCCTGGTGCTTGATGGTATTTATTATATAAAACAAATTAAGAGATTGCGCTTCTACTTAAATTTCCATATAACCAACAAGAAATATAAACAAAAAAACTCTAAATATAAAAAAAAAGTATAAAATCTTATCATATGAATATAACCACTGTATTGCTCACACACTTTTTAAATTTACTTGCATTCCAAGCTTCAAAGGATAAATGCAGATGGTAATTTTTTTTAGGCTGACTTCATTATAAAAACCGCAACTCAAGCTAATAGGTGGCGCTTTACCAAATGTAAATGGCAATCAAGAACTAAGTGAATCTAATGCGTTGTGTAATTTATATTCCTTTTTTTTTTTTTTCACTCTGCACTTATAACTAAACTTTTTGGATTGTGATTCTGAGCTCTCAGATTATTTAGTGGCCTTATCAGTTTATAATAGCAATAGATGTTTATTATTTTTGTTAGCGTTTGGGTTTTTCTCAAAGACATGGTTTTTGTTGCCTCTAAGGCAGTGGCATCAAACGAAGTCCTCATTTTCCACCAACAGTCCTGACTTACGGTTCTACAGAGCACTGTATTACTGCTAGACTGACTGCTACAAAATAAGAACCCGGCAGTGGGTTTAATCCAGTATTTGTGGCACAAAGTGAAATGCAAGACTGCCTATAAATTTACAATCTGATCAGGGGCATTAAAACAAAGAGTAGCAGGTGTAATACAGTTGATCACAAAGATTGTGAGAGACATCATAGAAAAAGTTTGATTTCTGATATTGGTGTACATTTGGGACAAACTGTTGCATTAGTACGTATTGTTGCTGCTTCATGCCCTGGGGCACTTAAGGGTGACTAGGGGGGATAATAAAATATAATGGTGTCGCCATGGGGGGGGTTTAAAAAAAAGAGGGGGGAAAAAATAGATGCGGCCATGACAGTGCCGCTTTAAGGTCTCTATACTATTTATAATTTTTCTACATAAAGCGAGAAAAATGCAGACCTTGGGCAGAGTAGTATAAAGCATTCAAAATGTAAAGATCCTTTCTATAAATATGTTAAATATTGTTACAAAGCAGTGAATAGACCTATTTCCATTCCATTTGTATTGACTTTCCTCCTGTGTTGTTGTATTTTTACCGTTTCCATGATTAACTAGAAATCTTCTTTGTTCCTCTTCCTCAACCAGGGCTGTGGATTTGGTTACAGATACACAAGACTTCCACACCTGTTGAAAACCAAACCTGAGGATGTCAACCTCCCCAGCTTACAGAGTAAGTCCTTCTTTATTTTTGTAATGGGTTAAATATATGGATACATGTATTTGCAGATTACTTCCTGAATTGAGTTTGTCCAACATTGAGGTCTTTTCCTTGTTTTTGTAGAGCCCTGTCCATCTACTCTTCTGCAGAGCCACATGGCAAAATTGCTCCGGGGGGACCCAGAGTTGGCTTCAAGCTTCCTGAACAGTGTCCTGAACCAGCTGAACTGGGCGTTTTCTGAATTTATTGGAATGATACAAGAGGTGGGATCCGTTATGGCTGCTATCCTGTGTGATGGAGATGAACAAATTGTCCCATAATTCCCTGTTAGACAGGAGATTCTAAGATTAGTTCTCATACACCATAATGAAAGGCTCCTGATTGGCGGTCAGGCAGGCCTACTAAGCAATACACCAAAGGACATTTTAAAAGCTATGAGACTTTTCTGTTTTTATTTTTTTTTATTGAATTTATTGCTAAGATTTTTGAATGCATTATCGATTCTATAATTTATAACTTGGGGTCAAATAAACTATCTGTGCTTGATTAGTAATCAGAGGTATGGTGAAAAGAAACTGACAACTGACAGAGAGGTCACAGATGGTGAGAGGATTATGATGGTAGAATGTTGAAGATCCGAAATAAAGGGGGACATGGACTTAAAGGAAAACTCATTATTATTTAAAATAAATGTATTATTGCCTCTTTATTATCTCATTATACATACTTTATCAGTATTTCTCCTGTTTACCCTTCCGACCGGGGCAGTCATCTTTAATTCATATTTGATCAAAAGCACCATTTACACATCCCAACTACCATGCAGGTAAAAAAAAAGAGCCTGGGGCTCATTCACAAATCCATACACCATGCACAAGTGATTATTATCTTTAAAATTTCAGATATTCAAACTGTATTTCTGATCAAAGAAGACTTAAAGATGGCAAGCTTTTTAAAATGTTTTTTATTAAATGTAAATTACAAAATAATACATACAGAGTCAGTAATACGTGTATTTTCAATAATAAAAAGTGTTTTGGTTTTTTTTTCCTTGAAATTATATTTTAGTATGATGGAATGTTTATACTGTCTAGATTGGTAAAGAAGGATCTGTCCCATAAGTAGAATTTAACTTCTACATCTTCTATAGATCCAGCAGGCTGCAGAACGTCTTGAAAGGAACTTTGTTGACAGCAGACAATTGAAAGTTTGTGCTACCTGCTTTGACCTGTCTGTGAGCCTCCTCAGAGTTCTGGAAATGACCGTTACTTTGGTCCCTGATATTTTCCTTGACTGGAGTCGGTCTGCTTCGGAGCTCCTCCTCAGACGTTTGGCTCAGGTGCTGATCACTGTTGTTTAATTTCACTTGTGAAATAACTTGCTGTTTTTAAGAATGTATTTTGCGTTAACATCTTACCTATATGTGAAACCTTAAGTGTGTCGAGCTGAAATGTTTTATTCTTTATATGAATAGTAGATTTCCCTAAATGTTGTCCCTGAACAAGGATCACTCACTAAAAGTCATTGAAACAATTTGATATACAGGGAAACAACAAAAGATTACCTGCCAGCACTAGAAGAAATCCCCAAAAACACAAACCCCATCTCTGCCATCCTTGTACAGGACAGATAATTTCAGATAGCACTTACTTTTTTATTTTAATCTAGATCAGGGGCTGCCTTGTACACCTCCTGGTCCTGTCTCATTTCGAGTGCAGTGCTTGTCTTTATCGCGTATTCGACCGGCATTGGAACAGTCTACGGCAAGCGTGTCAAACTCGCGGCCCATGGGCTGTATGTGGCCCACAAGGGACATCTTTGCATCCCGTTGAGCCGCGAGTACATGCTTGGGGTTAAAGCAGAGCAGGCACCTGCTTTTTCCACATTGTAGGTGCCTACTCTGATAAAATTTACCCGGCCAGAAAGGTAGCAGGATGCTGGCGGCATCGAGGGAGCGCAGTCTTCTTGCTCCCTCTTGGGCGCCGTCTGAAGTGATGCTGGGTGCCGGAATATGACATCATATTCCTGCACCCGGCATCACTAAACTGCACGCGAGGGAGCAGTGAGGAGCAGGAAGGAGACCTACAGATAGAAGATTCCCACTGGACTACAGGGAATGATGTGTGTCTGTCAGTGAGTTTGTGTGTGTGTCTGTCAGTGAATGTATGGGTGTGTGTGTGTGTCAGTCTGTGTTGCGGTGGCTGCAGCTGGACAGTGGAGTACCTGGAGGTATATGGATGCACACAACACCACGTCACATTCCGACGTGACATCGACATGCTCCACCTTCACAGGGTTTCAAGAAGTAGCGGGAGGATCTGCTTTGGCAAAGGGTGCGGACAGCGCCATTTGGGGTATACCAGAGGCCGGACTCCGGAGTCACATACGGGCAGCAGCAATGTGAGTGGAGTCTGCTTGTTGGCTAGAGGGGGGTGCTGGGATTTAGTAGCGTGGGGGGACTGGGATTTAGTGTAGATGGTGAGGGACTGGGATTTAGTTGAGGGGGTTCTGTAGTTTAGTAGGGGGGTGCTGTTTTTTTTTTGGTTTTTTTCTATACTGTACTTTTCAAAATAAACCTACGTTTATATGAAAAAAATTTATTTTTTTGCTGCCCACATAAACTTAAACCTTGTTTATTTTAGCCCGTGCTAGACTTTGAGTCGATCTGCTTGGACTACGGTGTCAGTGTTTAACAGTAATTTCCCTTGGCACATTGCTGAAAATGACATGAGCTTGTTTGGAGTTACTATTTGACCGTTCTCATGGGATAATGCAATTGGAGAATGCACTCTACTCACGTGCAACTCTAGTTGTTAATTTTGGATCTAAAATTTAAATTTGCAAAAAGAGTTGGAGAACTTCAGGCATTAGCATCACAAAAAGTGTCTTTTCATCAGGACTCATCAGGGCATTTTCATTTAAAATATTTATGTCCGTAAATACAGGTCTGTATTTCTAACACTAAAGAGCCCTCTGGTGCTCCCTTTCTTGCCCCTCCTCCTCCCAACCGCCCAAGCAGCTAAAGGGTTAAAAACACTTAAGTCACTAACCTGATTCCAGCACCAATGTCCCTCGGTGCTGAGTCGGCGCTCTGTCATTCGACAGGGAGTGGGGGGGCTAATGCCCAACGAGTGCATTAAGCCCTCCCCATAGGAAAGCATTGCTTCAACGCTTTCCTATGGGGATTTTACTGACGCTGGATGTTCTCATGCAGAGCGTAAGGACGTCTGACGTCCAGTAGGCTGCCAAAAGTCCTTAGCAACCAGGAAACTCTTGTGCCGTGGTCTGTGGTGGTGTTTCTCAGCAAATGTATTTTCTTCAATGATTTTCAGTCAACCCTGTCTGTCTGTCCAGGGATGAAGTGGAGTCACAACGTAATAGGTTCGCACTGTTCATAATTATATAAAAAAGGAAATATACATAAACTTTAGTTTTTTGCCTCAAAAATGTTAAAAGCTTCTCTCTTTTACAGCTACTGAATCAGGTGCTAAATCGGGTGACAGCGGAGAGGAATCTGTTTGACAGAGTAGTCAATCTCCGACTTCCAGGTAAGTAATGAAACAATGTAAAGGCTAGATTCTGAAATAAGTACTTAACTTGGCTGGTATCTTATTATAATGTAAGAGTCAAAACTGCGCACGTCACAGCCGTCTATGCCAAATGTCAACATTGGAATGGTGCCCTGTTGATTATGGGAGTTAGCATTAGTTATGGTTGGACTCAGGCTTCTGGGAAATGGCTATGGGAGTTGCAGGTTAGCTTTATTTAACAAAGTTACATTTAAAGAATCACTATAGTGCCTGGAAAACAAACTCTTTTTCCTGGCACTATAGTGTTAATAGGTCCCCCCCCACCCTCATGGCCTCCCTCCCGCCGGGCTCAAGTGAAGTTAAGGGGTTAAACTCTTACCTTTCTCCAGCGCCGGGCACCCTCTACCAACGTCATCCGCCGAAGGCGCATGCGCGGCAGGAGCCGCGCGCGCATTCAATCAGTCCATAGGAAAGCATTTTTCATAGACAGCATCTTCTCACTGTGAAAATCACAGTGAGAAGCTCGAAAGCGCCTCTAGCGGCTGTCAATGAGACAGCCACTAGAGGCTGGATGAACCCTATTGTAAACATAGCAGTTTCTCTGCAACTGCTATGTTTACAGCTGCAGGGTTAACCCTAGATCGACCTGGCACCCAGACCACTTCATTGAGCCCTTTAAGGAATTTTGCACCTTACATCCATTGACTGCAACAACGTCATTCTAAGTTAGACAAAGCTCTGCTGAGAATAGTAATAGTTGCAATCAAAAGCGTGTATGGTGTTCCAAGTGTGTTATGTCCACACTATACATTACACAGTCCTACTGTTCTGTGCTGGTGTTCTCTGGTAGTTTTAAGTGTGCATATGTGATGTGAGATGAAGTTAGGGGTGCAGTATTCATTGAATTAATGGGGCAATATAGTCAACTTTAGCTTAATGAAGCAATTTTGGTGTATAGATCATGTCCCTGTAGTATTGCTGCTCAATTCTGTTATTTAAAGCTTAAATCACTTTGTTTAAGAAGCCCTAGTCACACCTCTGTGTATGAGACTTACACAGCCTTCCTAAACTCTTCCTGTAGACGGTCATCTAATGTTTACACTTCCTTTATTGCAAATTCTGTTTAAGTTGAAATGTATCTCCTGCTGTGGTAATGGGTATATAATTGAAGTCCAATTTACTGAGCAGGATATAAAAACTTCTAAAGCAACTTGCATTTGATTGGAAATTAAACCATTTAACAAAATGCTAGTCACAGCCAGGGCGGTGTGGCTAGGTCTCCATAAACAGAGACAAACCTGATTTATTGGCAGTGAATTGAGCAGTAAACGTCAGTGGCATGATATATACACAAAAACTGATTCATTAAGCTAAAGTTGCTGAGGTGACCCTTTTAACTATTCTATACCAGTATATTCACAAACTGCAGCATTCATTACACCCCATTGTGCAAAGCTCCAAAAAAATGTCCCTGATGTCATTTTAATCAATTTCCTGTTAATCAATTTCTTGCTAGCACAATCCGTAACCTCTTGCCTTTTCACTTTCCCCGGCAGGGTTGGAGAGTGTGGATCACTACCCCATACTGGTTGCTGTCACTGGAATCTTGGTTCGACTTCTGGTTGATAGTGATGCTCAGGGGTAGGTTTTCACTTGCTTTCCTTGACATATGTTGTTGTCTACTCTCAGGTTTGATATAGATTAGTCAGTGAGGTAGTGTTTACCCATGCCGATAGAGAGATATATTTTTTATCTGGAAAGCTCATGGTTGTTGTTCATGTTTGTTGTTTAAAATGGAGGTGAGATTTTATTTTATTTTTATTACATTTTTTGCTGTACAGATAGGAGATAAACATGTTCTGTTGGTATGTTTTTTCCTTGCAGAAAGGATAGCAGGGAGCTTCTATATGCAGAAGGGTAGTTGTGGAGGCATGTTTTTTTTTTTGTTTTTTTTTTTTTTATTGTTAGATGTTGGTGATATGTAAAATGGAGGAAATTAATTGGATACAGAAAATATTATTTGAAGGCTTAAGTGGATTAGAGATAGCCAAACACCCAATATCGAATGGTATTGATGACATTAAAATATGGAAGGATGGGGTTCAGTTAAAGCCTTTATCTGTCTCTTTTGTCCCTTCCCCAGCCCCTCTGTGTCTCTTTGTGTCTTCCCTGCCCCTCTATGTCTCTCTCTCCCAAGCCCTGGTCTGTCTCTTTTGCCCCTTCCACAGCCACTCTGTGCATTGTTAGTTTTGGCGGCAAATTTCTATTTAGTTTTAGTCATAGTCTTTTGACTAAAAAGCCATTTTAGTTTGTCGTATTTTTATATATTTGTTTTAGTTGAGTTAATCTCAACAATTTTAGTTGAGATTAATTTAAAATTAACCCTGGTATCCACTCTCCTCTAGGAGACACTGAACGTTCCTCATAGAGATGCATTGATTCATTGCATTTCTGAGAACATGCTGATTGAGCAGCGTGGCATTTGGCTCCGCCCCAGCCCACCTCCTTGACAATCTCAGCCCGTCCAATGGGAAATGATTGTGATTGTCTCAGATCATCACTTCTGATGATTTCAGTGAAGGAGGCAGGACAGGGGCAGAACCAGCTCCAGCAAATTGGAATAAAGGTAATATTTGACTATATTTAGGGGTATAAGGGGGGAAAGGGGGCTAGATAGTGTTTATACCACTATAGGGTCAGGAATATGGTATTCCTGTAAGAGTTAAGTGTACTTTTTAATATATGTAACTTGAAGTGGAACTTAAAGCAGGTATCAATGTGTCTCGTGGCCTGGTGTTGTAGGTGTCATAACCATTTTTAAGGGTTGTGTGGAATCGCAGTTTAATAGAAATGGACTGAATGCCACCTTTTATCCATACAATACCAAGTTATTTAGAAAACATAAACAAAAAAAAGCCTTTTTTATATTTATTTTTCATGTCAATATGCTGAAATAGTCCTTTTATTTAAAGACAAACTAAAACGTAGTGCAAAACATTGCTAAGATTTGACAACTCAAATAGCTTACCCTTCCGTGGATCCCTGTTTAGTACCCTGATGAAAGCGTTTTATATCGGACTGTTCCAACCCTGGAGGGCATCCACCATCCTGACCGATTCCCTCTGCATGAGAAATGCAGCAACCTCATTTTGATCTTAGTGTGGCTTACACCTCTAGTGATAGTGATCAAAATGTCCATGTTTGGATTACCCTTTTATTTAAGGGAGCGACTGTGGCAATTCATGAAAAAATGAGGAGAGTGGGGAAAAAAAATCTTTTAAAGGAGTCACAGAATAGTGGTGTTAAATATTACAGTACAATATCCACTTATTAATATTCACTGGAGTATGGATGTGTAACCTGCTGAAAATGTATTTTCCTATTGGCCACACTTACTTATTATTTGAACCTGACCAAAGTTTTTGCTGGTATTATCCCATTATTCATATTACTTGGTTTGGATATTTTGAGTGTTGATCAAAAGCTAGAAACAAATATTCGAAAATAAAGTATTAAAGTGTACTTCTTTAAAGGAGTATAGAGGATTCACACAGCAAGATCAGCCAAGCTTTTATTTTTTATTTTTTTGGGAGCCAGGGATATCCCCCAGTGAGTGAGCCTGTCTCCTGGTCCTATTTTGACCCCTGTCTCATTTTGGAGGTTCTTGGAGCACTAGTTTAAAAATATTCCATCGGTCACCAACCAGACACTTGCATACCATAACACATGCTGTGCATGTAACATATATGGACAGGCTATCCCAAGCACAAAAATAAATCCACAATAAAAAAATGTTTAAAAATATAAATAGTTTTGATTGTTTGAAACTGTTCTTGCCGTACCAGACATGGCATTAAAATGAAATGAAATCATTCTTAAAGCATTTCTGTGTAGATTCTCAAGTGCTCATGTAGATTACTTATATATTTGTTATCTGTGGAACTTTAAATCCTGGATATTGGTGTGATCCTTTGTAGGATCCACACTGTATATTGTAACTAGTGAAAACGTCATAAAGGGACCAAACCTAAGATCATTACATGCAATTGAAACACAATAAATAAAAAAAATTAAACGTACGACTTAGAGGAAGGTAGGTCTCGGTATGATTATATCTCGCCTGAATGAAGTCTGTTTTCTAACTTAGGACAGGAAAAGACATTGCCAGTATATAAAGGAGAGATGCCCATTGTACATGTCTAATGGTCACCTCACAATGAGGTGTTTCTCTATTGTACGGAGCATATAAGGGAAAACGTATGTACAGATCCTTAATTTAGCTGAATAAATCCATTAACTGTTTAAGGTATACGTGGATGGAGTGTGACCACTTTTATGGTAAAAATGTAATAGAAACTAGAAAAAAAACACTTCCAGTAATATCACGGGCACATTATCCTGCACATTATCCTGCACATTAAAGTGGTTTACCTCCGTTGAAATTACCCACCAGCTGACCGGAAAAAAGCAAACAAAACAAAAATTACACATTTATATTTTCAGAAAAATGAAATAAAAAATCTTATATGTCTCACGTGGTGGTACAGTTTAAAGTAAATCTAACAAAATCAACCCAAAAAAATAAAGATGTTCTCACGTCTCTGTGGACTACACTTTATTGGGCATAGTCTATGGTGCTTGTGAAAATACCCATTTCGGGGCTTTGTGTCAAATCTAGTATACACTAAATGAGCCATTTTAGAGCTGGAACAAAGCTTGATAAAGCACCTCTCTAGTACAGCCCTGCGGGAAAAAATAAAAAAAAATATAATATATATATATATATATATATATACACACTCTCTCTCAATATAATTTAGTATTAATGGACTAATTTAATTATACTTTATGTCGGTTATTTGCTATTTTGGGAAAGTGTTATTTTACAATATTCTTATCTTCCCCCACTAAGGCATGTATTCTGCACACCAACTTGGATTTACTTAAAAAAAAGGATATGCTTGTTCTAATTTTTAATCACAGTGTATTGTATTCATACATCTTGCTGGTGATTAGGGTGTGGATGAAGGATTGTTAGCTGAAATTAAAGTGGATCTGCTTTATCCTTGTGCCCTCTCTTAAGTGAAGAAGATAGCAAATTCATGCTGACCCCAACATATCGCTGTGCAGTGTCCCAGCCTTTTAAGTGCTAGAGTGTTTTTGCATTAAGATTTAGTCCCAAGGGATATACATCTCCTCTCTCTTCTCACCTCTAATACCCTCCTATACGCCAGTTTCTGCTTTCTGCTGATATTAAGCTCTGCAGAACTCAGTTAGCCATACGTATGTGTTTAAAAAGTAATTACAGTTTTCCCGTATGAAGAGATTTTTCTTTAGCTTCTCAAGACAAGCAAAACCACACGAGTGGAAGAATTAAGGTTTTATTATAATGAAAATAACCAGGCATTCTCTTAAAACACAAAACGAAAGATGCATCTATAATGAGCAGTGTTGATTTACTTTTCCCTGTCTTTGTACATTTTTAAATCAGAGTCTAGCTGTCAATGCATTACCCTGAACACAGTGCAAAGTGGACCTCTGATCTTCCAATGCTTAACCTTTTCTATTCACTTACATTCTAAATTTACTGTTTTCAAGGAATTTTTATGTGTGGACAGTGTCGAAGAGCATTGTTGCCCATCTTTGTATTTTTGGACAAGCAGCCACTGTTAAGGATCAACTAAATTATAACCTTACCTATGAGACTTTGCAGCAACTTGGGTGCAGACAAACAAACAAACCTTGGGAACCTTGCTAAAGAGTTTTCAGGCAGCATGCATCATCAATAAAATATAAAAAACATTTTTTTGAAGGTCTCCAGCTGAAGGAACACTCTACCATAGTGGACTACATCTCTACTCTGGTAGCATAGTCTCTAATGACCTTAAAAGCCTAGGTGGCATGCTTTTGTAGAATGCTGCATGATACCAACTGTCATGCACTGTGATGATGGTTCCATGCTGTTCTGTTCAACAAAAGTCAATATAATGTGTCTAGATCACATGACAAAGGTTCATGGAATTCCCATCTGGGTTCTAGTATACCCTTATTGTGTTCACCCTATGTAGACACAATGGGACTGTCAGAAAACACAGAGCTGTCAGAGCCTGACTTGAGTTGAAGAAACTTTGGGTTCTTCTCTGCCTCTCCCTCCTTGATTGGTTCCAAAAAGACCACATGCCGGCTGATCCCAGCTTTACGGTTAATAGGTCCGTCTGTGGCAGGTGGGGTTCCACAAAGAATGGATGATTGAGCACTGCTTTCTTGTGGTGGACTTGGAGTCTGCAGAGGTCTGGAGCAGCAGAGAAAGCAGCGACAAGGAGTCATGTAGAGGTAGATGAAAACCAAAACTAGGGTCACTACACAGCCTAGGAGCGTGGTAAGACCAGTGTTAAATGACTCGCCATCATGTTTGGGGTAATGCACAGTCACATTGACTTCATGAGTGAAATTATAGCTAAGTCTTCTATTTACTGCAATGCACAAGTAAATTCCAGAGTTCCAGGTTTGTGCCTTGTTGATTTCCAGGCTACCATTTGGGTGAATTTTAATACTCTGATTGTTGTTACCAGGGGGGAATATGAAGTCGTATGTGGGTGTAATCCACAGGTAGGTTGTATTTTCCTGGGGAAAACTGCTATTGCATGTCACCATGAGATGCTTGCCAACAAGAACTCTCACACCATTTTCTGGAAACCCATGCATTGTATCCATAGAGCAATTGTCAAACCCTTTCTGGGTCTGTAGAATATGCACAACAGCACGTGGGTGTCCCATATATCGGCAAGTGTATTCCCTGGAAAAGTCAACCACAGAGGAAAAGTGACGGTGATCCCAATGAGTAAAAAGCGCAAAAAGTGAGCAGTGACAAGTTAAAGGATTGTTGTGTAAGTAGAGACCATTTTTAATAAATGCTGGCAGTGAAGAAACGTCTTCCACAGGCAACTTTAGAAAGTGGTTGGAGGAGAGGTCCAAGGTGCGTAGATTGGGGTTAGTGAGATTTTGCAAGGAGCTAAATGAGAAACTGGTCAGTTTGTTCCAGCTTAGGTAGATTTTACGAATGCTGCTCAAGTGGACAAAGGCGCCATCATCCACATGCTTGATGCTATTTTTGTACAGAAGAAGTTCCTCCAAACTGGAGAGATGTTGGAACAACTCTTCCCGAATACTCTCCAAGAAGTTGGAAGAAAGGTCTAGATGCCGCAGCTTGGAGGCATTATGAAAAGCATGAGGATGAAGCCTTTTTATATGATTGTTACTAAGACGTAAGATATGCAGACGTGGAAGTCCAAGCAGCCAGTTATTGTATAGATGACTGATGTTGTTGTGGCTGAAGTCCAAGCTAGAAGAAGTTGCTGGCAGGTTTGCAGGAACATGATGGAGGCCTTTTCTGACACAGCTGAGGAGGTCAGAGGCACAAATGCAAGATGAAGGGCAACCCACAGAGGTTGAACGTTTGTCCAAGAGTCCTAGAATGAAGATCAGCAGCAGCTTCTCTGTCCATTCTTTCTGCCAGATATACATTATCAGGTTGTAAAGAAATGTTAGTCTTCAGCCCTGTCAAGTATCATCACCAAAACCACGTAAATAAATGTAGTTCAATAAAAGGTAGGATATTCATTATTAAGAGAAAAAGAGAATTCAGACGTTTAACCCTAGAGGTCTCAATATTCAAAGTAGCATCTGTGCCTGTTATCAGATGGTACCTGCAATTTGTTCTTTTAAACCGATGAGATGAGCAGTTTTCCAAAATTATGCATGTCTTCTGGAGAATGCAAACTTTTCTGTCACGGTGTTCGACTTAAGCCCTTAGAATTTGTCCCCTCTTCTTGGAATGAAATTATGTAGCATACTTGACTTGTTAGTTGTTTCATTTGCAAAGCTCAGAATGATTTTGAGTAGTTGTCTGCTTGAATGCTGCTGTCATTGTACACCGACTTAACAGAGTTAAATCAATGCTGGATTCTGCTTACAGCTGATTGCGGCTGACTATGCTGAATCCACTTATCTCTCTCTCTTCCTCTCAATCTTTCCCTCCCCTTCCTCCCTCCCTGTTCTTGAGAATGGAAGTTTATTTATTTCTATTTTGAGTTCCATTGGCTGGATGTACTTCGAAAGGAGGAGTTCTAGCTGGTGGAGGATACTCCTTCCTTGAATTATCTGAATGACCAATTTTCCTCTTACAGAAACTCAAAAAGGCATGGACCATGATCCCTGCTCAGCATAGTGTGGGAATAAAACTAAGAGGCCAGCTGGGAAATCTGCCAAGACATCAGACCTCCATGCACCAGTGTAACGATTACTAAAATAGGACATTTAGATGGTGAATCTTACAGTCCAGTAGTGGGTGAGGGGTCTTGTGCTTTAACAACGAGATAAGTACAGGACAAAAAAAGTGATGGGTTCTATAATAGAGCAGTGTTGGGTACAGGACAGATATAGGATTAGTGGAACTGTAATAGAGCAGTGATAGAGGCAGGACAGATACAGGATGTGTGGATCTGTAATAAGTGAGTGATAGAGACAGTGGAGTTCTAGGGTGATGGGTTCTATAATAGAACAGTGATGGATACAGGACAGACATAGGATTAGTGTAATAGATCAATGATGGGTACAGATAGTGGCAGTTCTAAGATAAGGTTCCTGTAAAATACCAGTGATATTTACAGCGTGTTTTGGGATTTATTATCTGATTTTTATCAAGAGTCCAGGATGGACTAGAGAAGTAGCAAAAGCTAATTGTGCCCTTTCCGGTGGAATAATTTGCTATTATGTGCACCTTGTTTGCACTTGAAAATGATTAAATGTACCAACAACAATCCCAATGCTAATAATGAAAATTAGTCTGTCAGGTTCTTACTCATAAAATTCCACATTTACTATCATGAGAAATAATGGTATCCGCTCGTTAGCTCCAAAGGGTATATTTTTATGACACTTCGCTTAAGCCTCCCCATGTTCTCTTGTGGATTATTTATAATACAGGAGTGAAAATGGAATAGGTTAAATTAGCCAATGCTTCTGTGAAAGTGTTCATGGCGCAGTGTAAGGGGTGTGTGGTCTGTGCCGTTATCCGGAGGCTTCTCAGCGCTGAGATCCGTAATATGAGCATTTCCATCCCACTCCTAGCTTCACTTTACAAGGAATTAATGGGAAAGACATCTGAGCTGGGAGTCCCCTGGGCGTAATTCTATTTACTTTTCGACCGGGAGTGAGAGAGACCTACTGTGTGAAATTCAATCTAATAATCTCAAATCATAACATCTTTCCTTTATAACAAATTTGCATTCTGTTTCCTGTGTTATATTCATACACTATTGCAGAATTCCAGTACTTGCTATTCACACAACACCGTGCAGGGCTCTTCATTTACACGGCACATTCCCCTGTGCTACAGCTCCTTCCATTATTACAGAGCTTTTCCTTTACAGAGCACCTACCACTCATCTACAGCTGTCTACTCAGACAGCACCTACCACTGTTCTACAGCTCTTCACTTACACAGCTCTCTCCACTGTGCCAGAGCTCCTCCTTCACAAAAGCTGCTTGCACTATCCCAGAGCTATTCCTTCACACAGCTCCTTGCACTGTCCCAGAGCTCCTCCTTCACACAGCTCCTTGCACTGTCACAGAGCTCCTCCTTCACATAGCTCCTTCCACTGTCCCAGAGCTCTTCCTTCACACAGCTTCTTCCACTGTCCCAGAGCTCCTCCTTCACACAGCTCCTTCCACTGTCCCAGAGCTCCTCCTTCACACAGCTCCTTCCACTGTCTCAGAGCTCTTCCTTCACACAGCTTCTTCCACTGTCCCAGAGCTCCTCATTCACACAGGTCCTTCCACTGTCCCAGAGCTCTTCCTTCACACGGCTCCTTCCACTGTCCCAGAGCTCTTCCTTCACACGGCTCCTTCCACTGTCCCAGAGCTCTTCCTTCACACGGCTCCTTCCACTGTCCCAGAGCTCTTCCTTCACACGGCTCCTTCCACTGTCCCAGAGCTCTTCCTTCACACGGCTCCTTCCACTGTCCCAGAGCTCTTCCTTCACACGGCTCCTTCCACTGTCCCAGAGCTCTTCCTTCACACAGCTCCTTGCACTGTCACAGAGCTCCTCCTTCACATAGCTCCTTCCACTGTCCCAGAGCTCTTCCTTCACACAGCTTCTTCCACTGTCCCAGAGCTCCTCCTTCACACAGCTCCTTCCACTGTCCCAGAGCTCTTCCTTCACACAGCTCCTTCCACTGTCCCAGAGCCTCTTCACACGGTCCTCCACTGTCCCAGAGCTCTTCCTTTCACTGCCTTCCACTGTCCCAGAGCTCTTCCTTCACACGGCCCACTGTCCCAGAGCTCTTCCCTTCACACGTCCTTCCACTGTCCTAGCTCTTCCTTCACACGGCTCCTTCCACTGTCCCAGAGCTCTTCCTTCACACAGCTCCTTCCACTGTCCCAGAGCTCTTCCTTCACACGGCTCCTTCCACTGTCCCAGAGCTCTTCCTTCACACGGCTCCTTCCACTGTCCCAGAGCTCTTCCTTCACACGGCTCCTTCCACTGTCCCAGAGCTCTTCCTTCACACGGCTCCTTCCACTGTCCCAGAGCTCTTCCTTCACACGGCTCCTTCCACTGTCCCAGAGCTCTTCCTTCACACGGCTCCTTCCACTGTCCCAGAGCTCTTCCTTCACACGGCTCCTTCCACTGTCCCAGAGCTCTTCCTTCACACGGCTCCTTCCACTGTCCCAGAGCTCTTCCTTCACATGGCTCCTTCCACTGTCCCAGAGCTCTTCCTTCACACCGCTCCTTCCATTGTTACAGAGCTCTCCTTTTCACAGAGCACGTTACTTTGCCTATAATAAAATACTTCATGGCTGTATTTTAACGAATACAAATCTGAAATATATATTTTTTTTATAGAACATCTTGAATTAATCATCTGGTAACCCTATTTATCTACACTGATCTTTCCATCCTTCCAGTACTCTTTGTTCAAGCAGTTCTGTCTATTTCAAGACTTCTGATTCACACTGTCAATTATACCAGTACTTCTTGTTCACACAGAACTGTGTCACTGCACCCCACACTGCACTGTCCTATCTTAAATACCAGACTCACATCTTAATAACATGCGCTCTGTGAATGGTTAATAAAGCATAAGTGCAGCTGATGGTTTCGTATTTATTGCTTGTGAAATATAATTATCCACTGTAGCCGACCAAAAGGTTTGACAAGAAGAAAAGCATGTCTCCAGATGCTGACTAGCATCCTACGTGGGCAATCCCTTAAGTGACTGTTACATCAACATCGTATTATGCCAGGGCAGCGAGGGATGAAGGATCTCCGTTAATACAATGCAATATCACAAGGGGCCGTAGCATGCTCGGTAGAGATGCTCTAAAAATATTTTGCTCAGGATGCAAGAAGCGGCACATGCATAAGGGCACCAAGGAGCTGTGCTACCACACCGAGATCTTAAGAGTAACACTCTATTCCATCTAGGGATGTAATTAATGCAAGGCCTGGATGTTTGGATATTTTAAAAAGCTTGGGAATAAAGTACTTTGCTTTCTTGCTTTGTTGTTATAGCAGTAACTAATCTCATAGTGTTAAACGTTCGCATAAAGGGTTATTCACTAAAGTGAAAATTCAAAGTGAATTTAAAGAGAATTTCTAATTACAAAGTAGCCAAACCGAAAGCATTGCTGAATTCTTCTAGTTCAGCTATTTTTTACCTTAAATTTCAAATTCACTCTGAATTCTCCCTTTAATGAATATCTATTAATGTCACCAGGAACAATAATATACTCAAGTATAAAGGATCTTTATACTTGAGGATAATAATAATCAGGAAGTATTACTTTACTGAGAGGGTAGTGGATGCATGGAATAGCCTTCCAGCTGAAGCGGTAGAGGTTAACACAGTAAAGGAGTTTAAGCATGCGTGGGATAGGCATAAGGCTATCCTAACTATAAGATAAGGCCAGGGACTAATGAAAGTATTTAGAAAATTGGGCAGACTAGATGGGCCGAATGGTTCTTATCTGCCGTCACATTCTATGTGTCTATGTATCTTGGTACAGGGAAAGTAAAGGACTCTGTATGTCCATACTCTGCAATTTTCAATGTATAACATGGCACTGAGTTGGTGAAGCTAGAATGAAAATGCAGCATTAATGAACCAGGACGAATGGGACTTTTTTTTTTCCCTGTAGCTCACAGCATGTTTCCCATAAACCTCTGCAATAAAATTAGTGTAACTATCCTGTGTGCTACATGGCCACTTCACCATTGATAGACATAACACTCTTAATCACAACACACAACCAAATGCTAGTAAACAAGCAAAAAAAAACACACCTCACTCAAACTATAGCATGGCATATAAGACAGTGACTTACTATTTATTTGTAGTTATTAGTGTGAATACATGTTATAATGTGCCAGTGTTGACATATGCAGTGTGTGTGTTGTATTTGAAAAGCATTTCAAGAGATTGGTCTATTCCAGAGAAGATGACAAAATGTGAAGGAGCATTTTGAGGGAGCTGGTAGTCATGTCACATCAGGGTACATCTGCACACATTGTGTTTCTAATACAGTGGGGGCATGTCAGTGTTCTTCAGTAATTATGTGCTTTCTTAGGTAGCTAATAACTCATGAAAGGTTCACTCCCTCCCTGGTCTGGAAATTGCTTCCAGCCTGAGCTGTTGATCTTTGGGATTTACAGAAAATACATCACAAACAAAGATGAGCATTGTGTATCCTTTGTATGGTGGCATGCAGAGAGACCTTGTAGTTCTCTCTCTCTTATGGAGGGAATACCTTGTAACATTATTGATGTCAGGACTTGAAGGTGACATTTCAGCCATGCTAATTCACTCAAAGGTGAGCAGCTGCCAATGTGAGCACTCTACACAGCCAATCGGTTAGTGTTTAGGTGCCTGTTGGGAAGAGGGGTACTATATCTTTATATTGTTTTTTTATTATTATTTTATATAATATATAGTGCATTGTAATGGGCTCTGCCATATCCTGTCTGGAGTGTCCCAATAAAGGAACGCAGCTAGCAGGGCCCTGGCACCCCTCTCCACCACAATGTAAGTAGTAAAGTTAACGGTTTGACAACTTACCTGGGGTTTGCTGGGCACTGGTCACCTCCAATACGCTGTTTCACAGAGCTTCCATTAGCTCTCCTGAGCTAAATCCTGCCTTTCAGGGCCGGCTCATTGGCTGATCACTGTCAGTGAGCTAATCCCTGTACAATGCTGAGAGTTTCTGGCTGTCATGGAGGAAGTGAATGGTACTTGGCCAGCATGTTTGCAAATGGTTTGACTATTTACACTCAGAGGTTGCTAGGGCACACCTGCATCATAACCACTGTGGTGTGCTGTCATGTAGCAATACATACGGTTAGGAAGACATTTGTTTACTATTACATCAGTACAGAACAGTAGTGCCATTAACAAAAGTTTGGATCCGAAACAGTTACATACAAGAAAGCCTAGCGTGAAGTATAGTCCCACTGTTAGAAGAGTTATTGGTATCTGCCTATTTTGAAGAACTTAGATGTAAACCTTCCTAAACAAAGTGAAAGCAATTCAATCATGGTGTTGCCTTGGTTATGGTATTAGTATACAATGGAGCAGGCAACTAGCATTCCCTCAGATTCAGGGTTTCACATTTTGCAAAGTGAATACAAGTTCTGAACAACTAAAACAAATATATTGTGTGAGCAAAACAATCAGTGTGAAACAAAATAAATAGAAATTAAAAAAATAAAAATGTCACCTTTCACCCATACCCTTAGACTTGTAAATAGTTAGGATTCACCAGGAAAACTCCCACAGTATGAGAGTGACCCACTGGAGCGTGTTTCTTTGCCAGGAATGCCTGACAGGTTGCTGGAGTGCTTTGTGTCTGGTGTCTGTCATTTTCACAGCGACTTATAAAAGTGCTGATTACAGTAGATAAAGGAAGGTTTTCTTCCTCTACCATTAGCTCCATTCCTCCTCCTCTCCCCCGCTTCTTGACGAACTATAATACAGCTCTATGAGAATCACAGAAAAGCCACAGTCGCGTGCGTGTGTGTAGCCTCAGCACAAAGGCTTCTCAATGAAGCCTGTAATTGGAGAGCTTGCAAAGGCTGCAGATAGCCGGTCTGGAGCTTTTTTTTTTTGTTTGTTTTTTTTCATTTATCCAGAAATAAAACGTTTAGGAACAAATGCATGCATGCTTTATGTGCGGCTGGTATATCTACTAAATGGAGTAAAAAATTATTTTTAAAAAGGGTAAGTTTCAATCGAGTATCCTTTAATGTCAGACTTCGAATGTTTTCTATAGTCCATCCTTCAGCATGTCATACTGTGCCCTGTTAATTGTTGATTTTTTTTTTTTTCTTCTTTCTTTAGGACTCAACGGGCCACCAGTGTACTATTGGCAGACCCCTGCTTCCAGCTACGCTCCATCCAGTATCTTCTAGGACAGATTGAACCATCTACCTTGGGAACAGGTTCCCCTGCTGCTAACAAAAAGCATTTCTCCTTGCAGGCTTGTAAGTACACCTTCATTCTTTAAGTATTTGAGTTGTAAAAAAAAAAAAAAAACATTTTGTAAATGGAGTACTGCTGATCAGTGACACCATGTCTGAGGCTACTTGAATGAAGTTCACTGGCAGAGCTGCACAGTTCTGGACTGAAGGCTTTGAAGGTAAACCATTCGTTAACAGTTTAACCCATGAAGGTAAGCTGGCAGCAGGAACCTACTGGCACCATAACAACTTAATTCTAATGAATGTTATGGTTTCTGGAGTGTCCCTTTAAGTGAAGAAATATCTCAAACTTGAACCAACAAGGCTTGATCAAGAGTTTGTAGTCTAAATACTGCGTGGTGACAACGTAGTGTGTAGATGATCAAGTATTTTGCCTTTTGGCCTTAATGGTTGGCTCTTCTCAAATGTTTTTTAAACATTCAGCACAAGGTAAAAATATATATTTTTTTTTTTACCCACTGGATTTATGTGGTAGGGTGGGTGTTGGGGTGTCAAGCTGTGACCGGTAACATTAAGAGTAAACTCTTCACAGTTCTCATGTAGAACTATAGAAAACTTGCCACATTTTAGAATGTCCAAGAACAGTTTCGTAAATACATTTATTTATTTATTTTAAACCACTCCATAGCAATTTATCGAGATATATAGAAAATGAACCAGTAGAGTTATAGTGGCGTAAAACATGATTTAAAACCTGAACACCCCCTCCACCTGAAAATCAGTAGATAGCAAATACATTGTTAAACACAGATCTGCACACACCAAACAAGCCATAAGACTCCAACGTATAGGAGGGGGTAGAGCAGGCAAGCCTGCCTGGACCCATTCAATTTTGTGAATGGGTCCAAAAGGAACCTGGCATTTAGAACCTGGGCTGCAGGGGAGCACCCTGACCACCGACAAGACTTCCTTCGGCATGCCAGGTTTGACAAAAACCGCCAATGGAGGAGGTGATATGCCTCTTCTGCATCTAAGGAGTAGATTAAACCTCCCCTATATTCAGTTGTGTTTTTTTTTAAGACTATACAGAAGGTCAAGCACCTTGCATGTATTATCAAACCCCTGTCTCCCTGTAGTGAAACCCACCTGGTTGCTGTGTATGATGCTTGGCAGCAGCTACCCTAAACTTGTAGTGTACTGTTTAGCAAATATCTTCGCATCTGTATTTAGTAGGGATATCGGCCTAAAGTTCTGAGGAACATGGGGAGACTTGCAAAGTTACTATGTGAGTGAAGAGCATGTCTCTATGGAGTGATTGAGTAGAGATCGTGGTCGAATATGCTCGGGGTAGGTGTGGAGCAAGAGTCTCGCCAAATTTACAGTAATAGAAGTTACCAAAGCCATCCAGGCCAGGCAACTTCCCTGGTGAAAACAATTTAAGTGTCTGCAATTTCCTTTACAGTGATAGGGCGCCTTAGTATGTCCTGTTGTGGAGTCATCAGTCTGGGTACCCAGACCTTGTAGTCATTTATGTGTTCGTCCAGTGGTTGGGGGACACAGGTGTCAGATTGCAAGTGAGGTGTAGTACTTTGCAAAGATATTGCTGATTTCCCTGGGTGTCATGATTTCGGTGCCATCTTGTGCTGTCAAATATGCTACTTTTTAGTGTGCTCGTTTAACTCGTAATCATGCAGCCAGCAGTTTACTTGCCTTGTTTCCCTGAGTGTGATGCTTTGCTTTCAGAAGTTGCATCTGATAGCGCAATTTTTTTTCTAGAGCCGATTTGTGGATTTGTCTGGTGATCTCTGCTATTTGGGTTCTGAGGAGTGGGGACGGATGGATTTGGTTTTTGATATTTAAGTCATATAGTTTGTTGTTGTTGTTCCAGTAGTTGCATATGAGATTTTTTTGTGTAGGTAAGAAGCCCACCTCATAATCAGGCCACACGTTACTGATTTATGTGCCACCCAGATGATCTGATGGGAAACTTCAGGGGTGGTGTTGTCATGAAAGTAGTTGCCTATAGAGATGCTAAGCTCACGGGCAAAATTGGGATCTTTGAGAAGGGAAATATTAAGCCTCCATGAGCTGCAATGATGGTCAGCAAAGGTTGAGAGGACTGGTGCGTGGTAGGTCCAGGTTGTTTGACTTATTGTTAGGGTGGGCCCTGACATGAGGATGTTATTTATACGTAATTAGGTGTTTTATACTGTGGAATAATTGGTATAAGGTTTGTCATTCACATGGTGCCAACTCCACACATCATAATTATGAAAAAAGGCAAGTGGCATTTGGAGCCTAGTGCATTGGCGACGGAGGGGTTGATACCGAGCACTTTTTTGAGAAAGTGTCATGTCCAGTTAAATATCTAGTATGCGATTGAAATTGCCAGTTACTTCCTGTTGGATCTTAGACAGTTTGTGGAGGACATGGCATAGGAAATTAGTTTGGTTAGTGTTTGGGGCATAAATATTCACACCTATAAAGCACTGAACAACTCTAGCCCCTCTTATATCTCCTCACAGACAGGGCCGGCGCTACCTGTAAGGCGGACTAGGCAGCCGCTTAGGGCGCCCCTTGGGAAGGGGCGCCGCCAGGAGCGCCGGCCCCCCCATGCTGCAGCCGCCCGAGCGCTCTGTAAAGAGCCTCGGGCGGCTGCAGCTTTTCCCGGGCGGTGCGTCCATGAGGGCGGACCGCACCGCCCGGGCGCAGCCTGAGGAGAGGCTGACAGGAGGGAAGTGCTCAGCGCTCCCTCCTGTCAGCTTCCTCTATGTAGCATGGCCGAGCACAGTATAGTCCGCGGGTACAGGGAGCAGCTGTCTCCTGTACCCGGCCGGACTAACAGGAAGTGCACACTGTACCCGCCGACTATACTGGGCTCGGCCACGCTACTACACAGGTAGGGGAGGGGGGAGAAGAAAGAGGGAGGGAGGGGGGAGAAGGAAACAGGGAGGGGGGGGGAGAAAGAAACAGGGAGGGAAGGAGAAGGAAAGAGGGAGGGAAGGGGAGAAGGAAAGAGGGAGGGAGGGGGAAAAGGAAAGAGGGAGGGAGGGGGAAAAGGAAAGAGGGAGGGAGGGGGAAAAGGAAAGAGGGAGGGGGAAAAGGAAAGAGGGAGGGAAGGGGGAGAAGGAAACAGGGAGGGAGGGGAAAGAAACTGACAGGGGAGGGGGGGGAGAAAGAAACTGACAGGGGAGGGGGGGGAGAAAGAAACTGACAGGGGGAACTAACAGGGAGGGAGGAGACATTGACATCCATCACACACACACACACACAATGCACCCCTTACACACAAAGACAATGAACCCCTTGCACACAGAAAAACACACAATGCATTACACACACACACACACACACGCAATGCAACCCTTACACACAATGCATACCCTTACACACACAGAAACACACAATGCATTCCTTACACACACTCAATGCACCCCTTACAGACTCACACACTTCATCCCTTACATCCCTTACACGTACAAACACAGATTCACACAATGCATTCCTTACACACAAATCAGGACATCCCCTACACACTCTACCCCCTGTGAACAAACTCATTGGTGGAACATGAAGGTGGACCCTGGGACCCAGACCTTGAGCTGTGTAAAGGGCCCCCAAAAAATGGAGCTGCTTCTCGCTCTCCCAGAACATTGATTTGTGTGACCACAGTTACAAACAGCCTCCAGAGATCCTGTTATACACCAGACCAGTGGAGCCAGACTGCAGCTAGAGCCCATCATCATCCTCATCTGGTTGTAAGTAGGTAATCTAGTATATTATTCGTGGCACTAATCTCTAATTTACCTCACATTAAAGAAACACTATAGTCCCCAGAACCACAGCAGCTTAATGTAGTGGTCCTGGTGTCTATAGCCTGTCCCTGTAGGCCTTTTAATGTTAACACAGCGGCACTGCAGCACTAGCGTTAGTTAACATGGCAGGTCATATGGGTGGGGCATTGTGATGTCACGGGGGGGGGGCGGCAAACTTTACTTTTGCCTAGGGCGGCAAAAATCCTTGCACCGGCCCTGCTCACAGATCCATAGGTATGTCCCTTCTCAGTCTCTCCACTCTGCCTGTGACCACCTCCTGTCCGTTGTCCGCACCCGTACGGCCAACTCACGCTTGCAGGACTTCTCACGGGCGGCTCCCTTCCTATGGAATCGCCTGCCTACCGCCATCAGACTCTCCCCTAGTCTTGCATCTTTTAAGAAGTGCCTTAAAACCCATCTCTTTAGGAAAGCTTATGGCCTCCCAGAGTAACCTCTACCTCACATACCTGTCACTTGCTCACTCCTAAAGGGCAGCCCACCTTATTTGACTGCAAATTCCTGTTCTAATGTGTTTTACACCCCACCTCCTATAGAATGTAAGCTTTATTGAGCAGGGTCCTCTTTAACCTATTGTTCTCGTAAGTTTATTTGTAATTGTCTTATTTATAGTTAAATCCCCCTCTCATAATATTGTAAAGCGCTACGGAATCTGTTGGCGCTATATAAATGGCAATAATAAATAAATAAAATAAATGTTGGCAATGGTGTATGGTAAGTTGTTGATTACACCCACAATAATGACATATCTGCCCTAAGCATCAACCTCCTGTATTTGTAAGGAAAAGGTTACATTCTTGATAATAAGAATTGTTGGGCCTTTTGTTTTCGTTGGGGACATAGCATGGAATTGAACAGGGTAGTCATTAAGTTGGATCTGGGTGTGGTCATTTTTCCTAAAATGTGTCTCCTACAAACTCACAATGTCCGCCATTCTTTTTTTAATTTCCTGTTATGGGGATGTTTAACCCCCGTACGTTGAGAGTGAACATTTTCATGGAGGTTGTACAGGAAAACATATTGACGTGGTGTGAGGTTAGTCTTCAAGGAGGGACCTAGGCGAGTTCCCCCATTACTAGTAGTGTTGATTGCAACCCTGAAAGTGAAACTAAGGGGCCGTCCCTCGACAGTGGAGAAACATGAGGCCATCCCCTAGTTGAATAGTAGCATAAAACATCCACCAGGTACCCAGCATTGGGGCAGCAATTGACAAGAGTTAATCCTGTCCAAGTGTAAACATGACATTCAAAACCGTGAGCAATGAAAAACAAAACAAAAAAAAAAATACAATAACGAAAGAGCCTAGCATATGGCTAGGCACAATAGTACGGTGCCTCAGAAGTTGAAGCACATATCTTCTTCCTGAACCAAACTAAAGCTGACAGACTTGACATTGATAGTATAGGATCCTCTGTGTAGGTTATAAGTACAGTGGTAGAAGACCTGTGGCCCCAGAGAGGCAATGAAGGGGACTACCAGCCGCCGTACGACATGAAATATAACCGTTACCATGTCATAAGCTGCCTTATGTAGGGCTGCAGTGTGTAACCCGGTGGTAATAAAGATCTAAACTTTTGTGTGTGTGTGTGTGTGTGTGTTAATTGAATGCTTTATTTTTTTCTTTTCTTTTCTTAATTTCTTGCTAGTAGTGCGTATGATCCCATCCTACCTATCTGCCACTGTTAAGTGAGCTACTAAGTAGTCATTCCAAACAACATATTGGGAAAGCCCTTTAACTTAAATGGCATTAAACATGTAAGTGGGTAAAGTAAGTCCCATATACTTGCGGTTGGCCGAGAAAGGCATGTCGTGGGTGGCAACGCAGTGGTACCAGATTCAATGCCTTCTAGCTCTTTTCTATTGTGGTGGGACTCTGGCAAGTTCGGAGGGGCCTCTGGAAGTAGGGGTGATAGGTATGCCCAATTAATGGAGGATCCGCTCTCTAGTTGAAATCTTGCCATCTTTGTGTACCAGTAGTTTGACTGTGTGCCCCAGCGGTATGCCAGATGGTGGTCCCTCAATTGCTTCATAATGACTTGAAAGGCTTTTCTCCTTTTGAGCATTAAGGTGAAACATCCGCAAATAGCTGTAGGAATTTGTATTTTTTATTCAAGTCCTTCTGGTTTTGGTGTGCTTTAAGAATTGCCTCTTTGGTGTGAAGGTAATGCATCCAGAGGCCTGGATTAACCCTCAATGTAAACATAGCAATTTCTTTGAAACCGCTATGTTTACAGCTGCAGAGTTAAAACTAGGGGGACCTGCCTATAGTGGTCCTTTAAGTATGAATTTGTAGGTGTCTATTGAAATGTTGACTTGCTATATGAAGCCAAAATTCTTATCCAGCACTGCCAATCATCGGATGAGGTTGAATAGAGTCATATTCCACAGAAACTGTTTAGTACATTGTTGCCTGATTATTTCATTACATTAGATGTTTACTTAAATGTACACCAGGAGCCGATTGCAATTACAAAATGCTTACATGTTTTGTATTATTATCAATACTCAGATACAGAATATATCAACTCTGAAGAACTGAGTAAAGTGGGAAAGATGCTGGGTCATCTGAGTGAAGAATCCAAACAGGCCGCAGCCTCTACACAGGTAAATTAAATTACACAAAACATTCAGTTAATCAGATTCACTGTGAAAGACCGTTATTGTTCCACCAATAAAACCATTAAAGGAACACTATATCGTCACCAGAACAACTACAGCTTATTGTATTTGTTCTGGTGAGTATAATCATTGCCGTCAGGCTTTTTGCAGTAAACAATGTTTTTTTTTTTTTCCCAGAGAAATACCTCCTCTGGCCACTCCTCAGATGACTACTAGAGGTGCTTCCTGGGGAAGTGCTGCACAGTATACAGCACTGACATTCAGTGTCTCCACCCTCTGCATGGACACACTGAACATTCCTCACAGAGATGCATTGATTTAATGCATTTATATGAGGAGATGCTGATTGGCCAGGGCTTGTTCTGGCTCTGCCCCTGATCCGTCTCCTTGACAAGCTCAGCCAAACCAATGCTTTCCTATGGCTCTGGACACCACTTCAGATGATGTCAGCCAGGCAGGCAGATCAAGGGCAGAGCCAGCAGCAGCAGACTGAAATAAAGATTAGGTTATGCTATATTTAGGAGGGCAAGATGGTTGCGTTAACACTATAGGGTCAGAAATGATGATGACGGTGTCAGTGGTATAGATCTGTCTAGAGGAGAAAAACACTATGCAGGTGTTATAGTCAGGATATACCCTTCATTGTTTGCATTATGCATGTAAGTTTGGTCTAGTCGTTATGCCTATGATATTTGTTTTAGTTGTGTGTTTTTTTTGCCTGCCCTAAGTATTGTGGTCTGTGTTCTGTGTATGTTCTATTGCCTTCAGAGACAGGTTGACCTTTAGTCCTGATAAAGTGATCAGTTTACTGCAGATCTGCTCAAAAATAGTTTTCTGCACAGAATGTGATCCTCACAGGGGAAGCACAGCTCGGCCAGCGCTCTGCATTATTAATGCTGCCATGCCCTGTTCTTTCCCTGAACTGAGACACTATCTGGGACAGAGAAAGGGGGGAGAGGGGGCTGGTAAAGTTCAGAAACCAAATGCTGTACTTTGGAGGAAGATCAAATTCTTTACAAATTCTTCTTTTGTACTTGGCAGTTGTACGTTTGGCAGTCAAGGGTGTACCAATTTGTCTTGCTCCCAGATTTGTTAAAAAGGCAGTAAACATATCTAGTTCTCTTCTAGTTCTCTTCAGCAATGAGTTAAAGGACCACTATAGGGCACTCTAGGGTCTTTAGGTCCCCCCCATCCTCAGGGTCCCCCTCCCGCCGGACTCAAGAGGGGTCAAGGGGTTAAACTCTTACCTTTCTCCAGCGCCAGTCTCCCTCGGCGCTGGGGAACTCTCCTCCCTCTTCCAACGTCAGCAGCGAATGCGCATGCGCGTTCAATCCGTCCGTAGGAAAGCATTTCTCAATGCTTTCCTATGGACGTCAGCGTCTTCTCACTGTGATTTTCACAGTGAGAAGCGCGGAAGCGCCTCGAGCGGCTGTCAATGAGACAGCCACTAGAAGCTGGATTAACCCTAATGTAAACATAGCAGTTTCTCTGAAACTGCTATGTTTACAGCTGCAGGGTTAACCCTAGATGGACCTGGCACCCAGACCACTTCAGCAGTTTCAGACAAACTGCTATGTTTACATTAGTGTTAATCCAGCCTCTAGTTGGTGTCTCATTGACAGCCGCTAAAGGTGCTTCTGCACTACTCACTGTGATTTTCACAGTGAGAAGACGCCAGCGTCCATAGGAAAGCATTAAAAATGCTTTCCTATGGACTGGCTGAATGCACGCGAATGCGCATTCAGCCGATGACGGCCAAAGGAGGAGGAGAGTCCCCAGCGCCGAGGGAGCCCGGCGCTGGAGAATGGTGAGTTTTTAACCCCCATCCTCTCCATTCAGCCCAGCGGGAGTGGGACCCTCAGGGCACGAGTTTGTTTTCCTGGCACTATAGTGGTCCTTTTAAGTAAATCCTGATTTGTTTCACTTCCCAGTTGCTAATGAAAAACTACCATGCCTGATCGGCACTCAGAGTTGTTACAATGTATATCAAGCTACTTGCATTGTTCCATACAGTTACACAGGCCGACTGCTGTCTGGGAACACAGACGCTGACAGTGGAGGGAAGGGTATTAACCAAAGCCTTTTCATACTGGTTATTACAACTCTGCAAAGTAGGATTAATGTATGTTACAACAATTTTAAAGTACATTTTTCATGGTAGCAACATGAAAAATTACAGAATTTTTTTTACAGAAACAATGATACTCTCCTGCCCCATGTATGCCCTAGTTCAGCAAATGGGCCCAGTGAGATTGGAGCCTCCTTGCATGAACAGAGGTATCTCAAGAACATGTGATCACATTCATTATGGTAAATGGGGTTTGCTCTCATCGATAGGTTTCAAAATAGCATTCAACACTTTGATTAAAAAAAAAAGTTGTGTGTTGACTGTAATTCTAAGAGATTTTAGAGTATGTATGAAGCTGTGCAACATAAATAATGTCTTATAGAAATTAGATAACTCTCTATCTTTCAGCCTACAAGCGAGGAGGATCTGTGTCCGATCTGCTATGCTCACCCGATATCTGCAGTATTCAAACCCTGCTCACATAAGTCCTGCAAGTGAGTAAAAGTGTCTTTTTTTTTTTTTTTTTTTTAATATCACAAATCAAGTTTTTCCTTCTAGCCAGAAGACGGGAATTAATGCACCTTACCAGACACCAGAAAGTCACTTAACCCTCTTAGGAGCAAACAATGAATTAACTGTTATTGTTTACGTCTGTAAATGGTTAGTAAGCAGCAGGGCCGGACTGGGGACACGAAGCAGCCCTGGAAAAAAAAAATCTATGCCAGCCCCATAAGTCATTTGCTATGTAGTGTGTGATATATATATTTTTTATTGGTATATTTATTTTTCTAATTCAAAATATTAGTCCTTTTAGGGTAATTCAATTATACAGTAAAGCATACTCACATGCAGACACAGACAATCTTACTGATGCACACAAATGGGCTCATTGACAGACAATCTCAATGACACACACAGACAAGGTTACTGGTACACACATAAATTTAGGACAGACAAACTCTGATACACACACAAGCTTACTACAAACAAGCTCACTGTCACACACATGCTCACTACAGACAAGCTCACTGATGCGCGCACACACCCTCCCTACAGACAAGCCCATTGACACACACATGCTCCCTACAGAAGAGATCACTAACACACAGATTCACTACAGACAAGCTCACTGACACATATGGTCACTACAGATAAGCTCACTGTACACACATGCTTACTTCAGATAAGCTCACTGTACACACATGCTCACACATCCAGCTCCCTACAGACAAGCTCACTCACTAACAGGCACACACACAAACTCACTAGCAGGCACACACACACACACACACACACACACACACACACACACACACACCGAAGCTCCCTCACTAGCAGATGCGCGCGCGCGCGCACACACACACACTCACTGGCAGATGCGCGCCCGCACACACACGCACAGAAACTCACTCACTAGCAGATGCACACACACAGAGACAGGCAGCCAGTCACACTCACACACGTAGGCAGGCAGACAGTCAAACACACACACACGTAGGCAGGCAGGCAGTCACACACACAGGCAGGCAGTCACACGCACACACACACAGGCATGCCGTCTCACACACACACACACACACACACACACACACACACACACACACCTGCTTCTTACCTCCACATCCCTTGGAGCTCCTGGAGACTGGTTGTTGGGGAAGCAGGGACGCCTTCCTTCTTCCCATGCTGCAGTTACCAGGTCCCGCCGCACGCTAAGATCCACCCCCCAGCCCCCGCCGCAATTTTTTTTTTTAATAAGGCCGGCCATGTGTGAGCTGTGCCGGCCGCCTGGTTCCCCCTGCTCTAATGGGGTCCTGTGCGGCCGCACATCTCGCACATGGCTCGCCGGGATTACAGGAGCCTGACCAGCGATGAATAGGGCTGTTAGCCCAGCCCCAGGTGCCACGGCCCACCAGGAAATTTTGCGGTATCCCGGTGGGCCAGTCTGGTCCTGGTAAGCAGGACATTTTGTGATGCAGCATGAACAATCATTGGCTCTTAGGGGGTTAACCTTAGTTATTCAGTACAAACTGTACCACCACATTGTATGCGGCAAATGACACAATATAAAGTATATTACCTAATGTTTGTTACACATATTGTAGAGTATTGTGTTAATATTCTGATCTACATCATCACACATGAACACTGGTCTCATGATTTTATGCCCAATCACTACATGTTTTCTGGGGTAAAGTACTGATAAATCAGGTCCAAAATGTGGCTACTGGCTACTTTTCTTGAATTTACAGGTTAGTTGACTTGATACAGATATGAGCCACATATATACATGGAGAAAAAACCGTATAGGCTGATGATGGGACAGAAAAATCCACACATGAAATGTGACATATACTGTCATTTGTGCAAGGTGTCTGTCCCTGTATAGGTGGAAATGTGAATGTGCTACTCGAACAGAGATAAAAAATGACTTCTTAGTAATCGTAATAATGTATATGGAAGGCACTTCTAGCATTGCTTCCCCTCCCATGCTTTGGAAGTCTAGATCTGGTGTTGAGTATGTGAGTATCTCTCCCTTATCCACCTTATATGTTCTCATCATTTAAGGAGGGAGCACCAGTGTTCTCCAGCCATATTTAAATAAAGATATAAAAAGCCCTGTATAATGTGAACAAAGACATAAAAAGGAAACCTTGAACCCATTACGGTTTTTGTACTGAAACTCTAGCATGAAGTGACTTCTAGTACCCACCTTGTAAGATATTTTAATTCAATGCCATAACTTAAAATGTGTGCTGGTGGAGCAACACCCAAGTCTAATGGGCATGGGCTATCTTGTGTGTCTTAGGTACACAGTGGTATGAAGAGGAATAGTGGGGCCACCTAAAAACAAAACCTCTGTCCAGGGTTCTGTAAATTGGCATTGCCCTAGATTCTGTCAGTACAGTATGATGCACAGTTTACTCTGTTAAAAAGACTTTTATTTTAAATTAGCACCCACCTTTGAGTTTTTTTTTTCTTTTTTTGAGAATTGTTTGTTTATTGGATTATCAACAGTTCTATGTGAAGTTAAGTAAACATTGTGGCTGTCTGAGTCACTTTGTGGTTTAGGGAGAGCACACTACAGAAGCTGCAACATCTAGGAATTTTGCAGCAAATGCAACTTATACAATCCTCTAAATAGCTCAGCTCCAGCCTGTACTGTTCCTTTTAAATGTTGATGTGTCGCTGTTAGAGCAATTCTAACTAAACGGTATGGCTATACATTCTGTTGAATAGATCTTTGTGTGAAAAATCATTCCATTGGTGAGCTGCAAATCCCTACAATGCATAAGGGTCCCAAATATAGTATTCTGCCCCTACGTATGCATATTCACTAAAGTTCCTTTGCCAATTTTACATTATTTATGGTATAGTAACAAAGAGATGTTGTATGCAACGTTCCATTGCTGCATATTAGGCCGCAAGCCATCACTATATTCAGTGAAATGCAGTTTTGCCATTGTCAGATTTAACTACACTTGAATGCTCGTTCATAGTGCATATACTTTTGGGATAGCAAAGTTCTGAAAGCTGCATGAATAAAACCTACGCTCTTATGATACCAGTGTATTAATGTTAAATTATTTCATTTGCAACTTGGCAAGCACTGAAGTGTAGATAGGATTTAGTCCGTTTTGCCATCACTGTCTCTAATGTGTGTCTTTCTCTTAAAGAGCCTGCATCAATCAGCATCTAATGAACAACAAAGATTGTTTTTTCTGTAAAGCTACAATCATGGGAGTGGAAGATTACGAAAAACCAGCAGGCAACTAGCTCCTCCAACCACTTGGACCAGACAGTCTTCACACAAAGTCCTTACTTTCCGATGAGATGTAGACTTTGGGCGTAGCGAATTGAAGGCGATTACAGCTTTAAATGTAAATGTTATTTAACATGCTGGTTTTAAACTCCCAGCCCCTGTGGACTATTGGAAAGAGCCATTTTATTATTGGTTTACAGTTAGTGGATTGGCAGCTGGTAGGGAGGGCAGGTGGTTGTGTATGTTTGTGTGTAATTATTAACCCTCACACTGCTGCACTGTGTTTTTGAAAGCACTCACAGAGCTATGCCGGGTAGGTTCTCCAAACTCTCCGTAAGACTGTTGTGGTGCCTACTCTTTCACAGTCTTACTGAGAAACGGTCTTACTGTCAGTATCCTGTTCAGGAGCCGGTCACACTGCACTTTGTCAACCTATCGCCTTGTGCAGTGCAGTCAGTTCTAGCACTGGAGGAGAATGCTAAACGGAAGAGCCTTGTTTACAACCGAGCTGCATTTTTATCATTTATACTGTGTTAAGTGAGATGGCACAGAATTAAATTATTTATGCATCTATATAATCATTTTGTATTTGTTTTGTTGCAAAAGCTATTCCTATACCGAAGGACAATATGTAAGCAAACTTAGGTGCAGACTGAGATTCATGCCTGTTGGGAGTCCCTCCTAGATTCACTTTGGTTTGTCTACAAATTAAGTACGGTTTTATTTCCCTCTCGTCAAGTGTTGAAAGTCATAAACAGATCAGTGTCAGGAAATGAGCAATACACACAGAGTTGAATAATCTCATTAATTTATAAGAAAATGTCCATTGTAAAACATAAAATAGACTATTACAGCCAGGCAAATCTGTCTGATAAAGTCAGCTAGCTTCCTTACTGCCACCCTAAATTCTAGGGTGTTTCATAGACTGCACCTTGTATTTTACTATTAATCCTTGAGAACTAAACGGTGACCCCAGCTGTTTTACTACAACTCCCTTGATGCTTAGCAAGAAATCTACGAATCTAAAGGAGCTGTATTATTACAGCAATTAAAGGGCTAACATCATAGTTTAGTTAGATGTGCACAACAAGCCTTTGTGCCAGAGCAGGGTTAAAGCCGATCAAGAGAAGCAAGGACACTTATCCTTCCGTCCTTCCTCTAAAAGAGTTATACAACATCTTCCAATGTACTCTTGCATATTAAAATGACTGTAATAGGGAAGAAGTACAGGGCTCCAACATATCCCTCTTCACCCTCAATAAAAGGCACAGCTCTTTTTTTTTTTTTTTTTTTTTAACAAGGGTGTACCCTCACATGGCAGTTAGAAAGTGACCTGTTTGGCAACAGAGGTGGTAAATTCCCTGTGACTACTCTTGCAAGCACAGTTAATGTTGCTCATAGATGTCTTAGCCTAGGGAAATACCTCCTGCCGTGGAGGTAAAAAAAAATAAAAAAATCAATGTTCTTGTTTGCAGCACAGAATGGTGTTCACAGGTCCCAGTGTAAGTGCTCTCGGTAGCCAATGTACAAATCTACATGATAATCCTTGGTTCCGGCACAGACTCAGAGATGCATTTGTGTGGCAACACATTAGCTCCATTTAGATAAAGCTCATCATTGACTATTACATCTTCTCCCAGCACAGTCACATTCTCCATGCGAACCTGCAACACAAACAGGAAAAATCTGAATATTGCTGGCCAAACCCAAAAGGTGTCTTGCCTCAACATTTTAGAATTCTAAGTTATCTTTTTATTATTTCTATCTTAAAGAGAATATGGGTCCCCAAAACCATACAAATTTAAATTACATCCACATTACAGTTCCAACTGAATGAACTCACCCACTGTCCAACTGAAGAGCTCCAGCCAACAATGGAAGACTCCAGCCAAGAGTGAGAGTGAAGTCTGGAGCCTTTCATAATTGTACACCGCTTTATACGTACACCATCCTCCACTGTTACGTCAGGACCAATAGTAACATTTGGTCCTATGCTGCAGTTATTGCCAATTTTTGCTGTGGGGTCCTAGGAAGAAAAATCGGAAAAAAGTTATAACACTTGGGCCATTCGGTTAGGACAATACCATATGTTAACTGATCCTCCTAGGCATCATTACGCCCTTTCAGATGGAGAAATGATTAAACAACTCAAACTGTCTCATCTTTTTTTTTGTAAGTGAAAAGGATAAAACACAAACTATGCTTCAACAAATTTTGGAATTAAGGAATCAATAAAAAAAATTTGTTAGGGACTGAGGGGAAATCCCTTTAAACCGTATCCATAATTGAGGGTGGCATGCAATCGATTAGGAAGAGTTATGTAAACACTACATTATAATATAATTCCAATGAAAGCTAAGTAGGTTCTTAAACAAATCACTCACCACAAGAACGTTCCCAACAAAGCCTGGTCCAGAATGGAGACATTCTGGATGTTTGTGTCTCACAGACTGCAGGTACATGCACATGCCGGTCAGGAAATCCTTAGGCTGTCCTATGTCCATCCAAAATCCTTGAAGCATAAAACAAATTCAACTGTTGGACACACTGTAAATCATTCACATGCTGAATGTACTACAAATACCATGATCACACGTTCTAGTGCTTTAGTGCAGTCTGAACTTGATCCTGCAGATCTTTCTGTGTGTGGTGTATTATAACCATTTTATTTAAACTCTTAACTATGCTCTGACTTATCAAATAGCTTAATCCTGTAAAGGCTGGTTAGTTAGGACATTTACATCATGGCTCAGAAAAATCCCAGGTCGCCATGGCAACTAGGAATTTTGCCCTAGTGACTGGGTGTTTGTCAGGCGGCTGTGAGCAATAGAGGCAGATGGCAATGCACATCAGAGCCGGGTGACGATCTTCTTGCTCTCTCACGTGCTAAGTAGTGATGCCGGGAGCAGGAATATGACCTCATTCTAACTTTGGCTCACTAAATGGCCACGCTACGAGCAGAGCAAGTAGATGACCCCAGGGAAAGGATCCACTCAAGCTCTCCCAAAGGTAGGGAGACTGGGTGGACTTAAATTAAAAAGCCATCCTTGATTCTGTGTTTAGACAACTTCTCCCTACCCCGATTGCATGTGAAATTTGTTTCTCAAATTTTCCCCATGCTGTGCCAGGATGGCCCAACCTCCATGGTTTAGATAATCTCCTCCAATCCAATGCTTTCCAATTGGAAAGCGCTGAGAGGATTGTTGATGTCAGTCAGCATCTCCTCCTAAAGATGCATTGAACCATGCTGAACGTATGTTCTGCACACTTTGCAGCACTCTATTAGATAGCACCTCTAGTGACCATCTGAGTGTCTGCCATTAGAGGTGTAACTAGCCAGCAATGTGAACACTGCCTTTTCTCTGAAAAGGCAATGTTTACATTGAAAAGCCTGCAGGCACATGTTATACTCACCAGAACTACATTATGCTGTAGTGGTGATCTCTAAAGTGTCACTAAGCACCACAACCACTTCATCTTAGTATAGCGGTAATAGTGTTAAAACTCTGTCCTGGTAGTTCTAGGGATAACACACAAAAAAAAAGTTATTCTATGTGTAGAGCAGCCTCCATGCACTGTCAATCAGGCAGATGATGCATTCACTTTCTGGCCAGGCAGCACAGTTTATCCCTGTGCCTGTCGCACAGCCAGCAGTAGCTCATTGCTAATACTAGCAGCACATTTAGATCTATGCAGTAGTGGGAGAATGCAAGGATTTTCTTCCCATTCACTGGCAACTTAATAATCTTTCTGGATGAAGTGCAGACCAAAAGAGGCAATTTTTAAGTTGCCAAACTTCCTTGTAGCCAGACATCTTCAAGAGGTAGTTGTCAATGCAGAATAGAGACTAATGCATTGTTGCCACAATGTCAGGCAAAAATAAATAAAAATTAAAAAACTCCAGAAACTATTTTTTTTCCAGAGGAAGAAAAAAAAAAAACCAGAAAACTATACAAGCCACTTTGTTGGGAATTTATATGCCATCAATTTGATGGCAAGAAGCTTGCAAGTTCCTATCATGCGCGGTTAGATTCTGGCTGGGAGTTAACATATACATCTGAGGTAAAGACATTGTCAGATAACCACTTGCTAAACAGCTTATGTGGAATAAAACTCCAGCTTTATCCAGTGAGTGGCTGTCTGATAAGAATACGTTTACAACAGCTTTATGTAGCAAGTCACCATTTTAATGGACACACAAAAATATCTAACGGGACACTATAGTCACCAGGACAACTATAGCTTATTGAATTTGTTCTGGTGAGGCTTTTTGCTGTAGGCAATGATTATACTCACCAGAACAACTACATTGAGCTGTAGTGTCCTCTTAACCTTCATTTTTGTTTTTCATGTGATGCTTCCTTTTACATTCATATTAAAGATTTAGCCAATTACATCACAATCCAGTTATGTCTGGACACAGGCAAGGCATGGATTGAAAATTCAAATGAGAATAAGAATCATTGTTTAATTTATCTTTTTTTTTTTTCTGCATACTTTGTCTGCTGACTGCCAGGTGCACAGGACACAGCATATAGCGATAACTTACAGGAGGCTAAACGATGGAGGCACTCTGTTACATGATGATTCTGATGATGACATAGCTGTTTTGTTATCTTCACTTCATTTTTCACACCACACAAATAAATATTTGTTGAATTATAGAGGATAAATAAACATAATATTCATAATTCTGGCAAGTTACAGTTCTCTTTTAAGTAATTCCGTTTATTACTAAGATGGCTACTTTCCATCTTCATTTTTTTTTTTTCTACTGGTGGAAAGCATGTGGAATGTTAGCCATCCAGCAGGGCAGCATTATGTGTGGAAAATTAGTTTTTACGGGTGTTGTATAGGTCAGTTTTGTGTACACAGTAATTATACTCCTGCCATACAGTGCTTGGATTCCAAACAGACAAAACTAAGCTGAATCACTTAACAGAAGGTGAGCAGCCACCAACTGTATCCTGGTAAGTGTTGGAGATCACTGAGAATTCTTTCACTAGCAGGAAGTAAAATCAACGAGTATTTGTATGTGCCAGTGTTGTACATTTCATATATATTACTGACTGGTTAATAACACATATATATTCAAAACTAAAGGACAGCTCACAAATATAAAAATATTTAAAGTGACACTATAGTCACCAGAACAACTACAGCTTATTGAATTTGTTCTGGTGTGTGGAATCGTTACCTTCAGGATTTTTGCTGTAAACACTGTCTTTTCAGAGAAAATACAGTGTTTACATTACAGCCTAGTGATAACCTCACTGGCCACTCCTCACATGGCTGTTAGAGATCCTTCCTGGGTCATGGCTGCCTAAAATGCATCCAAACATTCAGTATCTTCTCCCTCTGCATGCAGACACTGAACTTTCCTCATAGAGATTTATTGATTCAATTCATCTCTATGAGGAGATGCTGATTGGCCAGGGCTGTGTTTGAATCATGCTGGCTCTGCCCCTGATCTGCCTCCTTGTCAGTCTCAGCCAATCCTATGGGGAAGCACTCTGATTGGATCAGGCTACCACTTCTGATGATGTCAGCAAACAGCTAGTTTTTCTGAGACAAACAGCATGCAGAGGTACAGCTTCTGGCTTGAATACAGTAAGATTTTGCTATATTTATGGAGGCATGAGGGTCCCAGGGGGGCTAGATGGTGGTGTTAACACTATAGGGTTAGGAATAAATGTTTGTGTTCCTGACTCTATAGTGATCCTTTAATTGTTATGGTCAGTATAATCAGTCCCTTCAGGGTTTTTTTTTTTTTAATGTAAACACTGCCTTTTCAGGGCAAAGCAGTGTTTACATTACGGCCTAGGAACACCTCTAGTAGCAGTCACTCAGACTGCCACTAGAGGTGCTTCCTGGGTCAGTTCAGCGTTGACACGCATTGCATGGAGATGCTGAACGTTCCTCATAGACATGCATTGATCCAGGGCATCTCTATGAAGAGATGCCTTTTGGCACACCGTGGTGGTTTGCTGCGCATGCGCAAGAGCCTTTCAATGTTTTCCTATAGAGGCAGAGCTATCTGTGACAGATCTGCCATAAAAGGTATGTTTATTACCTTTTTAAAGTGTTCCATGGGGGGCTGTCTGCCTCAACTGTGTAACACTATAGTGACATGAATACATGTTTTTATTGCTGTCACTATAGTGTTCCTTAAAAACTGTACGATTAACTAATACAGCTCTAAAGCTTTATAGATAATATGGAATAGATATTTGTCCTCAACAGTTCTTTTAGAATTGTTACTGCTGGCATTTTCCAAACAAACAAGGAAGCAAGTGATAGGATAAAACTGGGATGGGTCTTCATTAGCTGCATGGCCAGTAAGTTTTTGGAGCTTAGGAAAGATTTCGGCAATTTGTATTAAATGCACAGAGCAGATACTCCTTTCAAGGCAAAAACATAAACCCCAAGAAGCTATTCTATATATAAAAAAAAAATCTAAAAAAAAAAAAAAAAGCAAAAATAATCCATACAGACGTGATGGCATGCATCTCAAAAAGTTGGAAAACCAAGATTATTCTTTTAACCTGGTAATGTTGGAGAACTGACCAGGCATTTGCCAAAACAATTCTCCACTATTTCCCCCTATGTAACAGGTGGAAACGCTTAAAGGGTCAGACTAAGAGTCAAGCCATGATGGGTGGGATATTCTCTTTAGATTTGGTATTGCTCCCTGGTTAGCCAGAAGATCTAATGTAATAAATTTCATGTGTTTATCTACGATATGTTGCTGTCCCAAGTTTGTTCAATCATTCTCACCTTGCAATTCCATAGCAAATAACTGCCCCTCCTGAGCCATGGCTGGGAAAATCTCCTTTTCTATAGAGGTTGGGCGTAGCTAGAATGAAGACAGACAAAGCTATTTTTTAATATTTATTCAATATGAATAGTTCATGAGCTTGTGTAATTTAATAATGGCTGACCTTTGCACAGCAGATTTGTATTTTATTTGTAAACTGCATTTCTCATGATGCTCAGCCAGCCCAAATGTATGTCCACAGACATCTGTAGTGCTACAGTTACCCATCACTGGTCCAACAACTCAATCTATTTTTTAAAATGTACCAGAGTAAAAACAGGATGGATATTGATGGAAACAGTGGCTCTGCTGGGGTTTGTCAGTTACATTAGCTAACATTATATTGTCATGTCCATCTTTGGAAAAGGAAAAACATCTATCATATGACTGCAACTGGCTAAAGCTGTAGGACACCTAACCCCTCAGTAGAGCGAATAGAAGATTTAAAAAACAAAACAAAAACATCATGCTTGCTGTCGGCTGTAGTGGAGGTGGGGAGAGGTAGCTAGTGGAATCCAGGTAATAAGTTAAACCAGGGAACTTGTGAATCAAGAATGGTTTCTGTAGTGTTACGTCCGTTAATACCCAACCATTTCTGATGGGCAGTGATATCTTACTTAATGTGTTAATAGGGTCAGAATGAACAATACAAATTAATTGAAAACCACTAAAATGTAAGAATGTGTTTAAAGAGACACCGTAAGCACCATAACCATATCGGTTCAGTGTAGTGGTTGCAGAGCAATGAGTCTGAGTGCAGTCCTTGTTATGTGATAGGGAGGTTTAGTCCAGAATTTATAGCCCATCATTAATGACCAAACTTGGACAGATTTGCATGGATAATGCAAAAAGTGAAATCCCATTATCTCTTTGGCAGCATAATGGCTGGAATTTTGGGCTTTAGAGCTATACCCATATCCTCTTGCACTATAACCCCTACAGTAAGCTGTAGTGGGGTTTGATGTTTAGCATGTTCTTTGGAAGTTTGCCCAATACTTGTAAGGCTTATAAGAGATACTCCTCAGACCGCGAGCGTGTGTTTTCCTGGCATAGAAGGAAACTTGAAGACAGAAGCCAGAAGTATATTTCAGAAGGTGTATTATTGTACTATTATTGTACTCTTAGTACTCTGGTACTATTAATCCCTTAAACAGAGTGTGAATTACTCGGAATTTAAAGCAAATTTCATATTTTAGACTTAAATAGCAGAACATTCTCCATGCTAGATATGGTATATTTCCTGCTCAGCTACTCTGACTTACAATTTTTCACTTTGAATTCCCGACAATTCTCATTTTATTTAACAACCCTGTAAATGTTTTGATGTATTTTGATATTCACTTTTATAGAGTTTTTTTTAGATATCAATCTGATTATTTTGGTTATGGTAAGGTCTTGAACAGTGGTTTTTTACACTTTCTTTAGAGCCACAGTAATGGAGGATTTCTTTTATTTCTTTTAATAATGATGTTGACGTTCCTCTGCGCAAGCAATCTTAGCAGCCAGTTGTTAATATCAGAACACATGCAATTGTGGGAAAAATTACAGCTAAGTTCAACAGGAACTGGTGATAATATGGCCAAGTGAAACACTAAAAAATGCCCTATTTAAATAGCCCATGTGGCCTTCTCTTACAAAAGGTAAGCCACGATGGTTGTAAAGTGAAGTGAAGGTGGGGGCTAGGGTCTTTGCAGCTGCGGGATACACAAGGTCTGGGAATTTCCCTATGAAAATGTGTGACAAAATGGTTAAATGAAAAGTATCATTTAGCTCTTAGTGTAATATACTAGGGGGTGTACGTTCAATAACTTATGACAAAAATAAACTATTTTTCATATTTTCCTTTTTAATATATTTTGTTGATATGTAATAAAGTGCTATGCATATATATTCCAGGTATCAGAAGAAAAATATCTTTAAAAAAAAAATTACAAAATAAAAAAAATAAAAATAATAAAGGGTGTGTATGTATGTATATACATAGATATATATATATATATATATATATATATATATATATATATATATATATATATATATATATATATATATATATATATATCTATCTCAATTCTAATCAAGAAATCATTCTCAAATTTTTTTATTATTCACACTTGAAGAGAGTAATAGTTTATTAAAGGAATACTACAGGGTCAGGAACACAAACATGTATTCCTGACTCTATACACTATAGTCACCAGAACAACTACATTAAGTTGTTGTGGATACTATAGGGTCCTTTAAGCTAAATACCATGTACCTCATTTAAATTCAGAGAAAATAAATAAATAAAGTTAACCACTGGTCTAGAGAAAAATACCTGTATACGATCCAGTATAGAGGGACAGAACATGTATAGTCCTGAGTTGATCTTGTTGGACACAAAGACCTGAGGTTTCTCCACAAAGCGCTGAATCTGTCCAGTCTCTGCTTCATATACAACAACCCCATACTTGGATGGTTCCTCCACCTTCGTTACCTGCAGGAAAGATAAAGAGACATCAGCTTCTTTGTTCACTTGAAACAAAATTTATACTGTGTCCTGCAAGATTGTCAAATTCTACCGGGAGAATATAATTTATCATGACTATTCGGTAAACTGCGAATACTTAGGAAGTTGAAGTGAATTTCAATTGAGGCCAAAGCAGTTGAACTAAAAATATATCTGACTTGGAGAACTTTTTTTTAGCCTAAAATGTGAAATTTACTTTGAATTCTCAACAACCTTTAGTGAATAACCCTACTTAAGCTGCTACTGTCACTTAGTGCATATACCCACCACAATGGTGCCTTCCTTTCCATGATGCTTGTGAAAGCGGACCATGTCCTCAAATGGAAAGTCGCAGATCACATCGCTGTTGAGCACGAAGAAAGGCTCCATGTTTTCAGTCAGTAGGTCTCGAGCTAAGGCTAGTGGACCAGCTGTGTTCAAAATGCAAAGGTTCACATAGAACTGAATACGAAATCAAGATGTTCAAGAAGAAGACAGCTCAAGACAGAAAGGGGCCATTAAAAGCTATATCTCTATTGCAGTATTATTGCATCTTTGAATGACAAGAACACACTTCTTTGTGGTGTGATGCTAGTTTAAAATATACACTGTCCTGCAAGGTGTGAACATTAAATAGCCAAAGCAATCACCATATTTATGCACCTCTGCAATCAATTTCAACATGTTTATCATTTACATATGGTTTGTGGTTTTTGTATTGAGCATCAGGTGTTGCCAACTCTGTTTTATTTATTTTTTTAAATGTTATTTATTTTTTAAAATGATATATTTATTTTTTGCTAATCCAGGAACTGTACTGAAGAGAGACAAGGGAATTTGACAAACAAACCGTCATAAAAGGCTGAATATGACTTCTGTGCAATTCTGTTGACAATTCTCTATAGGCTCCCAGCTTAGCAAATAAATGCAAATGTGTTTAGGGATATACCACATGAAAAGAAAGCAGAAAAAATAAAATAATCTACTCACCTGTTCCTAGAGGCTCCTTTTCATGCGACATGGAGATGCGGATTCCCAGCTGTGATCAAATAATAGCGGAAGTTAGTTTGCTTCGATCAATATCCTTTACAGTCAGCAGTATCCCCATCTATCCAAGCTATTGTAAGGAGACCTGTAATTACTACTGAAAGATCTGACAGTCTGCCAGCGTGGATTTGGCTGTCAAGGAATTGTGTAATATTTTTTTCAAAACAGTGACAGTTACAAAACTGCCCCAAAAATTTTTTTTGAAGTGTTATATAAAAATGCCAATATATTTTAAAGAGTGCACTTGCCATAAAATAATTTCCCTTTAAAGAGCATAACCATTCAATTTGGGGAGATTACATTTATTCGGCTATGCTGTTTCAATGGTTGTGGATGTGTCTGGGGGGTCCCATAATGCTTTAGCATTTAGGAATTGAGCCATATGTATTAGGAAAGTATGAGAACGTTTGTACAATCTGGAGTTAATTTAAACATGTTCTCTCTTTGCTGGTACCATGTATCTGTTTTATTTTACCATTTACCAATAACAGGTCCACATAAAGATATATGAATTTTCGGTCATTTCATCATAAACAGTTATCTATTCCTAGCAGGAGAAAATATTTGTTCTCATGGACAAACAAACAGAAACAACACAATGAATTTCCCATTTCTGCTGCCAGATCACTTATAGAATGCAGGATCAGGTTCCATGTCAATATGCAATGAGAAAGAATCACATTGACATAAAATGGCGTTTATTAAGGCTACTAGTGAGTGCTACTAAAAATTTATTTTAGGACTAGTGCTGGAGCTTTCTTTGCTGTTGATTCCATAGGTTAAACAGAAAAAAAAATTATTTGCTCACAAAATTGTGCCTTGAGTGAGACTAGTTTCTTCTCACATACATTAAGTTTATTTAAAAGTTGCCAAGATGGAAATGTATTAAAATCATAGAATTTTTCAAATTTGTTTATTTTAGCCACAAATTTGAATTTTTTTTTAAAAAAAAATACCTGTTTATTGGATAATAGGAATGCATGGGAATGCTACGGAGCATGTGTGACAAAACTCCATGCTGCGCCAATCAGCATCTCCTCATAGAGATGCATTGAACTTAATGCAATTCTACAGGGAGCATTCAGTGTCTCCATGCAGAGCGTGGAGATGCTGAACATCATTGCAGCATTGACCAGGAAGTGACTGTTACTAGAGATGTAACTAGCCAGCCTACATGAAAAGGTAGTGTCTATAGCCTGTCCTTCAGGCTTTTCAATATAGACACCAGAAACACTACATTGAGCTGTAGTTGTTTTGGTGACTATAGTGTCCCTTTAAGGCTCAACAGATTCATGTGTAAAGACCTGCAGAGTTAGCAATAGAGAAGCAATAGGTGAAACATGACAAACATGAAACATAAATAAATGCATTCATCTTTTTCAGACATTACTTACCCTCTTCTCCTGCTCCTTCATCTCCTTCTCCAACATGTCAGACATGTAGCTGACTGCCAGGATGACATGATTAACACCAGCCTGTCCAAGAAACATAACAGACAGTCGTTGATTAGAATTTGTTATGTAAACTGATTGACAAAATCAGACTGAAATACACACAAAAAAAAAACAAAAAACACACAGGTATTTGTTTTCCAATTTTCTTTTTTTTTTGCTATGCACACATTATTTATAGAATATATAAAAGATATAAATAATCCAGGCGCACACACGCACACAAAAAAGATCAGATGACAAAATGCAATCAAGCTACAGAAGGACAAAGATATATAATTACCTTTAATATACATTCTATTTATAAAAATACCCAATAATATGAATGATATTTAGACTTACAATGAAGAATCAGAGAAAGAGAAACTGTACACCACAAAGCAAATCTATAAAATTCTGAGACAGATTTGTAGAATCAGCAGGATAAAATTGCTTGGCAGTAAAAAAAAATTATTTTTTAAATGGTCTTCTAGATCACTATATCTTAAGTAGCCTGCTTAAAAATAATAATACAAAATGATTGTACAATAAAATATATATTATACACACACACACTCACATACATACATATATACACACACACACACACACACACACACACACTATTTGACAGGTTTTTAGTATGTAAGTTAAGAATGTTTCTTGGGATACAGAGATTATTACTTAACTGAATAGATTTATTGGCCTTAGAATGATGAAAGGCCAAGCTGAAAATTTGATCTGGGCTTTTAATATGTGAGTTGTTCTGAGTTAGTTGGTGGTTAGTACTCCAGCAGAAATATTTCAGTATGTATTCAAAGATATTAAAACATTGCTTTGTGAGAACATGACTTGCAAAGTGCTCTATAAATGGGAAGGCAGAGATGGCCTATCTATAACCCCAAGGAATCATTATAACTTGGGCTGTTTATTGAATGCACCACTAGGGGGTACTCCAAGGCGGTTTATTAAATAGAGTCCCAAGGGCCAATTACAGGCAGTTTATTGAGTTTATTCCCTAGGGATTCGTTTAATTTTAGTGTTTAACTTTTGTAATTGTTATAATGAGTCTTCTGTATGCAGGTGCGTATAAAAATAATAATTGGTATGCAAACTAAAAAAATATTCAGTAGAATCACTATTATAGTTTGGATCAAATGAATGTACATAATGTATACATCTATTCTATATATGTTCCGAATAAAGTATTTTGTAAAGTATAAGCAAAGTATTTTTGCTCTAAATCAAAGAGGAAAAATAAGCATGGGTTACATTCGAAATAAAATCATTCTTTTAAATCAGGTTCCACAATGAATTTCTGTAGCTTTGTGCATTGTGTAGGTAAATTAGGGACATTATAAAAGATGGATCTTCTAGGTTAGCATACATAGGAGCCCCGAGTGCTAGAGCGTAGCTTCAATTACCAGATTTAATGGGACAGTCCTGTGTGTAATATCTAGTGTCCCCCAATAAGTGCAATGTGAGTGCATAATTAGATATGTTTACAATGTGCAAACAGAGGTCAGACCATTCAGCCCATGAGAGCATTTGCCAATGCCGTGGGAATAGGCTACCCTGAATTGGACTGGGCCACTATTAAAACAGGTAGGACTGAACGCCAGGACATTCCTGGTACCAAAACCACAACATAGCACTGTAGTTGTTATGGTTCTTGGAGTGTTCCTGTAAACTGTTTTTTTCAGCCATTTTCTTAATGTGTTTCATATATTTTATCACTATAGGATTTATTCAGTGTCTTGTGAAAGAGTTGTTACTTCACAACTGAAATGGCATATAAGGAATGCAGTGTCACAATTAACCATAGATCAATATAGCCATAGAGTCTTACCTTCACGAGAGCCTCCACCTGGTGCAGTAGGATGGGCTTGTTGCAGAAATCCACCAATGGCTTTGGCACACTGAGGGTGAGTGGGCGTAATCTGGTGCCATAGCCACCCACTAAGATTAAAGCCTTCATGTCTATCTGCAGAAAAGCATAAATTCTTATTGCAGACACACAGCATTTTATAGCAAGTACTCATAACGTGATCGAACAAGTGCCATACTCTGAGACTCTCACATGTATGACAGCACATCCAATGTAGAGAGGACAAAATATTGCAGCTATGTATGTATGTTGTGTTTATTTGAAAGCTAATGTTAAATGAGAATATCCTTTCTATTAAATGAATAAATAAATATATGGGTCCTTGTTATGTGTTTATCTGACTAACCATGTATTTTTTAATGCATACTGCAGAGAAGTGACCTAGAGATTTATTTTTTATAAATTAACCTGGAAGGGTTGAAAACACAACTAACTTGTAAACACCACAGTTGTAAGTTTTACACAAATCCAAATGTAGATGAAGTCTGGCTTTTCATGTATACACGAATTATTTAGTGCATTTTATATAAAATACGTAGTGTATGCATGTGCATTTTATTATTCTAAACTGCCACACTGTGTATTAAAAACTGCAATAAATAAGAACAGGTGTTCAGTCAAACAGCATAGATGCAATCAATCCACTGTAAGACAAGATAGTATAAAACCACTCTAGTTTTTTTTTGGTAATTTTGGCCAGTTACAGCTGTGTTCGATAGTAGCTGGTTTTCTCAGGTAAATGTGTGATCTGTTACAAAAGAATGCCATTCTTACATATAAACCTCTCAAAGTATGTATCAGTGTCTCTAAGTGACAAACTGGATCACAGCAGAAACAACTGTAGGCATAATAGACATGTAGGCATAATAAAATACACCGGCTCATTCAAGCAGCATGGTATATGTATTTCTATTCTCACAAACTTATTTATCACCTTTTCTAATATATTCATTACATTGCATTTAAAACCTCCCACAATGCTGTGCGTTTCCAAAGGCAATTCTGTATGTATTGCAGTGATGTATGTGGCATTCAAGTGCTTTTACTCTATTGCTTTAACTTATCATTGTATCACGATAATAAGTACTGTTTGCAGCACCAATAATTCCTCATCTCAGAACGTGACAAAAGGGGAATTTTTTCGCCCAGCCTCAAGACTGACCTGTCATTACCTGTTAAGGATAAATGTTACCAGGTTAGTCTTATGGGAGAATAAACCTCAATTGTGTAACTTTCTGGACTGAGGATATATTGATAATGATTCATTTGGGGTTCAAGAGGTGGGTGGGGGTCTTCGAATAGGTAATATTGTAGAAATGCCCCTACTGTGTGCTCATATTTTAAAATCACTGTTTGGGTTTCAGAATGACATACAGTAAGTTGAAAGCTGTCTGATTAATAGACATTGTGTGGTCTATTTTTTTTTTTTTTTTTTTTTAAATCTAAGTGACAAAGTCATTGTGAAATTCCTTCTTCAGAATCATGCTACAAATGTTCATAAAAAATAAAAATGCTGATTTCAGTGGTTACATGAGGATTAAAGAGATATAATTGGATTCTATATTTATGCGCAGAATTACATTTAAAAATGTCCAATAAAGGGATATTTAAGATTATTCAACAAATGGGGTAATGTGTGTAATTTACAAGAGAATTGCAAAACTGCTCAATTGGTCTAAATTGTCATTTACCTTGTCATCTCTCCACATTTCCCTGTTAAGATACTCTAATCATTATAACCAACTAAAGCCTGCTGTAATGCCTATGATGCCAGAACTAACCTGGCCAGTTCTCCAATAATGGAGCAAGCCATTTAGCCAAGGTTTGCCCCATTACATGGGTCCCTGCTGAAATCCGAGGATCTGTTGTCCGATGACACACTTCTGGCTTCTGCTGAGCTGCAGAAGCTGTGGCTATTCAGCATTCTTTGGCTGAGAGTGTCAGCTGACCACTCTCAACCAATGACATTCTCTACAGCAAAACTTGAGTTGTGGGCTGGCGGATGACACTGCTGGAGGTGGCATTACACTGCTGGCAGGAAAGGGGTTAAACTCCCTATGTGTCGCATTTCATAGCAAAACGCTGCACTTACAGACTCCAAACGCCATGATCACTTCACATCACTGAGGTGGTCATGGTGTGTGGAGTCATTTTTTAATGAATTTCCATAAAAATAGACAACACTCCACAGTGGCATATAGAAACAGGACATGACTAATGGCTATAAATGGAATATATACACTCAATTCAATAAATGAAACTAGATGACTGTAAACTCACGCAAAGGTGTGGCTGTCCCTCCCAACACTGCTCAAAACAGGTTCCCTTCACATTCCTACATAAGATAACAAAAGAAACGCATTTCCTGGTTTTCAAATTGTGCTTCTATGTGAATGAAAGTCAAAAACTGGACAATACCAATGTGACGGAGTGGAGTAAAATTTCCCTTTGCTGTTCATTCAATATGTTTTCTGACTACAGAGGTTGTTTAGCAGGTTTTTGAGACAAAAAAGTTTTATTCCAAGTAGCTATTTTATTTTTCTGCAGCACAATCGCTTCAGATGGGTTGTTTCTATATTACAGTGTCACCGTGTGGCTAACAATCAAAATACTGATCTTTTGTGGCAACAGTGAAAACTAGGGATTGACGGATATTAATTTTTAAGGGCTGATACAGATTATTTTTGTCCTATGGGCTGAAAACTGGTAGCGATATTCTTCCCTCCTCCCTGCCTCTTACCTGTGGCCAGGAAGGGGACCATTATACTCCCTGGTGGTCCAGTGGCTTTGTGCAGGCTGCCAGGAGCTTTCACATTGTGGAGGGAGTGTCTGGAACTCTGTTTCCAGTAAGTTCTCATTCCAGGTCCCACGAGACTTTATGCTGCGCGAAGATTTGGCGAGGTAATTACCCTGTTGTGTCTAAAGTGTTTTTTTATTTTTAAAGACACCTTGGACGCAACTGGGTGATCCCTAAATCCTTGACTGTAAGGGGCTACTTGAGGACTGGGTTGAGAACCACGGATTTAAACCAATACTTGCCAAAATGCAGACTATCGGCCAAACCGATAACCAGTCGAACCATACTGTACTGTAAGGATTACTTAGCTATACATAATGGCACCTGTGCTCACCAACACCCATTAACAAGCCATTACCATCATGCAGCAGAGAATTCTGTACCCACCAACTGCCTTTCAAGACAGCAAGCCATTATCATCATGCCACAGAGCCTTCTGTGCCAACCAAGAATAAGTTACATAATTAAAAATAGAGGCATACAGTGTCCTTTTCAGCACTGACAACCCAACTATAGGTTGGTTAGTTAGTTAAAATTATATTTTGTATTGTCTTGCAATTTATGGTCTAGACTCTAGACTTATTTGATATAGATGTTTTAATTGCTGTTGAACTGAACCCTGACGCTTTATCACACACTAAACTAATAAATGGGAACTATTAGACTTGGAGATCAGTTTGGTCTGAATTTAAATTTGCCTGGATTGGTGCATTTTCAAATTTCTGAAATTCCAACCATAATTTATCTAAATTTAGAATAAACTGAGTAGCGTGATAGCCTGTCCGATTCAGCACATATGGAATTCGGAATTAGTGATTGAATGTTGGTGCTAAGTGGCAACTTTACACCAACATTCAATCACTAATTTAGGGTAAGAGAGTTTTTATAGGAGAATATGCAAATTTTTTCCTTCATCGTAGAGCTTCTCTGACAATTTTCGGTTTTAAAATTACATTTCAAATCAACATTTTCTCAACTAAATTTTTTGGAAATCCAAAGCAATTCAATTCAGAAGTATCACACATTTTTGCAATGCACACGTCTAGAAACTAGGCAACCTAATCCTACCTAAAAATACCAAAATAATCATACCAGAACTTTAGGACTTGCATTCTGGTGAACCTTGGAGAATTGAAAATATTATCCAATTTAGTTTGTCATATACCTCTACCTTACATACCTGTCTCTTGCTCTCTCCTAAAGGGCAGCACTCTACTATCTCCTCCAGCTCTGACTCACTCCCACCTTATTTAATTGCAAATTCCTGTCCTATTGTGTTTTACACCCCACCTCCTATAGACTGTAAGCTCGTTTGAGCAGGGCCCTCTTGTCCTATTTATAGTTAAATTCCCCTCTCTTATAATATTGTAAAGCGCTACGGAATCAATTGGCACTATATAAATGGCAATAATAATAATAATAATAATAATAATATATTCTACATTGAGAGATCTAATGTATACAGATTTACTTCCTGACTAAAAAAAAAAAAAAGTCTAATATGATTTTTGCAAATAATACTAATATAAAAGTAGTTTAAAGGACAACTGTCACATCAAAAATAGTGTTTATATAATAATTATTTCCTCAAGTGTTGAAAGGAAATATATATATTTGTTTTGTCCTGATGAAAGCTCCATGAGGGAGCTGAAACGTTGACTTTTTAAATGGATTGAATAAAAGTTAAATTTTATTTGAAAATCTCTATAAAGTCCTTGGAGTGCGGTCATTTCTGATATATATATATATATATATATATCCAAAGGTGCAGGCATATGGCCGAAGGGTCTAAAGGTAGGGATGAGTTCTCCATGTCCTTTTAATGTTTGATAAACAGATTATTAAAGATCACTATAGGGTCAGGAACACAAACATGTATTCCTGACCCTATAGTGTTAAACCCACCATCTAGCCCCCCTGGGCCCCTCATACCTCCAAGTTCAGTGTCTGTATGCAGAGGTAGGAGATACTGAATGTTTGGATGTATTTTAGGCAACCATGACCCAGGAAGGATCTCTAACAGCCATGTAAGGAGTGGCCAGTGGAGTTATCACTAGGCTGTAATGTAAACACTGTATTTTCTCTGAAAAGACAGTGTTTACAGCAAAAATCCTGACGGTAATGATTCTACTCACCAGAATAAATTCAATAAGCTGTAGTTGTTCTGGTGACTATAGTGTCACTTTAAATATATTTATATATTTGTGAGCTGTCCTTTAGTTTTGAATATATATGTGTTATTAACCAGTCAGTAATATATATGAAATGTACAACACTGGCACATACAAATACTCGTTGATTTTACTTCCTGCTAGTGAAAGAATTATCAGTGATCTCCAACTCTTACCAGGATACAGTTGGTGGCTGCTCACCTTCTGTTAAGTGATTCAGCTTAGTTTTGTCTGTTTGGAATCCAAGTACTGTATGGCAGGAGTATAATTACTGTGTACACAAAAAACTGACCTATACAACACCCGTAAAAACTAATTTTCCACACATAATGCTGCCCTGCGGGATGGCTAACATTCCACATGCTTTCCACCAGTAGAAAAAAAAAAAATGAAGATGGAAAGTAGCCATCTTAGTAATAAACGGAATTACTTAAAAGAGAACTGTAACTTGCCAGAATTATGAATATTATGTTTATTTATCCTCTATAATTCAACAAATATTTATTTGTGTGGTGTGAAAAATGAAGTGAAGATAACAAAACAGCTATGTCATCATCAGAATCATCATGTAACAGAGTGCCTCCATCGTTTAGCCTCCTGTAAGTTATCGCTATATGCTGTGTCCTGTGCACCTGGCAGTCAGCAGACAAAGTATGCAGAAAAAAAAAAAAGATAAATTAAACAATGATTCTTATTCTCATTTGAATTTTCAATCCATACCTTTTCTGTGTCCAGACATAACTGGATTGTGATGTAATTGGCTAAATCTTTAATATGAATGTAAAAGGAAGCATCACATGAAAAACAAAAATGAAGGTTAAAAGGACACTACAGCTCAATGTAGTTGTTCTGGTGAGTATAATCATTGCCTTTAGGCATTTTTATGCAAACACTGCCTTTACATTGCCCCTAGGGACACCCCCAAGTGGCCACTCCTCACATGACCACTGGAGGTGCTTCCTGGCTCAGTGCTGCACAGTAGGCAGCACTGATGTTCAGCGTCTCCCCGCTCTGCATGGGGATGCTGAATTTTCCTCATAGAGATGCACTGATTCAATGCATCTCTATGAGGAGGTGCTGATTGTCCAAAATGGTGTTTGGCCCCGCTCCCTTGCCGATTTTAGCCAATCCAATGCTTTCCCCATGGGAAAGCCACTTTAATGGTGGGTTAAACACTATAGGGTCAGGAATACATGTTTGTGTTCTGTTAAAGGACCACTATAGGCACCCAGACCACTTCAGCTTTAATGAAGTGGTCTGCGTACCTGGTCCAGCTAGGGTTAACCCCCTTTTTTATATATATATATATATATATATATATATATATATATATATATATATATATATATATATATATATATATATATATATATATATACACACACACACACACACACATAGCAGTTTCAGAGAAACTGCTATGTTTATAAATAGGTTAATCCAGCCTCTAGTGGCTGTCTCTTGACAGCCGCTAGAGGCGCTTGCGTGCTTCTCACAGTGAGAAGACGCAAGCGTCCATAGGAAAGCATTATGAATGCTTTCCTAGGAGACTGGCTGAATGCGCGCACAGCTCCTGCCGCGCATGCGCATTCAGCCGAAGAGGAGGAGGAGGAGGAGAGCTCCCCGCCCGGCGTGGAGAAAGGTAAGATTTTAAGCCTTTCCTCTCCCCAGAGCCCGGCGGGAAGGGGTCCCTGAGGGTGGGGGCACCCTCAGTGCACTATAGTGCCAGGAAAACGAGTATGTTACATAGTGATATTCAATGGTGCTATTTACCGACAAATGATAGTTTCAATAAACAGTTTTGATAAAGTACTTCATCACCCACCAAACGAAAACCATAGTAATCACATACTGACAACCACTAGAGGCACTTCTGCTGTAACAACCACATTTGACGCCTAACATAATCAAATACATAGTATTTTATTGGATACGCAGGCTCTGCACATCAGGTCCCCAATGCTCTCCTCTAAGAAGCACTGGATCAGCGACAAGGATACGGCACCTTCTCATTGTAGGAGATAGATTAGACAGCAGCACTGAGAGAGTATCGGCGCTGGGAAAAGGGAAGTAAAAACCTTTATTATCTTAATATTTGTGTGGCATTGAAGGTTATCAATGACACTAGAACATCCCGCAGCAGAAGTTATGTTGGCCCTGGTACCTTCCAGGGGAAAGTATTGAAACCGTATGAGAACGGTCGAGGAAGGCATTCGTTGGCTGAGAGTGAGACGTTCACCGCATGGTGCTTTGGTTTTTCCTTTAAACAGTAATACTACAAATACAGCAATATCTTCAAACAGAGAGCTATCCAATGGAGCTGAGTAAAGGACATTACGGATATAACTACAACTACATGTCTGTTCGTCCGCCCATTGTAAAGCGCTGCGGAATTTGACGGCGCTCTATAAATATCATAATAATAATAATAATCTGCGGTGTGTCATAACTAATGAAATAAAATGTACATTGTATATAATTAAATATATTATTATAATAATAATAATAACTAGGTTACCAATAAGCAGACCCCCAGCTGTTGCAGAACTACAACTCCCATGACACCTCAAGGCCTGCAAAGCATCACGGGAATTGTAGTTCTCCGCCAGCTGAGGGGTGTTTCCTCCCGGCCCCCCCAGTGTCAGTGCCCTAATCAGAGCCCCGGTTAGCAGCACTCACCGCCCGGGCTCCCACTTGTCACCAGCCTCTTCCAGCTCAGCACCATTCAAACACATGACGTCACCGGGTTACAAGTCACGGGGCGGGGCTTCCCATCCATTTCCGTTGCGGAGTGCAGCTCACACACCGGCTCGGTATTTCCACGAGAAGGCAGCCCTCTCCCCCCCTGTCTGACCGGGGCTCTCCTCCGCTGCCGGTAACCAGCTTACCAGGGCTCCTCACACACTGCAGAAAGGCCGGAGAGCCATGCGCTTCGCCGTTGCTTGGTAACAATCTCCACCAATCCGCTGGCGCGCCGGTATTTGGCGCGTAGCTATTGGTCTAGAGGGATCTCCTAGGCAACAGTAACGCCTCCTTGTTTACGACGCGCACCAATGAGCGTCTGACGCACCCGCCAGTTGGCGAGAGAGCTGATTGGAGAATTTGGCGGCCAATCGGAAGAGGAGGGTGACGTGCGGCGACGGTGACAGCTCCAGCAAGACGGAAATAGATGGATATGGATTAGGAGGGCGGGGCGGCCGAACGTGACGTCAGTTTAGGCACGTGATGTAGTGATTGCATCTATAAAGCCGCGCCCATAGAGCCGTAGTAAAGGACCCATATTGATTGAATCCACTGCTCAAAACAAAGATGGCTGCCCCAGCATCGTAACATAGTCTCAGTCATTGGTTGCTACTAGTTACCAACCCAAGCATTTCCGGGTTATCGGAAAGAATTGAAAAAAGATACATTTGCTTGAAATCCAGGAGCCAGTTTAACCCCTTAAGGACACATGACATGTGTGACATGTCATAATTCCCTTTTATTCCAGAAGTTTGGTCCTTAAGGGGTTAAAAAAATTTTTTAAAAAGCTTGCAGACAGTTTTTTTTTCTTTCTAGCAAAGCTTTATTTTCAACGACCAAAATAACAGATCTTAAAGTGACACTACATTCACCAGAAACACTACAGATATGGCTAGGCTGAGATCATCAAGATTGATGATCCCAGCCATTATCCCTGCGCTGTCACCATCACAACATGGATAAAAAAAACACACCTTTCCCATGCGATTGGAAGGGGGGTCCCCTAAACAGACACACCCTGATGCGAGGGGCGGGGGGGTGAATGCCTTCCTCGACCGTTCTCATACACTTTCAATACTTTCCCCTGGAGGCGGTCCCCTAAACAGACACACGCTGGCACGGACAGATATTTTCTCACACACTCACAAATTATTATTTTTTATTTAAGCCCACCCAGCCTCGCTACCTTTGGGAGAGCTGGAGTGGCTCCTTTCCCAGGGATCCAGTGGGGATGCGGTAAACTCCAAGCTTTTCTTGCTCTGCCATGGCGACTAGAAATGTTGTCCTGGTAATTGGGTGTGAGGCAGCCAGACAGGGGAGCACGGAGGCAGTGAGGAAGCAGTACTCTTTTTGCAGTTCTTGCTCTGCTCCCTCGCATGCTGTTTAATGATCTGGAATAAAACACTCCGGGCCCAGCGTCACTAAACAGCACGAGAGCAGAGCAAGAACTGCAAGAGGAGTACTGCTCCCTCGGCCACGCGCCTCTGCTGAATGGGCTGACAAACACCCAGGCGCCAGGACAACATTTCTAGTCGCCATGGCTACTGTAGTACCCATCTTAAAAAAAAATCTCTTGACCTGTCTGCCCCTTCCATAGTCCCGTATCCCTGCTCCCTTTTTCCTCAAAGCTTCTGGAAAGACTTGTCTTTACCTGTCTGACTTGCTTCCTCAATTTCAACTCTCTTTTTGACCCCCTTCAGTCTGTCTTCCACCCCCTCCACTCTACTGCGACTGCTCTTATTAAAGTCACTAACGACCTAATCATAGCTAAATCCAAAGGGCACTACTCCATACTAATCCTTCTTGGCCTCTCTGCTGCCGTTGACACTGTTGACCATGTTCTCCTTCTCAAAACTCTTCAATCACTTGGTCTCTGTGACACTGTCCTCTCTTGGTTTTCCTCCTATCTCTCCCAATGCTCATTCAGTGTCTCCTTTTCTAATAATACCTCCTCCCTTCATCCTATCTCTGTTGGAGTCCCCCAAGGCTCTGTACTTGGTCCACTTCTATTTTCTCTTTATACTGCCTCTCTTGGCAAACTTATTACCTCATTTGGATTCCAATACCACCTGTACGTTGATGACACTCAGATATGGCAATCCTCCCCGACCTCTCCCCTGCCGTCCTGGAACGTGTCACTGCTTGCCTTTCTTCCATCTCTGATTGGATGTCCTCCAGCTTTTTGAAACTCAATCTCTCTAAAACTGAACTCCTTGTCTTTCCTCCTCCTAATACTGATCCCCCTCTTTAACTCTCCCTTCAAGTGAGTAGTGCCCACATCAGTCCATCCTTGCAAGCGCGCTGTCTTAGCGTTATACTTGATTCTGGCCTCGCATCCAGTCTGTTACCGAATCTTGTAGATTCCACCTAAAAAACATAGCCCGCATCTGCCCCTTTCTTACACAAGATGCTACTAAGGAACTTGTCCATGCTCTAGTAATCTCTTGCATGGATTATTGTAAATCTCTCTTAATTGGTCTTCCCACAAGTCGTATTGCCCTGCTACAGTCTGTAATGAATGCTGCAGCTAGACTGATTTTCCTCTCCTGTCGCTCCTCTCCCCTCTGTCAGTCCTTCATTGGCTTCCTGTATCTTATAGGAGTCAATTCAAGGTACTAATCCACACCTATAAAGCACTGACCAATTCTAGCCCCTCCTATATTTCTTCACAGATCCATATGTATGCCCCTTCTCGATCTCTCCACTCTGCCCATGACCTTCTCCTGTCTGCTGCTCGCACCCGTACAGCCAACTCATGCTTGCAAGACTTCTTGCGGGTGGCTCCTTTCCTTTGGAATAGCCTGCCTACGACCATCAAGCTCTCCCCTAATCTTCAATCATATAAAAAGTGCCTCAAAACCCATCTCTTTAGGAAAGTGTATGGCCTTCCAGAGTAACCTCTACCGCATGAACCTGTCCCTTGCGCTCTCCTAAAGGGCAGCACTCTACTCTCCTCTCCAGCTCTGCTTCACTCCACCTTGTTTGATTGCTACCTCCTGTCCTGTTGTGTTTTACGCCCCCACCTTCTATAGACTGTAAGCTTGTTTGAGCAGGGCCCTCTTCAACCTATTGTTCCTGTAAGTTTTTGTAATGGTCTCAGTTATTGTTAAATTTTCCCCTTTGATAATATTGTAAAGCGCTACAGAACATGCTGGTGCTATATAAATGGTGGTAATATTAATATTAGTCACCATGGGGACCTGGGATTTGACAAGCCCTGGATTAAATGATGGGCCTGGTTCGAGGAAAATGTATACATGTGGGGTATCATTGTATTCCACAGTAGCAGCCTAAAAATATGTGGTGTTTGCAGTAGAGGGGCTCAGGAGTGGTTTGTGAATTTCTCCAAAATAAAGCATGTCAAAAAAAATTCAAACACAAAAATAACTAATTTGACTTTTTTTTTTTTTTTTTAAATAAAATGTTTAAATGCAGGATGTACGTTCTGCAAATTATATGCTTTTAGCAGTTTTGGATTCTGTGACTACCATTAAAATTGTAATCTCAGCATGCCAAATTTTACAAAGTTATTGCTTTAAAACCGTAATTCACTCCTTACAGAATTTTTTTTTTTTTTTAACTTCTAAAAATTCAATTCATAGACCTATTGGGCATTTAAACAATCAGGACTAATTTGTGAATTTATGTTGAGTTAGTTTTCTTTACTTGCACGTGGTGTGTAGAAATTATTGCATGTAAAACAGACTTTTTATTACAGTTTCTCTCAGGGTATCAAAGAAAATCTCTATTTCTCCTTTTAAAATCATATAGAATATGTGTGGGTGCATTGAAACAGAAAAAGGGAAAGTGCGGTAGAATGAATGCAGGGCAAAAACTCCAGAAATGCCTTGGTCACAAACACGTTGCACCTCCATAAAGCCTTGTTCCTTAAGGGGTTAACATTGTTTTATTTGTTTATGCTTTACAAATTGTTTTCTTTTTTTTGAATGGAGGGTGTTAAATATCTCACAGGTTACATGGTACACGGTACAGCAAGTAGTCAACCTACTTGACAACTTACTTAGGGGCCTCCCTGTAGGGCTGGCACATTGGTTGAGAAGCACCTGAGCGCTCTCAGCCAAGTGTATCCTTGCAAGACCAGGTTTATTTCAGAACAGAAGCTTCTGAATTAAGAGGAAGAGGCCACAGGCAGCATGTAGACCTCAAATAAGTTGTAAAATTACTAGTCTACTTAATGTGGGAGGGGGCTAGGCATTTTTGCTACCAGAGCCCAGGGCCGCCACCACCACGGAGTGACAATGATAGTTGTCACAGGCCCACCTGTCCTTTGCAACTGTGCACATATTACAGTGGCAGGACTACACCAGTGCAAACACACAGAGGACTGCACACTAGGGTGGCCCATTCACTTAGGGCCACCAAATAGGTACTGATGAGCAGATGCACAGTCAGGCACCAGGGCACGTTAAAAGCTGTACTGGACACCTGTAATATTGGCCTGCAGGGAGGAAGTGACAGCCAGTCACTTCCTCCCAGAGAGAAAGAAAGCACCGCGCAGGAGTGAGGATGACAAATAGCATGGAGGGGGGTGGGAGGGCAGGATTGAGCTGCTGCAGGACCCACACACATCAGCCCCAGCCAGCAACACCCCAAGCAAGTCACGCTCCTGCAGAAAAAATGTATACTCATAGGAGGGTGGCTGCAAATATAAAAATTATGACACTTATGTGTCTGTTCGTGTGTATGAGCCAGTGTATTTGTGTGTATGTGTGTCAGTGTATACACTACACACAAATGCACGCCAACATTCACACACACATAGACCATATTAAGACAAGCTTGCATTCAAACACACAAACACTGCTCAGTGCAAAGTACAACCCTACAAGGAAGGGTAAATTGTAGTTCCCCAGCTGGCAAAGCATTGTGGGACTTGAACAACTGATGGGGATCTACATTTTTGTCACCCTTGTGCAAGAGGGGGGCTCATAAAAATAATTTTTGCACCAGGGCTCTCTCTACGTTTGTTCCAGCACTGCTCCTGTGGGCTCTCGGCAACTTGTATAGTGAAGAGAGGGCTGATCACTCATGATTTTCATCTTCCAGAAGCTCTATCCAACTCTCGTGAGTCCCTGGACATCAGTGTTGCTGTGGGTTACCATTGCAATGCTCTGCACGTCACACAGACCATACTGAGGTGGAGAAGAGCTGATGGAAGCTAAAGATCATGCTGGCTGGGCCCCCTCCTCACTACAGAGCATCTGGCAGCCTACACAATGCCATTGGACCCACAGGGAGTGTAATGTACCCCCTCCCTGACCACATGCAAGGGGTATGGAGGAGAAATAAAATATATTAATACATTTTAAAATAATAATAAAAAAAATATATATTTTTTTGTGTAAGATGAATATAGGGGCAGGAACTGTGGGACCAAGAACTTGAGCTGTGTCAGGGGCCCCAAAATTTCTGATGGCAGCCCTTTCATAGCCACTACAGTGTGCGGTTTGTAAACTAACCTTATAGTGCTACCCACAAATAGGCTGTGAAACTGGTTCAGTGGTCCAGGTTAAAAGAACCCTTTCTATCTACTCGATGACTATCAATTCAGACACCATCTTTATTTCTCTCCTTGGAGAAGGCGGCATTTGACAGACTGTTCTTTTTAAAAAAAATTAAAATAAAAATCTCTTGTGAAGAGTGCCCACTCCCTTCATTCGTTTGCTTTATCCCTTAAAGGTTTTTGTAAGACTAATTTGTAAGGTGGTTCGGCCATAAAAAAAACAGAAAAACAAACTCAGTTCCATCAGAGAGTGCAAGTTCTCACTGTATCCCGATCCTCCTTAAATCTATAGCAGCTAAGGGACTAAACTTTATATGTGCAGCGTTTCCATGCCACCATGACCACTTCAAACCTATAAAGTAGTCATGGTACTTGGAGAACCCTTTAAAAAAAAAAAAAAAAAAAAAAAGGTATTTCGAAAGTTAAAATGTTCCCTTTTTTGTCCTAAGTTAAGGTTGGGTCTCCCTTGGGTAAAAATTCAAGGTATGGGGGGGAGCCATAAAAACATCTAATCTGGTGCTAGGACAGTCTCCTTGATACACACAGATCTGCGCACATCCATTTTAATAGTCTCTAGTTAAAAGAGAAACACTCAGGGCTTAAGGCACATTCAGCGAATCCAGTGCTTCTCTATGAAAAGGCAATAGCTGCATTCAGAAGTATGACACACAGTATGATACAAAGGTTCTCTGGAAGAAGAGCCCCATATATCCAGACCCTCTATTTTTAAAACAGAATGGCAAACCTCTAATTTACCGCCCCAAACCTATTATTAATCCTCCAATTCTTTTCAGATTTAGCTGGCTACCAGGTGAGTATCAAAAGTCCAGGCTCATCCTTTTACTTCCGCAATCACATAGACAAACTATCAGATTTACAACCGTCACCTCAACACTATTTTTTTAATATAATAAATAAGAGAAACTCATCTCCACCTTTAGTATACGACAGGATGCTTCAACCGTGGACCCTCCATAGCACTGACCTCAATGCTCTTGTTCATGGTGGCGCTTCCTAGGGATAGGTTCAGATTAGTAAAACTCACCTTTGCATCCACCCTCCTGGAGTAACAGCTTAGAAATCACCAGGAGTCCTTGCAAATTATGCAATGTCCCTAGATGATGACAGTTCCATTTTAAGAACAGTTTGACAACTTACGTTGGTTGTACTTTGACATAAAACGTACATGGTGTTAAAAGGAACAGAAAGTAATGCTAAGTTTTTTGTGGTTCAACTAATATCAACTTACACCTTGGGTCAGACGGTGTTTGAAAACAGAGTCTCTATGGTCTTCCCAGATTCACTCCCTGCCCAGAAGCGGGGAAGATCAGAGTTTATTTTCAAATACGGATAATTATATACATTAAAAAATAAAATGAAAAAGCTAAGAAAGTAGTAGTGGCAGGACATGTGCGATCCTCGCTTCTCAGCGTCACATTTGTGATTTTGTTTTAAGGCGGTATCGTTACACATGTGCGCAGATGTCTAAGTTTTTGTGCATTTCACAGTGGTAGCGCACGTGCGCCTGGCTCTCCTGGACGTTACAATGTGTGACATCAGTGGAAGGAAGAGCTGATACGCACGTGTGTAGTTTATTTTTGACAAAGAATATTGGGGCATTTAAAGAAGTCAGGAGATGGCAACAGATCAGACATCTCCTGAAAAATCCCAGATGGACCCGGGATGAAACTAGTCGAGTGAGCAGAGCACTGGATGTTCCCCCTCAAATGAACACTTGGTCTACAGTCAGAATACTGGAAACCAAGATAATTGTGACCTCTGGGTTTCCAGGATTTTACCAGACTTGTCAGCCTGTGTGATGGTGGGATTCCAGCCCAGCTTATTTATTCTGAATTTGTGCCATCACCTGTGTGCTTATTTACTATTTTATTATTGTCTAATAAATTATACATACTACTCTGTTCTCCCTTGTTTAATATCAGATTTTTGAGAGCTGCAATATGGACAACTGCAAATTATTTCTATTTTAGTCACTGGTGTCTGGCGCCCTCTAGTGTATCTGGTATTTACATATTGTGGTTGTTTAATAAAACAAAACCGTGTTGAGTTGTAGAACGCTTTTATTCTTCTCAGCCAGATATTCCAGGGGTGCTGTAGCATAGTCATGGGTTTAATATAATATGGCCAGATGGTGGAACTGAATCCCCATATTTATTTGCGGCGATATGAAATTTTACGTAGCCTTGTAAAATCAAAGAAAAAAAAAAAATGTGTGTGCACTTCCTTCATCTTGCACTCTCCAGCAGCTCGTCTTTTCCTGTCGCAGGTTGCTATGGCAACACTCCACATAGCACTCAATGCGGCTTGCGAGAAGAAAAGACATGCTGCTGCTGGAGGGTGCAAGATGACTCCTGGGTCCTTCTTCACTATAAGCCTGCTGTAGCCACCAGACTACCAGGGAAATGTGTCTCCCCCCCACCCTTCCTGACCACAAGGAGGAAGCAGGGATGGGGGGGAAATAGTGTGATGTGTGTGTGGATGCAGTGTGGGATAAGTACTGAGGGAAGGGGGTTGCAGTTTGTTTTTTTAATTAGTTGGGCTTATTCCCCCATCCCAGCCTCTTGCCTGGGATGGGGGAATATTTATAAAAAAAAAAACTGCACCTCTTTCTCCCCCAGTACTTATCTTACACAACAGACACTGTATCCACTACACACGTTACAAAAAAACCCCATACACTTCACGCATTACACAAACACGCACACTACATGTACTACACACAGTACATCCAGTATAAAAACACACCATGTTTGTACACATCTCAGCATCTTGCCAACACTACACACACACCTAAGTATATATATATATATAGCGCGAGGGCTTGCACTCCTGGTGTAATCCTGTGGTGCCGGTCTGGCAAGGATCATGTAGACATAGCAGAAATGACCGCACTCCAAGGACTTTATAGAGATTTTCTAATAAAATGTAAAGTCCTTGGAGTGCGGTCATTTCTGATATATATATATATATATATATATAGAGCGCACTACACATAAATACACAACAGCATTCAAATGCCAACACTATATACAAACACACTCCTACATTCACTCACATACGCCATACAAAAACATGCTTACATTGAAACACAAGCACTGCTCAATACATTAAAAACATTGTGGTTTTTTTTTCCCCCTTTACATTTTAAAGTTGGGGAGGGGGTGCCAAATTTAGGATCCATGCTGGGTGCCAAATGCTACGCCCCTGAAGAGATGAACATTAACTGAAGCTATGCAAGAAAAATTGGGGATACGCAAACAATCAATAAAGAGAGGAGGGATATTTTGATATAGCTTTTTGCCACTATGGAGATCTTACAATGTGTTTTGACATTTAGTAGATAGTTCAACAGTCCAGTAGAGGTATGAGAAATGATTTCATTATTTAAATGCTGTTCTTAAAAAGAATTCTCAGGAAGGGTGAATTAAAGTGCAGTTCCACCACCTTTCAAGTCACCTGGAACAACACAGTTGCAAATAGAAGCACCAGGGAAAATGTAGGGTAGTCAAGAAAGATTGTTCAGAACTCGTGGCAGACAAAACATTACCACCACATTTGCACAATGCACTCTAAAGCACTCAGTCTCCACTTTCACTCTTTATAAAACGGCCAATTTCAAGAAAGATTGGCACTTAAAAAATTTTATAAAAAGATTCCAAGTTGCCACATTCCAGCTGTTGATCAGGCTCTTCTCTGTTGCTTTGTGCCCCAGCAAAAAGTGTAATAGAATGCTTTTTATAGAGACATTAGTTTCAACGGTTTCTTGGTAAGTTAACTTTATTTTACTGCTGGGAGTGGGCAGGAAACTTCAACTCTCCAGCATTTTTAAATACATTAATAAAAAGTTGGAGCATTTTTTTTGTAACCTTTCTGAAGATGCTGAAAATCATTGATGCCATTAACAAAGTCACATGAGCTATACTTTTAAATTTAATTTTACTTACCGGATAGGGGAATTAATAAAGTATTATGCAGGGACATAATGCCAAGTGTATGTGCATGGCCCTAACAACCCATTATTCAATTGTAACGTAAGCTCAGTGACATTTATAATACAACACATTCTACATCAGACTATTTCTAGTGTGTCCAAGGGATTCCCACTTTCATAGGGTTTTTAACCTTTGATCAGGTCTGGTCAATATGTGTCATTGAAATAGAGTTCCCAGAATACACAATCAGCTCATCCGTGGGAGTTAATTTATGAAGCTTAGAAATAGGTGTATATATATTTTTTTTTTATTTTAATATAGGTCATTAGAGGAGAAGACAGTTACTATGTTGCATGAGAGATGATAAAAAAAAAACCAAAAAAACCACAAACTGAAAATATAGTAACAGTTTAAAAAACATAGGGAGGGAAGGGGGAAACCACATCGAAAAAAAATAAAAATAATAGGAGACAAATCTAATTTCAAACATGAGTTAGAGCGGTAAATCCTGCACAATTTTGAAACAATTATGCTTTATTTATTTTTTTAGTATAGGTTTACTTTATTAAGGTTTATGGAATGTCACCATACAGACATATCCAGAAATACATTTTGGGATGTCTACATGGATACACAGAAAAGAGATTTTTAAAGACCTTTTTTCCTTGTGAAAAAGAGAAAAAATGACTAGTAAGGATCTATATGCAGAGATGTTCACATCTAGTCTAGCAAAGCAGATATAGCAACATATACATAATGCATAGCTTACCTGCAAGACTGCAACTTTGCTTATATATAAAAAAAAAGGAGGTGAGACTTCTAGGAAAGGAAAAAAAAACAACAAAAAAAAAAAACCCCAAGAATGTCAGGAGTACTGTTTAATTAAAAAATTATGGAAAAAAAAAACAAAACACAAAACAGTAACATTTACAAATGCAATAAACACTTCCAGTAACATTGTTTAAATAGTGGGATCCAAGTGACCTGTTCATGCCAGAAAGCTGAAGCATTCCACTCATGTAGACCTAGTGCTCCCAGACCATTATTAAAAAAAACAAAAACAAAAACGCATCATGGATAATTGACAAGGGAATTACACAGTGCAACCGAGCTAGAAGTTCTCCAACTAAACTAGATTTCCAGCTTGGTTACTTTACTCTGGATTGGACAATTCCCTTGTTAAATCTCCACAACTCTGTTGAGTAAACGTAGATGCAATTCTTTAATCATTCATATAAAAGAAGCCATTTCTAGTAATAGCTGTGGATTTGGAAACTAAGAGGTACAATGAAAGCACGTGGAGGACTAGCAGAATCCGGTTTACAGTAATATCTCTGGCTCTAGAGAGATGCTATATATATTAATTATATGTTGTATTCCCTAAAAAAAAAAAAAAAAGTGTAGAGGACCAAATATCAACATTTAGGCTTAAATAGTCCGGCTGTGACTATAAAATTTACAAATCAGAATTTTGTTTAAATTTTCTAAAATTTGTATTTAGTGAATAATTATTCCATTAACTAAACACCCTTTACGATGGAAATAAATACAATTAAATGAATGCTCATTCATACAAATTTAAAGTCTACGTCAAATACTGCATGTGAAGGCCTAGGGTTATTTTAGTGATGGTGTGGTGTTTCCCAGGGATTTTGGATAGGGAAGACAGGCAGCTGGAACAAGAGTGGCAAAATAGGTCCTAAGAGAGACCCCTTTGTGCCTTAAAAAAAAAAAAAAAAAAAGTTGTAAATATTATCAAGCACATATTCTTGTTTTCTATTGCTTCTGGCACAACAATCCAAGCACCATAACCACTACATTGCCCTTAGTCCCTTCTCGCAATTTAAGCAAGTCAAGCCATTTGCCAACGCCTTTGTTTATACCTGTGGGCTGCTCCTTGCAACCTAAGAAAGTCAGATTGCCAATGCCATGGTTCTTACCTGTACTCTGCCTAAACTACAGCCTACACTCGCCAGAAGCTCTGTGTGAGCTAAGCCTAGCAGTGTAGGGAGTTTATGGCTCTCCAGGCAGATGAGACGAGATAGGGAGCAGCACCCAGTAGACCCAAGAAAGGTTATCAAGCCATTCTAAAAATGGATTGGCATGCCAGGACACTGCTTGCATAGTCGCCACTCTAACATGCTGTAGAGGCCATGGTGTTTGGAGTGTTCTTACTATACCTCATCTGCACTTACTGAAAATGTATGGTTTAAAAGTGAAACAAACTAATGCTGCATAGCTGGTTGGATCCTTTATAAACCCCACTCTAAATGCAAAGGACTGGTATAGTGGTCATCAGGACACCTTCACTAGGGACAAAAAAAAATGTGCACGTTTTAAGCTAGAATGGCACAATTTCTAAACAGAAAAGGTATTTTAGCCTGAAATGTACAATTCCCTTGTCAATTCTCCACAACATCCCTTTAGTGCGGGGGTAGACAACCATCGTCACTCCAGATGTTGTGGACTACAATTCCACAGATCTGCCAGTTTTGGAGTACTGAAGGTTGCCTACACCTGCTATACTGAATAACCTCAAAAAGAAAACAATTGGATCAATTCAACATTTTCATATTTGTCAATTTAGAACAAAAAAAGGGTATGCAGGAGAAAATGCAGTTTTACAGCTTCCAAATCATACATTGGATCATTCATCACCCATGTAGACATTATTCCTCAAATGTTCAGTAAACATCACACTGTAAAAATTCCCATGTTTGTTCCTCTGGAATCAAAAATAAAACCCAAAACAAGTTTACCATGTATATATGGTCAGAACTGTAAAACAAGGAGTGACAAAAGCAACAAAGTATTCTAGGGAGTATTCTGCACTATATAAAATTCTACACACAGGCACAATTTCTACTTTGGTATGAAAACTTGATACCCTAGAATACCATCCTGCAGACTGCAGTGCATTTTTAATACATAGATACAGAATACTGCTGGAACCAAGTAAACACAAGTAAAAAAACAAAAAAACAAAACTAATGCTGGACAATGTTTTGATTTTTTTATCTTGGCACCTGATATTCCTGATTTAAACTTCTCATTATGCTCAGCTTGCATGGCATCATGGAATACATGTTCAGGACCATCTGGGATGCCAAACCATCACCCAATTGGAACCTAATGGCCACAAACTTTTCTCTTGCAGAGTAATGCACACAGTTGTGCTTCAGTACACGGTAACTCTTTCTTCCCTGAGAACGGACACCCAAGTGCACTACTGGGCTGATTTTCAGGACAGTTTAATAGCAGTCGCAATTAACATGGACGGAGAGCAAGGAAGAAATCTATAGAATACATTTCATCCTCTGAGAATAATGCAACTTTTTTGTGTGTTAAATTTAAAATCACCCCTTTTCTTTCTAAAGGAAAAAAAACAAACAAAAACCATTCAAGTCCTACAACAAAGTTTAAAGTTGAATGTTAAGCAAAAATGTAATAATTACATTTATCTTGATATTGTGGGATAGCGAATTCTTAAATGTAATTTTATGATTAAGATTTAGGCCTAACTGCATTCTCCATTTCTTTATACTAACCAAATCTAAGAAAAACAAAGAGTTTGTGCCCCCCTATGACAAATGAAATTAAAGGGGGGTGAGGAGAGGGGGGAATTAAAAAGGCACACCTGTGCTATTAGCATTTTAAACTCTATGACTCCGCTGTCATCTGATCTGTCACTCTTGCGATTTACATTGAATAGCTGAGGTCTAGCATGTTTGACCACCGTTCGCATTGTAATTTAGGTAACAAAAGTTTCTTAATGCATTAGGAAATTAACATTTAGACCCCAACCTCTCCTGAGCAGGGAAGACAGGCATCATACAATGGTAAGCGTGAATAATAGAGCTCTATATATAGATTTTATCTGAGATATATATATGTGCGTGTAATATATATATTTGTATATTTATATAGCAATATAAATATATACAATTCTGTGGATGCATAACAGGTCCACAAGTCCAGACTTCTTTTTAAGGAGGGTAAAGGGGCTACAAAGTGATGGAGGCATACAATTTGATTGCATTGATAAGTTTCCTCTGTGCATTTCCAGCTATGGAAAGTTTGGTGGGGAAAAGGGTACCACAGTATTCCTTCACCTGCCATAACTGTGGTGGAACAAGCACAAGCAGAGCCTGAGTAGGGTCAAGTTTTGTCCACAACAGCAGCCATTTGGTGACTTAAAGAAAAATATTTGTGGAGAGCTTAGCTCCAACACACAAACCTTGGTAGCGTTTTACATCAGAAGTCCCCCAATCTGTCATATTGAAGTTTCGCCGTTTCTTTTATCGGTTGAGGGTCAATACTATTGTCTGGTTTTCGGCACAAGACTCTATAAGTGCAGATTTACTGTGCTAAATTTTAAAAGGCCAGATGTCTTCCTGCCTTGTCCTCTCAGGCAAGCAGGTAACAGACAGTTGTACGTTGACAATAAACAGGGAGATATTTTCATGAAAGGAAAGTAGAACACAGCCTGGAGATTAAATAGGAAAACTTAATTTGGTTTACTATGAAAAAGAAAAGTGCAAACAGTTAACGTACATCCACTGTGGCACTCTTGTCATTGTGTGCATGAATTACCTCTCCAAGCCCTTACATCATCTTGAAAATCACCATTTAAAAAAGGTACAGGAGTGCAAGGAGCAGGAACCGTGGACGAGCATAGAGGCCTCATGGACAAGTGGTCCTTTGTAGACATTATTGGTTCTCATCTCGAATGAGCTCCAGGATGCTAATGAGACTACGCAGGCCCAAAACATACCCTTTGTCTGGTCCATCATGCACTGTGAGATCATCACGAAAGCCTTTGTAGGTGCTATGGGCAAAATCTATCATACGCACATCCACTTTGGGTACTGGTTCCTGAACCATGGAGTCAGTTGACCTTGGGTGGTCCCTGCCATCATATATAATCAGAAGGGAACTTGAGTAGAAGCGATAAGAAGCCTGGATCTCCAGCACAGCTGTAAGGCGTTTCAGCTTGCTCAGGATTGGTTCAAACAGGTCCCTACGCAAATTGACACCGTTGTGAAGGTACTGATAGAGCGCCTGTCTGAAACCCTCTGCACTCAGTCCACGCCCATAGTACTTGTTCAAACACAGATAATGCCCTGTGTCCATCTGGAAAACCTAGAAATAATAACAAAACAGTCTACATAAATAGTGCAACAGCTAATAAATACACACATTTCAATTTAGGCTGAATTTAAAAGTGATAGTATACAAAACTTGCAAGGTATAGAGAGATATTGTACTGTGCATCATATTTAATAGCACAATACTTTAATAAGTCTCCCCCCAATGTGTTCCCGGGCAGTTTATTTATGGTCATTTTTTAAATTTTATTTACATGCAATATTGTTTTCACCTTCATATCTAGAAATCACTTGAACATTATTTTAATGTGTCCCTGCCCATAACAGAAGCGTTCTGATAATGGCAATTAAGAATAGAGTCAAGCTAGGGTGACTAAGATTGGTACCTGCATGCCACACACCCTCACACCAAGTGTGGCTGATGTACTTTGCTCACACTTCTTCATTTGCCGCGCTGCTTTCTCTTCAGAAGCATCATCCCCATGCTGTCTTGTGCCCATCTTAAGGTCCAGCACACATGGGAACTTGAAATGGTGTACCACATTTTCTAAGAGAAGAAACTCTGATAGGGCAGTGGAGTTAAGGATCTGAAAACATCTTGTGACAAAGTATTATATGAGAGATAGATAGAGATAGAGAGAATATATATATATATATATATATATATATATATATATATATATATATATATATATATATATATATATATATATATATATATATATATAGAGAGATATAGATAGAGATATAGATATATATATATATTTTTTTTTTCCAATATCCCCTGCACTCACGCTTAGTAAATATCCAGTTTGCCGGGTGCCATAGCCTAGACTCGAATAGTACAATCTGCCAAAAAAAAAAAAAAAGCTGCTCACCGGTCTTTAAAAAAACTCCAATGCTTTAATCAATTCAAGTTAAAATGAGAAACCAACGTTTCAGTCCCCGCTCGGGACTTTCCTCAGGGTAGCAAAACATAAAAAACATCAAATACATGACAATATAACATCAAACACGCTCGGGTGCTCCAGCGAGACCATAGGTCAACACAACCCCGTTACAGCCAATAGCGCCCACAAGGCATTGACCAGACAAGCGATAACAGTACAAGGTATCTCTTGAGAGCCCCACTCATGGTCCTGACTCACTACACGGGGCGCAATACAGGGATAGGATTGGTCGTTGCGCGGCAAGGTGTCCCACGGAGTACACGAGTGTGAGCATAAACACATGCCAACCGACCGCCTCCCCCCCCCTCGAGCCCTGTACCCCTCCTGCCTGCGCACGTCCCACCAACGTCAACGCATCCCCCTTTCCCCTCTCTTCTATCCCCCGACAAACACGACAAAAGCACACACAGGCTCAGAACAGGAGGAACATCTCTCATACACGCGAAGGTACAGGAATGCACATCCCACAAAATCTCTGTTAATCGACAAACAAATGTACTAACTGTGAATCTTTGTGGTTTTTGCTGTGTATGACAGTACCCACTCTACGCTCTCTCTTTGTTCTGTAATCTCATATATGTCATAAATAAAGAATTTATTAAAATAAAAAAAATACATGACAATATATAGCATAAATGTAATTGAATTAAACTCACCCAGGTGCAGTGTGTTCATGCTGAACCTGATCCGGTGTACTTCCGGGTATGCGCGCGCATACGTGCACGTAAGGGGGCGGATCTTATTCACGTATGCGCGCGCATACCCGGAAGTGCATCGGATCACGTTCAGCATGAACACACTGCACCTGGGTGAGTTTAATTCAATTACATTTATGCTATATATTGTCATGTATTTGATGGTTTTTATGTTGTTTTGTTACCCTGAGGAAAGTCCCGAGCGGGGACTGAAACGTTGGTTCTCATTTTAACTTGAATTGATTAAAGTATTGGAGTTTTTTTAAAGACCGGTGAGCAGCTATTTGTTTTTATATATATGATATATCTATCTTACATCTGGGGCTATCTGCAGTACAAGGTTAAATAGGGCCATGGAATGAGGCACCTGTGACAGAGAGGGGTGGAAAACCAAGGCCTAGACTACCAAAATATATTTATATATGAAAACCAGTGGGCTGCATTGATTGAACATGTATAAAAGTACTTTTTTTAATTTAATAGATATAAAAAAATTCCATAGAAGCCTGCATGCCAGAGTAAAGTTGCAGTTCGGTGCCCGGGGATCATCACAATTACACAAAAGCATATTGTTCTTCATGACAGCACTCCAAGGACTTATTGAGGTAGTAGACAGAATTCCTGACAAAAAAAAGTAGTGTTTAAACGGAAAAGTCGATTTTATTTATTTTTATATAGTGTAAATAAAAGCCAAGTTTTATTTTTGTACTACCTCAAGAAGTCCTTGGAGTGCGGTCTTGGAAGAAAAAAAAAAAAATACAATTAAAATAAATATCTATACATATTCAAATAATAGGATGCCCAAATCAGTGAAATTAAAAGGATTAAAGGTGCACGACGACTGAAGTTGACTGCTATAAAAGTTCTCCCATAGATCGCTATGCGAGAACCTGCACCAGTCTCTTGTCATATCGCATTAAGACAGTACAGGATCTAATACCAAGGGGTAGGTGCTGTAAAGGTTGATCTGGTAAATGCAATGTTTGCAAATCACAGCAGCTATGATATCTTGGGAGAAGGGATTACCTGATATAATACAATTCAGCTCTCAAAGTAAAATGGATTAAAAGAGGTTTATGTTAATTTCAGATCATTCAAGAAAGATACTGTACAGTTTCCTCTCTTTGGATTCAGAACGCATGCGGTTCAGTTGCTGCTTGTGGCAGCGGAGGCTCCAAGGGTTGTAACTGATTCTTTCGGAGCTCATCTCACTGTTGCCATCCAGCATTTGAAAGGGAACTTCTGAGTGCATCACTAGCTCCAGTTTTGGGCTCTTCATCTCCTGGGCACTGCAAGATTAAAGAAGACTAAGTAAACAAAGTCATTAGATCCCATGAATTTTAATACATGCTGTCTCTCTCATCCACCAGTGTGGTCTACAGTGATAAATGTCAGGCAAGTATTTGAGACTTAATCCTTTAAGTGCATAGCTAAATGGACACCATGAAAATCTACTTAAAACTAATAAACTCACACTACAGACCTTTCTAACACTGATGCCAGACATCAAGTAATAAAGTGCATTGCAACAAGATAGGATTTCCCACTCAAAAGTTGATCTTAAAATTTGTGAGATTATGCCACCTGACCAAATTGCCAGCTTTCTATTTTCTTTCAATTAGATAACATGTGCATGCCATAAGACTCGAGACTCTTTATTGCGATTGCATCTAAGAACTGTTCAACATTTTGTTATGTACCCAGATTAACTGCATTTGCACCTTATGGAAACTTCTCCTATGCAATTGCTGGTTGAAATAAATAACTGCAAACAAACGTGATCCTCCATTATATGAGTGGTAATCAAGCTGGTTCAAACACATTCCCACTCGTATAATGGAGGATCACAATTTGTTTACAGAAATAATATATATATATACATATACACATATATATACACACACAGGACTGCACTCACCTGAACATGTATGTATATCTATATAAACAAACACTCACACAAACCAAGAAAGTAATGGTGGCGAAAAATGTGACTGAAATCCCCTTCCACCTGAAGTCAGTGATGTTACTACTGCAAGGAATTCTGGGTGGGCATATGCAATTAGTACAACAAAGAATTACCTTTTTGCCTCTAAACAATGAAACAGCTGTCCATGAGGGTTTACTGGCTTTGCATCTCTTGTGTTTCAAAGCTGTTGTACACAGCAAACATACTCCAAGGAATCCATGTTTAACCCCTTAAGGACACATGACATGTGTGACATGTCATGATTCCCTTTTATTCCAGATGTTTGGTCCTTAAGGGGTTAAAATGGAATAATGAGGCAAAGAGGTGAATCTTTGTTGAACTAATTTGCATATGCCAACCAAAAATCACTTGGAGTAGAAACCACTGAAATTTTAGATTTCTGTGGGAAAAGCAAGTCTAGTGGCTTGGCCGGTGTGCAGATCTGTGTTTAACAATGTACTGACCAAAGGTGGAAGGGGTTTTCAATCACATTTTCACCACCATACCGGTTTGTGTGTGTGTGTACCAAATAGGCACTTGATAAATAATAAAAAATACATATTACATCAAACACATATTTGGTTTGTTACACATACATAAACATGTGTTAAATACGCATTATGTCAATAACAGTTCTGTGGTACATTAGACATAATTAAAAAAAATTTATATGGAAAACTCCACTCTGACATTAAAAATGCATTCTCAAAATATATATGCAAGCCATTTTGTGCATATATACTTTGCCAGGATACACTGGGGTAAAATGTTTGTATCAGTGTGTACGGTTTTTATTTATTTATTTTATAGTTTACTAGTAATGAGACATTTACCCAAATTACTCTGAGATGGGCGCACACTAGAATCTCCACTTACATTAGAATCACTGACAAATCCATAAAGAAAAACCGCATCATAGCAAAGGTTACATGACATCCCCTGTAGTTCCATTTAGTTTTTTTAAGTGAAAGTACATAAAATATGTCTAATACCTTTCAGAGTTCTCCCCAGTTAATAGTGACCAATCATCCTTATGTTCAGTGCTTGCAGCATTGCTATTCGTGCGATGGAGTCCACGGCGGGAGTGTTTGCGTCTTGAGTGGTCCCTTTCAGGGGTTTCTTCTTGATCCATGGACTCACTCTCCACAAAAGGGTATGCGACAAGGTTAATGTAACCATCACTGTCACCTTCAAAGCAGACAGACACCACACCTGAAAGGACAAGAGATTACTTTGAACCTGTAACTTAAGTTTACCATTACACAAGATATATAAAAATAAATAAAAAGGGTTGTGTGACAATACCATTTCCTACATAGCATAAAATACAGTACTGTAGGACTGCTGTAACATTGTATGTTCTATTTCATCAAACAAGGTTATCGAAAAAGATTAAACCACAGATATGCAATATTCATTACTCTCCAGTAAACCAATATTTGCCAATGACTAATGCAGGCTGTGATAATAAATAATGGTGGCCAAATACATTTCCCAGTTTTATGAAATCAATGTACTATGGGTACAGACAGTTTAAAAAGATTATATTTATGTCAAACACATGACCAGATGCATCATAGTTACATCAAGATAAATCTTTCAAAATCTAGACTGAAGTAAAGAAAAGAAGTAGTCAGCAGAACACATTTTTATTGCAACAGAACATATTTGAGCATAATAAACAAAACAAATGGCTGAAAGCTTTGCATAGTAACACCTTATGGAGTTCATGAATAAAGAATATAAAATGTATGCAGTCTTAAGGGTACCAATTTCCAGATGAGTCCTTCACCTTTGTACTCGGGGGTAAATTCGTTCATCTCAGGTGGAAGAGATTCGTAGAAGCGCTGTTCCCTGGCTATAAGTGGTTTGCACACAGTATGGTCATCGTAACGCATCATGCTGCTGTGCCCTCCCACCTGATGAATGAACGGTTCCAGGAGAACCCCTCGGCCCCTGTCGCATACTGCGCTCTTAACGCACTGCCCCACTTCCATGGTTTGACAAACACACATTGCGTTGGATGCCCGACGCTTGGCGGGGGCATGGAGAGGGGCACGGGGCCTGGCAGCAGCACTGAAGAACAAAAGGTTGTCGGTTGCAGGACCTTCACACTCTTGTCTTGACTCACTCAAGGGATCTGAAAGAAAAAAGACAAACATTAACCATTAGAGAAAAAAATAAAAAATTCAAGGCCTTTACTCAAAAGTTTCTTCAGAAGATCACTTCACAAAAAAATAAAAATAAATAAATAAATAAATTTAAAAAAAACAAAACAAAAAAAACAAAAAAAAAACCACACCCACACAACCTCCACGTAGAATTAAATTGAGAAAATTTATAAAATTACCAAGCTGAAATTTTAACTGTAAAAAGTTACAAAGATGCAGATATGCATATTTAGTAATTTAACAACAAATACAAAAAAAATAAATAACACAATGATCCTAACCATTACCCTTTTCCCAATATTATCGACATTACATTTTTTAGTTTTATTACTATAAAAGGCTGCAGACATAGCTCACCCATCCAACACATTACAAAGTTACAGTTTGCACCATAAAATGAGCACATTTATTCAATAATTCAAGTACTGAAACAGACCTACACTTTCTCTTTCATGAACTTGTATGGCTGGATTTTAATGTTTGACTTCTGCAATATACTAGTACTCAATGATAAACTAGAGTTAAAAAAGTAATAATGAAAGATACTACCTTTCTGTGTCTGGTAGGTCCCAATCACACAGCTATTATCAGCCTTAAGTAAAGTCCATTCTGTTTATGTTCACTGACCGATTAAGCCAGTGCTTTAGCCATTCACAAGAAAGAAGTATGCACAAGCCATCTATCGCTTTAGCACTGTTTGGGCAAGTGAGCATGTAGATATAACTTGCACCATCTAGATTGTGCTCTGTTGGATCTCTTTCCAGCCTTATTAAATTACCTAATCCACCACTGATGAACCCTGCAAATCGCATACCTGAAACCTTCAAGGTTACCTTTAAGAGGGGCTCAGGTTCCTTTACTCTGCTGACTCGATTTTCACTCCAGCTACATTCTTAGTAACCTACTGAACCTTGTTCGTGTAATATCAAGCGCCCAATCAGAGCAAACTTGAGCTTTGAATTTTTTTTTCATCCTTAGAAGCAATGAGTTCAGATTTAAAGAAAGATTATTATTTTTCACCCATGTTGGGGCTTTTAGATTTCACACACAAAGCTATACATTTCCAGTTAAGGTTAGCTCTAGCACATTGAAATCCACCCCTGAGCCTTTAGATTTTCTGTGGCAAATAACTTAAAGTGGCACTGTCATGGCCGCATCAGTTTTTTTTTTTTTAACCCCTCTCCTGACTAATACAGTGCCCATGGTCACCACCCATATTACCAATATTTAATGTTTACTTTCTGCCAGGACCTAGGTGCCGCCATCTTTGTGTGGGTCGATGAAGTCCCTATGTTGCCCACACTAGATAGCGCTGTGAAATTCCCGCGCATGCCAAGTTCGGCATTCAGACGGGAATTTCAACTATTCATTTGTCAGAAAGACAAATGAATGAATAGAAATTTCAAACGAACAAACAAAGACCGAATGTCGGTGTTCGTTTGTTTATTACATAGAGGGAGCTGCTGGCTCACAGCTCCCTCCTTGTAATATGTAAAAATAGAAGCGTCAGGGAGCTGTGCTCCCCCCCACATGTCTTCCATCACTCTATGGGGATCAATATGACCCCCATAATAGCATAAGGGAGATTAAAACTCCCGAATGCCCCTACTCGCTATGTTGAGAGGGGACATAGTGGGAACCCTAATTGACAATGATCCCCCTCCCCGTTTTATCTAAGGGCCCCCACCCACCGCTCATGGGTGGGGGCGAGGAGAGACACCATGCCCCCCATTTAGTTTAGTGGCCTCCACTCGCGGTGCTCGAGTGGGGGCTCTGGGACGACGACGACGACAACACAATGCCCCCCGTTAATTGTTATAGGTGACCCACTAAGTGGCACTTTATTAGAGGCGTGAGGGTGTCTTTTTTACAGCAGTGAGCAGCCACTGGCTGCACACTGCTTAGTAGACATGTCCCTATTCGCAGCATAGTGAGTAGGGGCAGATTAATTACTAATACCAAGTAATTTTTACTGTGGGAATTAGGGAGCTATTTACTAAGCGGCTGCAATAGGATCGGATTTTTTTTCATTCGAATGAAATTCTGATACGAACAGAAACTACCGAATGCCATTCTAACACGAATGAACAAACTGTTCATTCTGTTTGGATGCCGGCCTATCTATAGGGGACGCTGGGGAATACTGAAAGGAAGCATCACGAGATCAGGTGAGAATTGTGGGAAAGTTCCTTTGACCGCGAGAAGTGGGTCAAAGCTGATCAAGCATAGGAAACCTCCATAAACAAAGTAGTTCCTACTCTGTCTTATGTTTTAAAGAAAACTAGAGCAGACCTGAAGAAAAGAAGAACAGATCCTGAGAGAGGGAGAGAAGAGGAAGCGATTGGGGAAAGTTAAGTTTGGCATGACAGCATCGCTTTAAATGAACCCTATAGTGTCAAGAATAAAACCATGTACGCCTGGCAGTATAGTGCTGGAATGCAGCATTAGGTCCCTGGCCCCACTCACTTTGGAGATTAATGTGTTTTCACTCACCTCTTTTCCACTCTGCTTTGGTCTCACCACGGCTGGCCCTGCCTCTGTGGCTGAAATAACTTTTATAATCTCATCAAATTCAATGCTTTTCCATTGGAGAGCATTGGGAGGCTATTGCATGTCACAATCTGCATCTCCTCGTAGAATTGCAGTGACTCAATGCTTCTCCATGAGGAACATTAAAGGACCAATATAGCTCAATGAAGTGGTCTGGGTGCCAGGTCTATCTAGTTTTACCCCGCAGCTGAAATTATAGCAGTTTCAGAGAAACTGCTATGTTTACACTGAGGGTTAATCAGCCTCTAATGGCTGTCGCACTGACAGCAGCTAGAGGCGCTTCTCACTGTGAAAATCCCAGTGAGAAGACGCTGGACGTCCATAGGAAAGCATTGAGAAATGCTTTCATTTGGACTGTTTAAATGCACGCGCAGGTGCATTCGGCGCGGACGTCGGCAGAGGGAGGAGAGTTCCCCAGCACCGAGGGAGTCCGGCTCTAGAGAAAGGCAAGTGTTTAACCCCTTCAGCCCAGCGGGAGTGGGACCTAAAGACCCTCTAGTGCCAGGAAAACAAGCTAATTTTCCTGGCACTATAGTAGTCTTTTAAGCACCTTCATGCAGAAAGTGTAGACACTGACCGTAGAAGCACCTATAGTGGACATCTGAGTGATGGTCACTATAGGTGTAACTAGCCAGCCATGTAAACATTGCCTTTTCTTTACAAAACACTACTTTAAAACGTTAAAGGGACACTACAGTCACCAAAACAATTTTAGCTTTATGATGTATAGATCATGCCACTGTAGACTTACTGCTCACTTCTCTGCCATTTAGGAATTAAATAAGTTTGTTTATAGAGACCTAGGAAAACCTCCCTACATGTGACTTGGACAGCCTTCCCAAACCATCAAACACTTTCTGTAAAGAGTCATCTAATGTTTACACTTCCGATGTTGCAAATTCTGTTTTCATGCAGGCAGTGTAGGTCACAGCCAGGGGAGGTCTGGCTATGGCTGCATGAATGGAAACAAAGTCATTTAAAAGGGAAACTATGGGCACTCAAACCACTTCACCTTATTAAAGTGGTCTGGGTACAGTGTTCCTATCGCGCTTAGTGCTGCAATGTTTAAAAATGGAGTTCCAGAGAAACTACAAATGTTTACATTGCAGCACTAAGTCTGCCTGTAGTGGCACCTAGAGGCGCTTCCCAGACGTTTGATCTAGTAACTGACGCTGGACGTCCTCATGCAAAATCCAGTGTCCACTATTTCCCCACAGGTAAGCACTGATTCAATGCTTTCCTACGGGGTGGTCTAATACGAGCGTGGTATTTGCTGAGCATGCGCTTTAACGCTTCGCGGGACGTCATAGGTAGAAGTGCGAGAGACATCTGCGCTGGGATCAGGATAGAGAAAAAAAAAAAAGGGGGGGGTTCTAACACTTTATTGGAGGCAGGGAAGTTAGCTACAGTACCCGGAATGCAGCTTTGTATTCCTGGCACTTATAGTATCCCTTTAACACATAAACAGCACTGACGTGAGCAGTAAGACTTCAGAGTCATGATCTAAACACCAAAAATGCTTCATTAAGAAAGTTGTTTTGGGGACTATAGTGTCCCTTTAAAGTAAAAATCCTTTTCTTGCAAGTCTTTCTACATATCCATTTTAAAATTAAACAGATGGTGTTACCCAACACACAATCTTGTAAAGAACTGGCCACAAAATTACAAACTCAAAATAAGCTGGGAGAGGATCAAATCTTCGCTGTTCCTGGTTTAGAAAATATAATAGAAAGGTTGGACTTTCATGCAGACCCTTTGCCCCAGAAATTAGATTAACTCAACACCTCAATAAGGAATTCACAGCAGGCCCCGATGTAAACTATGAGTTAGCAACATAGGGCACTGAGTCATAAAACAAGATAACCACATACTACACACCGTCAATGCAAGCAGCCGACAAAGTGTATCATGGAAATTGTCCTCATATGACTCCCAGCCTCAAACTGTGTGACCCCTGTGACTGATCTTTCAGCTTTTGCCTCCACATGGCAGATGCTCCTAACACATGCATGAACTTGAAAATGTCCCTAAAGCTACATTATCTCACTCAAGGTTTAGTCAGGCAGTATCTCTCTCTCTCTCGCGTTTACTTTATCACATGACCACACAAAAAACCCCACAAAAAAAATAAACCAGCAACACACTGAAGCAAAACAGAATAGAAATTAGACAAAATTATGCATTAAATCTGAAATAAATATAAATATTGTGCTAAATATATGCTCACCCTGACAGAATATGAATGAACCTCTGCAGTATTCAGGACAAAGCACAGATATGAGATTTCTTAGCCAATTCTAATTTTCCCATAGAAAACCTGTCAATTGACAAAAGTGAAAGAGTTAGTGCAAACACTACGGTTTGCTCTCCCGCGGAAAGTATCCTCAATGCTTTCTTGAGGGGGTTGCTTCCTCTTTCTTTCATGTGGAGCTGAGGTGCAATAGTGTGGTTATTGGAGGGAGAGGAGGAGTGTAACATGTAAGTAAAACAAACAAAAAAACAAAAAACAGATGAAACCTGTACGGACAGCACACATTGATCTAAACTGGGACCCAGAGTTAGTCGTAAATGAATAAATTAATATAAAATCTTTATATTTTAAATGGTTATAAAATAATTTAAAAGCATGGAGTCCCCAGAAGCTACAATTTGTAGTTTTAGTCCCCCAATTGCTTACTTTCAGTCACTAGGCCTCTTCATCTCCTACACTTGTCCTTTCACAACTGGTCCCACCCACTCCCTTCCAGACCCTTTTCCATTGCCCACCATTTCTCTCCCATGCTCTGTATTGAGCTTTCCATTGCCTTACTTCTATGGTCTCCAAATTCTATTTCATTACTGTCCCAATCAATCTTTAATACTTTAACCCATCCTTTTTCATATGTTATTATGCATTTTCCTTTACTTGGTCTCTGATCAACACCATTAAATCTTATCCCGCCAACTGTACAAATCTAGGGTGAATATGACAAACGGGAGAGTTGCAAAACACTGCATCCATAACCAATAGGATGAGGATGACAAGGAGTTCCTTAAAAGTATGGTGCACAGTTAGCTATGGTACTTTGAGAATCCATTTAAACTTTTTTCTTGCCACAGAACGAAGTTTGTGCCGCCTTGTATGGCGAGTTAGCAGTCTCTGCATTCTTCAAAAGCAGAGACTGCTTTAGGTGCTTACTAACCAAATCAGAGGAGCACTGTATGTTAGCATCAGGAACACTAGCTCTTTATACCACATGTGACAGACAACAGTTCCTTCCACTTGGGGAAAAAGAAGTTGCAATAAAATGAAAGTTACAAACAAACCACTGGAATAAACAGTATGTCTACGAAGGTTTAACATTTTCACTGTACTTACAGAGAATACAATGTTAGAATCTAGAATCACTGAGGTTTCAGAAACAGCCATTGGCAAACTAATATAGATCAACTCAAAGCTGGTGGATAAGAGGAAAGACTTTGGAAATCTAATGGGGCTCCCGACATACAGGCCCTGATACGGCAGGTCTCAACGAACTGTGATTACGAAGCAATGTCCCAGAAACCGTTGACTCCAAGGAAACATCTTAGAGGCATGGGAGCATTGGGAGAACTACCTTAAGACCCCCCCAAACACACACACTAAAACACTAGTAGGTAACGGAATAGTCACACTAGCTGCTACCAGTCCACAAAACTTCCAGATGCCACGCCACTGGGCTGCTGTGTAATTGGTTCTCAGAAAAGAGCACAGAGCAAGATCTGGGATGCCGGACAGAAAAGCCCACAAGTTGTAACACCAACTAGGATATAAAGGGCCAAACCAGAGGCATTAACGGAACACCTCCTTAGCTGGACAAGGAAATGAGAATATATAAAAAAAATAAAAATAAAAAAAAAAACCCACCCCAAGCCTACGCGATCCGAACCAACCGCAACCCACCCTTTCCCCCCCACCTAAAATAGCACAATAAAAACAGAAGGCCTACCTCCATCTCCAACCCAGCTGAAGAACAACAGCTCGAAGAAGGAAATGGGGATATCCCACGGGATAAATATAGGAAGGTACAGCGGGCCTAAAAAGGGCTAGGAGCAGTACCGCCTGTACAGTGAAGGGGAGGAGAACAAATTGGAAACATAAGTAAATGACTTACAATGACCTTGTGAATAAACGGTCTCACCAATGTAATGGACAAAGTACAAAGATGTTTTCCCCCCCCCCCAGACTTTACTCCAAACATTACAGCTGTACTCATCAGCATGGAAGCTAATCAAAGTCAGAAGGATGTAGTATGACTATGGAATGGCCAAAACTATTTAAAAAAGGTCCACATTAGGAGCCCCAATTACTGTGACCTACATGTACGTTCTATGTAATGATGCTTGTGTGTACACACAGACTGGCACCAAGATGCATAGCGACATAACACTTCACAGAAACAAGATCTCCTGACATAGAACAGAGTGCATACCAGAGTCTTGAAACAGATGCCTAATAATAGAGCCAGCCTGATAAAAAGACAGCATTCCTTGCCCATCACCCTCAACATTCTTACCAATACGCAAGCATGGCATTAGATTAATGCATCCTACAGCTACCCTTCAATGCAATCTTTCACTTAATGTTGTTTATGCTAAAAGACAGATTAGGTCAAGTGACAATGATCACTCAAGGCAAGATTCAGTCAGAGAATTGACAACATACCCCTGAAATAGCACTATTAGAGCTTGTTTGTGAAATGCTTACATATTGTTACACAAAGGAATATGATAAATCTGAAATCCTCCACGCTCCCAACTGAAAAGGAGGTTTTTACTGAGCCATCAAAACTACAAGTGTCGATGTTCTGGCGCAGTCAGTAAGTTTCCAAAGCCACGTTTTCAAAAATGAAAGAAAAAGAACAAAACAAAACAAAAATAAAACAAACAATGCACATTTATTTTTAATTAGTAGCTTTCTCTAGTAGATGAGACAGAAAGGCAAGTACTGTAATAGGGAAAATTTTTACACAGGAAAAGGAAGTGGGTTCAAACAGCCTGCCATGGAGAGAATACCATAAAATATGATCTAATGTTATAATGGAGGAAACCAGCCAACAGGGAACCCAAGACCTTCTAATCATACACAAATCTATTTTATTTAATCTGCTAAGGATGAACATTCAGAGGATCAAAGAGGTATACAGATAATTGGTCAAAGTGCATGTACAAAAGAGATGGAAAAAGGAACCCGAGTCAGAACGCCTGGAAAGTGAGTCCAGTTGAATTATTTAATAGTGGGTACAAAATTACCAGGTGAAAAGGAGCAAGTGCTTCTCAGGTGTGCACAGCACTTAAACTTGTCTACAGAGGACAAAGTGTCTACATTAGTCCACCCCATAATAAGGTGCTAATACAACTGAGAAAAACCCCACAAGCTTAATAAAAGTCATCCTGCTGTATGCCAAACATTTCCCAGCATATAGCTAAAGCCTCTACATGTATGAGCATATATTAGGAGAGATAAGACAGGATTAAATGAGCACACCAATTAGACCTGGCAAGCAGCAAATACACTGAGCAGTCGTCACTCCCCTCCCCCAAATAACCTTTCAATTTTGATACAGCAAACTCATGTTGTATTCCCTACTAAAACCATTCTTCTCTTATGGTTCAAGTGGATCTGTCAAGAACATGACAGCTATACACTGTACTAGTACATTCATGGAAAAATAGTTGTCCTCTGCAATATAGGTGTATTCACTAAATTCAGAGATGATCCTAGTAAACACTAGATTTAATAATGTTTTGCTGGAACCCAGATAATCACCAATTTAGGTATTAAAACATGGCAGTGCAACTGTGACTATTATAAACACAATCCATATTGTTTACTGGAAAATGGTCCTCTAGAAGGTTAGACTTAATTTATTAAACAGGATTACCTTGACTACTGAAATATCTAAAGTGTTTCAGATGGTCACCAATGATTTCCCCCCCCCCCCTCTCCCCTGCCCCTACACACACTTTTCCATCTACCCTATCCAAATTATAAACCTTGTTAAATAAGCAGTGTAAGATATTTCCTATTCCTAGGTCACGTGATGTCAACTGTGCTTTGGATCAAAGCATCATTTCAATGAGAAAGGTTGCTTGTGTAATCACTGATGCCGCTTTCATTTCTATGAATGAGCTACATTTAAAGGAAAGCTCTTTGGTATAAAGCTGCCTGTGATTTAAGTTTCTAGGGTGATTGGGTTGAGCACTTACCAGTGTAGGATGGCATGAACACCTACTGCATAGATATGATCTTGCCATATAGAATGCACAAAAAATAAAAATTCAAACCTTGTTAAATAAGCAGTGTAAGATATTTCCTATTCCTAGGTCACGTGATGTCAACTGTGCTTTGGATCAAAGCATCATTTCAATGAGAAAGGTTGCTTGTGTAATCACTGATGCCGCTTTCATTTCTATGAATGAGCTACATTTAAAGGAAAGCTCTTTGGTATAAAGCTGCCTGTGATTTAAGTTTCTAGGGTGATTGGGTTGAGCACTTACCAGTGTAGGATGGCATGAACACCTACTGCATAGATATGATCTTGCCATATAGAATGCACAAAAAATAAAAATTCAAACAAGCGCCATCAGAATTAAGGGATACATTTTAATGAAGGCCAAAAACCATTTCGGGTTTACAAACCTTTTTTCAATGTGCAATGCCCTCCAGTTATTGCTTCCCAGATGCCTGCAAGTTTCTCTTTACTCCTCAATCTTTGCCAGCATGGGACACTTCTCTTTAAATCTCGCAATCACTGCCTACCATTGCTACGGTAACATGGTGATCGAGTTAGACGTGATCACGTTATCATTCACCATGATCGGTGCAATTTGAGGGAGGACTACATGAATTTTGGTGGGCTTGGGCACTCCAAACCTCTCTCTGTAGCTGCCTGGGCTTATTCTATTTGATTCATGTGGTAGGAGAATTACTTTTTCAAAATGCAGCACTTAGATGTACTGCTTAAGTCTGCTTTTAAAGGGACACCGTAGGCACTGTATCTGCTTCATCTCATTAAACTGGTTATAGTGTCTGGAGTCCTCTGGTACCATAATTTCTTTCAGCCTTAAACAGTTTTTAAAGTTTTAATGCTTTAATGCTAAACAAGAGTCATAGGCAATCCATCCCCTCTGTGCTGCTTTGGCTAATAAGGAAGTATTAGCCTGAGCAACAATGGGCAGCTGTGATTGGCTGAGAGTGTCAGCTGACTGCTTTTAGCCTGTCAGAGTTCCAACGGACGGTATGAATGGGTATGACAATAAGGAAGTGTGTAATCTCTGCCTTAACTACACATACTGAAGGGGCCGGACTGTGGGTGGCCAGGGACTCTTATTTTGTGGCATACTGCACAAACATGGTTCAACACTGAATGGAGGGACAATGCCAGGGCACTCCAGGCACTATAACCAATTCAAAGAGATGAAATGCTTATAGTGACTACAGTGTCCCTTTCATTTTTTGTGACTTATATTATACCACAAGAGGAGTCATGGTGGTTTTATGAACCAGCTGCACAGTACTAATTCATTTATTTTATAAGCTTTCTTCATATTGTAATTTGTATTTATTTATTTTTAACTCCTTTTGACCTATTTTGCCATTTAGAATGGCAACCATTAACTGTGCATGTATGTCTTTAAAAAGATAAAGTATTTTTCTATTATTAACTGAGAAATGTAGGAAACTAAAACCCAAATTGCACAATTAAGGCAAAAAATTGATTTATAAAAATAAAAAAAAAATATATAAATTTTGCTAAAGTCACTCGTGGCAATTGTAGCCTATATTTTGCAATTCCAATTTTAAAACAAGCACCATAACCATTACAGCCCACTATAGTGTTTAAGACGACAAGAGTGCCCTAGCGTTGTGAATCTCAAGTTTAAAGGAACGACACTACAGCATTAGGGATACAAACATGTCTCCTTGCACTGTCCCTCCGTTCAGTGCTTAACTATTTTAGAGCAATTTAACACTAAATGACGGTCAATGGATTCCCATAGCTCAGCCTCCATTGAAAGCGTGGCTAAGTCAGAGATTACTGTATTTTCCGGCGTTTAAAATGATTGGGCGTATAAGACGACCCCCAACTTTGGAGACGATTTTCCAGGGTTAAAAGGTTGTCTTATACGCCGGAAAATACGGTACTCTGTTGTAACCATACCGATTCATACCTACAGCTAGCTACCTCATTAGCCCAAGCATCACAGAAGATATGGGTGACTTTGTTTGGCATTAAAAGATTAAAAACAAGTTAATGCTGAATGGAAGGACAGCGCCAAGGGACTCCAGACACTTCAATGAGATGAATCAGTTATGGTGTTAGTGTCCCTATAAATGTACATTTTAGCCTTTGTATATTAACGTTGGGCTCTAGATGACCTCAATCAAGATTAGATTTGCCAAACCCAGTATGCTTCCCTACACAAATTATCTGTTGATGCTGATGCGCAGTATTTGAAAAGTGCTGCCCTGAAGTATGGACAACACTTTGAGGGAGGGGATATCAAATTACTGAATTTGCATAAAGTAGCATGTCCCCAAAAACTTGACGGTTCCAATGAATATTGGTAAATACAAAATTATGTCCTAAAATAAATAAATTTTCCCTTCTGCTTCTAAGGATGTCAGAACTATGACAATTAAAATTTGCAGAAATAAATAATGTAAATTCCGTAAAAAGTAGTTATGCCATCACAGTCATACATATTTATTGGACTTCTAACACTTGATGATTAATTCAAGGGATGGTAACAGAAAGAATCTCCCCATTTTAGAACCGTAGCTCCCATAACATGCAGCTTTCTGAGCTGGCAAAGCATCATGGAAGTAGTACTACAGGGGGCTTCAGTTTTGGCTCTCTCTAGTGCGTATCATATGTTTTAAGTACAATGAATGAATGACAAATCTGTGAGGCAAGTTCTTTAAAGTGATCTGACCGTGTTAAAGGACCACTATAGTGCCAGGAAAACACTCGTTTTCCTGGCACTATAGTGCCCTGAGGGTGCCCCTCAGTTGGAGAGCTCTCCTCTTCGGCTGAATGCATGGTAGGAGCTGCGCGCGCATTCAGCCAGTCTCATAGGAAAGCATTTATAATGCTTTCCTATGGACGCTGGCGTCTTCTCACTGTGATTTTCACAGTGAGAAGCACACAAACGCCCTAGCGGCTGTCAATGAGTCTGCTATGTTTATAGAAGAAAGGGTTAATCCTAGAGGGACCTGGCACCCAGACCACTTCATTAAGCTGAAGTGGTCTGGGTGCCTAAAGTGGTCCTTTAAGTCCCCTGATTTTGTTTTAGCCCATTTCAAGAACTCATTTACTTTGGAAAATTATTTGAAAGGGGAATGTAAACCCAAATTTTGTTAAGCAGGTTGTAAAATATACTTCTACTTGGAGACTAACAGGTCACATTAGCTAAATTAGGAAAAACAAAAAAACAACCACACAAAAAAACTCCAAGCCAGTTCGATTTTCAGTTTGGCATAAAATGACCAATTCACATAAATTTTCACTCTAGTGAATAATGCTGTAAATGTGTGCAGCTCCTCAATTATTTTATTATTTATATAGTGCTTGCAAATTCCATAGCGCTATGTCAGTGTTTGCTCCACTTACATAAAATGGCAGGAAGAAGACAATAGTACATGAAGCATGTATGCTGAAAATGTAACTAGTGTATTCACATCCAAGCCTAATCCTTGAATACAAAAATATATGTTCTAAAGTTTAGGTACCATACAAAGAAAAAAATACAAGACAATTTGGGGGAGGGGGGGTCTGTATTGTAAGAAACTTTCCAAAGTTTCATAGAATTCATATCCTACTTTGACACTTCACGCACAATGCTTTGACTTATTACCAATCTGCCACAGTGGTTACGTAGCCCATTTTGTCGAAATCACTGTCCTGAGTCTATCCTCCATCCCTTATTTTAACCTTTTACCTTTCTTGACCCAACTTTGCCTTCTTCTGAACCCAATTTAACAAGCCCTCTTACTTGTCCCTAATCTACCTTATTCACAACTGACAGAATGTACTAATTGTTTAAAAAAAAAAAAAAAAATGGCTTTACATAACCAGGCCTTTGCACACTTACTAACAGAAATCAGTTGCCTTAACTTGGTGATATGCATTTCCAGTAGGATGGGAAATCCATTAGAAAACCTTTCTGGCAACCTACGTTTTTTTGACAGTCTTTTAAACTTAAGGCCGTAATAGCTGAACTGGAAGCATAGCGAAGTAGGAGATTATTTCTGGTTCAGGTATTTTGCCCTTAAACTTGAAATTCATTTTGAATTCCCAACAATTCTTACGTTAGTAAATAGCCTTAAGAGACTCAACTTATTATGTACATTGTATTAACTTGGTGGGCCATTCTTCAATTGGAAAAAATGCTCAGTGTCTCCTCTTAAACCCCTTAAGGACCAAACTTCTGGAATAAAAGGGAATCATGTCACACATGTCATGTGTCCTTAAGGGGTTAAAGTGGCATTGTCACCCTCTGGGAAAATGCATTTATGAAGAAAATCTTTATGAAATACTTAAACGGACTGTGTTTTAATTTCAATGAGATTCCAACCCAGTCACAAAATACACAGACAAAGTAGGGACTACTTTGTCTCAATATATCTTCTCTGCCTGACACTAGACAATTACCGCTGTCAAGAAGTGTCAATCAGCAGTGAGAGCTGGAGGATCCCCCATAGACCTTAATGTTTTACTCGCACGCATGCACGAGAGTACAGATGTTGACTGCGAAGAAGACAGGCCGGAACAGAATGGCAGCACCTGCAATTGACAGGTTCAGGTAAATTAATTTCACCTTTCCCTGCTCTCAGCAGTGATGTCACCGCTATCATACAAGTATAATATTAACAACAACATTTAAATACATTTTGTTAAATCTCTTTTGTTCTGAATCAAATTGGAAAGTGGTAAACAAATCAAAGAGTACAGTTGCCTATAATCTAATCAGTATGATGTGCTGGTTCCTATAAAACTAAACAGGGGCACTTTTTGGGGAACTCACCCAGGGGGTTAAGAATCATTGAATTACTGGATATAAAAGGTTAAAACTATTTGTCATGAACAAGTTGGCTCCATTAATCGGTGCTGTTGCTTCCTCCTTTGTTAGCCCCAACCATCATCATTCCTGAGTATGTAAAAATATACAATATAAATCTTGTCTCATGGCCCTACTTTCTCTTTTTGATAACATGCTCTATCTGGTCTTTCTCTGCTAGGGCAGAGGTTTTTAACCAGTCTTGAAATCCAGAATTGGGTCCCAATGTTAGGGACAAGCATTTCAAGTTGATGCAGGATTTACGTAAATGCTCACAAGATGTTTTTACTGTATCATTTGTGCATTTCTTAAAGCAAGGAGACCTCTTTCACAATTGAAAGAGTGTAATGAAGGCACGTAGTTTAAATCTCGAAGAATGTGTAGTGAAGATAATGACATCACTTGAATCCTTGTTAAAAACCACTGATCTAACCCCACCGTCGTATAAAGGCACTGCATCTGGTCCTCTGACTCTTGTTAAATGCTCTAAATTATATATCCAATTATAAAGCCACCATATTTAGTCCTTCAGTGTTTAATGCCAGTGCATCTAGTCCTTCACCCCCTATTATAAAGCCACTGCATCAGGCCTTATTTTAAAAGGATGTGCCATGTGGCTCTTTATCCAGTTATAAAGCCACCACATTTTAGGCCTTCACGGTTTTATAAAGTCACTGCAGCTGGTCCCTTTGCCCCATATTATAAAGATAGTGCATCAGGTCCTTCCTCTCTTTTTAACCCCTTAAGGGCCAAACTTCTGGAATAAAAGGGAATCATGACATGTCACACATGTCCTGTGTCCTTAAGGGGTTAAACCCTGTTCCAGGTGGTCCTTTACCTAGTTATAAAGCCACCAAATTTGGTCCCCCATTGTTTTATAAAGCCAGTGCATCTAATCCTTTGTCCCCTATAATAAAGCCATAGCATCTGGTCCTTCACTCATTTCTCCTCCTTATTTTATAGGGCCAGTGCACCTAGTCCTTTACTCCACCACCTATCCAGTCCACACACTCTTCTGACCATTCATCCCACGTTACCTGATCCTTCAGCAGTCTTATAAAACTACTCACCTGTCCCTAACCTTCATCTCTACTGTACCCACTGAGCCCCTGCCGCTATTAGCCCATTCATAGCTGGCCGATAGCCCATGGAGGGCCAATGACTGCATGATGTCAGGCATAGCCAGGCTGGGATAGCCAGGAGCTGTAACCCCCCTCCCCCACCCTCAGGTCTCTGGCAAAGCATCATGGGAGTTGTAGTTCGGTGGTTGCAGAGCTGCCTCCTCAGCCCTCCTCCCATTGTAAAATGCTTTGATTGACGCCTGGTTGGGCTTCACCCCCTCCATCCCACAGCTCCAGCATTAAACATACACTATCCGGTAATGGCCGCTCCTAGCTCGCCCTCGCCGGCTTCTCCTCCTCTCACCGCCTCCCCAGGCGCTGCTCCCAGCTGGGATAGGGGGGCGGTCACCCGCAATGGTCTCCTCCCGTGTCCCGGATCCTCTCACCCGCTCTGAACCCGTTCAAATCAACAACAAGATGGCGGACCAGCCGGGAAGGAGGCGGTCCGGGGTCTCCTCGTCATGGCAACAGTCTAAGCTCAGCCGTCCCTGCACAGAGCCTCCACCAATCAGGAAGAAGCACTCCTCGGCCGCTTGCCAGAGCCTTCTTCCCATTTGCTAAGTTTGCTGTCAGTCATTTCCTTAGTCCCCACCCACCTCGGCTTGCTGTCAGTTACTGACAGATTCCACCTTCTTAAAGACGCTTGTCATGTGATCGTGGGCAACTTTACGATTGGATAATGTAAAGACTGCAGGATTATACTGCCACGCCCCCAAGTTATCATCGGCTTGTAGTAAACTGGTTCTTCAGAGCCCCCTAGTGGACAGTCTTAATAATGACAAGGATGGAAAAAAAATATCTATTTTTTTGGAATGAATCATCAGTGGAGCCATGGTCTGATAGAGCTGAAGCAAGCCCATGTCCATGAAAAAGGCCCATTGCTATTATTAAACTACTTTTCATACGCACTTCCTTTGTGCAGATGGAATGAAGTATGGAAAATTAAGAGGGATGTAGGGGAACAAACCTTGTGTGGACTGGGTGGTAGTGATTAGAAGTGGTTGTGGTGCCTGCATTCTGTATGTGCAGCATTTGTCTATGAAAAGCTGCACATACGAAGTTTAACTCTTCTGCTGCCGGAAGTGTTACACAGCAGAATCGGGGTGTCCTTACTGATACTTATGTCCGTCTCTTTGCTATTGGCTGAAAATCTTGGAAACCTGCCCTATTATGAATGCCTTCCCCATCATTTTTATAAGTTTATGCACACAAACTCAGTTCTGGTCGCTTTAGCATTGATCAGGTTCTAGGGAATGCAAAAAAAAAAACAAACGAAACAAAAACCATAGATAAACAATGTGTTGAACTTCATAGTAAACAGGGACAATTTCTGCAAAATACTTTGATATTCTAAGTTATTCTAAGTGGTTATGCCAAGCCTTTTTCTGAAATCTTGTTGCATTCCCAAATGGGCATTATTACCCTCCTTGTAATCCTAAAAATAAAGAGTTAAACTTACCTGGAATCCAGCACTGGGCAACGCTCCCAGTAAGTTTTCCATGCCCTGTCTGTTTTCCATGCCCGATCATAGTCTAATTGAATGCTTCTCATGGAGAAGCATTTGATTGGACCATTTCACTGACTCAGAATGTGTCACAAACTTACCTGCTTCAGTTGCCAATGCTGCTCCCCTTGATGGGCCACACGAGCCGAAAGCTTTACATACCCACGCTGCTCCCCTCCTCAGGTTTCTCAGCCAAAATCATTCTACTCGGCCATGCAACCTGAACAGAGAATATTACACTTTCCATTCGTCCCAGCGAACAGCTCCCTCTACTGGTTCGGGCGGGCGGAAATCAAGTCATCTGTTTCTTCCCAACTGTCTGCTTGGATGGCGCTTCTTTTATGTATTAAAGAATTTGACATCGCGCCTGCCCCAAGAAAATGTGACGTCGCGCCATATTCATAAAATTAATTTGGGTCAATGTTCATTGCCCTATCATGGTTTCTGCCTTGATACAGTACCAGGTGCAATCCAAGGCAGTGCTAGACCAGCTTTGCCGGGAGAGATCTATTCCCTGTCGGGGAAAAACCAAAGAGGAGCTATTACAAGCACTGGTGGACTATGATATGCAACAAGCAGTGCAAAGTGATGCCTCAAACACTGCTGAAGAAATACCTGCAGCTTTTGTCAGTGATTTACCGAGATCTGGAGATCCCTTGGATTCTTACTTGCAAACTGTGTTGAAATATGTGGACTCAGCAGATACAAACCAAAGACTACAGCTTATCCTTCAATATCAGGAGAGGGAGAGAGAGGCTGCAGAGCGGCAGGCTGAGAGAGAAGCTGCGGAGCGACAAGCTGCCAGAGAGCATGAGCTAAAAATGGCTGTGTTAGAGAGGTTGACTGCCTCCCCTATAAGTATTAATTCCAGAGACTCTTCTGCACCCAAACCACGTGCAGAGAATTTTCCAACTTTGGACAAAGATGGTGATTTGGATGTTTTCCTGCGCAGTTTTGAAAAAGTTTGCAGGCAGTACCAGCTACCAAAGGACCAGTGGGCAAAATACCTCACCCCTGGTCTCAGAGGTCCTGCACTGGAAGCATTTGCTGCGCTTCCAGCAGAATTTGACCAGGACTATGATGCGATTAAGGCTGCCTTGCAGGAATGGTACAACCTTACTCCTGAGGTATACCAAAAGAAATTCAGGACTTTGCAAAAGCATCCCACAGAGAGTTATGCAGCGGTTGTGGGGCACCTGGCGACAGCATTCCGACAGTGGACTACAGGGCTGGAGATTACCACTTTGGAAAGTTTGCAAGACCTGTTAATAAAAGAACAGTTTTTGCAGCTCTGCCCAGCTGATGTACAGGAATGGCTGCTGGACCGGAACCCCAAAACAGCATTGGAAGCGGGTAAGCTGGCAGATGTCCACACTGCCAACAGAGCAACAGTGGACCGGAGCAGAGGGTTTACCAAGGGAACATCCAGCTGGAGGACCACACCACCACGACTCCCCATCACCAGGCCTAGTGGGCCATCTTTTGTTTCAACTCCTACCTCAGGGAGAGGGGGAGCTAGTGCCATGTCTGCGCAAGGAGATAGTCGCAGATGTTTTATTTGCAACCAAGTTGGGCACATTAGTGTTGCTTGCCCTGGGAAACGGCAGCCAGCATCATCAGCTGGGGAGGGACGCTCCTCAGAACCAACATCCTCTGTGTTGTTTGTAACCAGATCAGAGGGCAGCAACAATGTGAATCTGCAACCTGTGACAGTTGGAAGAGAGGTAACTGTGGGACTCAGGGACACTGGGGCAGATGTGACTCTTGTGCGTCCAGAGCTAGTGTGCTCTGACGACTTAATTCCTGGCAGGACTCTAGCAGTTAAAGGAATTGGGGGGGTACGACTTGTAGTGCCAATGGCACGAGTTTATTTGGATTGGGGAGCGGGGAAGGGTTTCAGAAATGTGGGGGTAGATGAGAATATCCCTGCAAATGTATTACTTGGTACTGACTTAGGTAGATTGTTATCCCAGTATGCAGGGCCGGACTGGGGAAAAAATTCGGCCCGGGCATTTTTAATTACAGCGGCCCACTGAAAAGGGGGCGGGGCCAGATAGGGTGTGTTTTGTCATCCCCAATGACAAGCACGCCCCATCTCAAAGTGAGCATGTTGGTTCAATGCTCTTCCAGGGCATGAGAAAAGGGCCCTGTATTTGATCTGCACAGCGCAAGCAAATTTAATAACATGCTTGCATTGTGTTTGCTTGAAACTTGTCTCAGGGGTTTCCATAATTGGAATACTCACTGTATCCCATTTATGGAGACACTATGTGTTTGCTTAAAGGATTTCTAGTGTGTTCATAGGGGATCTTGAGTGTGTATGTCAGAAATGTAGTGTGTGTGTAAGTGGTGCAGCGTCTGTGTGTAGGGGATCTAGTGTGTGTTTGAAGGACTCAGGAGTGCGTATAGGAGATCTAGTGAGTGTGTGACTGGTGCAGTGTGTTTGGGGGGTGCTGTGTGTGTGAGGGGTGTAGTGTGCATTTGTGAGGAGTATAGTGTGTGTGGGAGGGTGCTGTGTGTGAGGGCGCTGTGTGTGAGGGCACTGTGCGAGGGTTCTGTGTATTTGAGGGTGCTGTGTATTTGAGGGTGATGTGTGTGTTGGGGTGCTGTGTGTGTTGGGGTGCTGTGTGTGTGTGGGTTGCTGTGTGTGTGTTGGGTTGCTGTGTATGTGTTGGGGTGATGTGTGTGTGTGTGTGTGTGCTAGGTTTCTGTATGTGTTAGGGTGCTGTGTCAATGTTAGGATGCTGTGTCAATGTTAGGGTGCTGGTGTTAGGGTGCTGTGTGTGTGTGTGTGTTAGGGTGCTGTGTCAATGTTAGGGTGCTGGTGTTAGGGTGCTGTGTGTGTTTTAGGGTGCTGTGTGAGTGTTAGGGTGCTGTGTGTGTGTTAGGGTGATGTATCAATGTTAGGGTGCTGGTATTAGGGTGCTATGTGTGTGTTGGGGTGCTGGTGTTAGGGTGCTGTGTGTGTGTTAGGGTTCTGTGTCAATGTTAGGGTGCTGGTGTTAGGGTGCTGTGTGTGTGTTAGGGTTCTGTGTCAATGTTAGGGTGCTGTGTGTGTGTTAGGGTGCTGTGTCAATGTTAGGGTGCTGTGTGTGTGTTAGGGTGCTGGTGTTAGGGTGCTGTGTGTGTGTTAGGGTGCTGTGTCAATGTTAGGGTGCTGGTGTTAGGGTGCTGTGTATGTGTTAGGGTGCTGGGTGAGGGTGATGTGTGTGTTTGCCAGGATTTTGTATTGGGGGAGGCAGGTAAATGGCACTATTAATGTTTTACTAAAAAATAAAAATAAATACATAATAATAAATAATAAAAATAAATACATAATAAATACTAATAATAAATAATAAAAATAAATACAAACTAATAAATACTAATAATAAATACTAATAATAAATAATAAATACATACTAATAAATACTAATAATAAATACTAATAATAAATAATAAAAATAAATACATACTAATAAATACTAATAATAAATACTAATAATAAATAATAAATACATACTAATAAATACTAATAATAAATACTAATAATAAATAATAAATAAATACTAATAATAAATAATAAATACATACTAATAAATACATACTAATAAATACATAATAATAAATACTACTAATAAATACATATAATAAATACATACTAATAAATACTAATAATAAATAATAAAAATAAATACATACTAATAAATACTAATAATAAATACCAATAATGAATAATAAATACATACTAATAAATACTAATAATAAATACTAATAATAAATAATAAAAATAAATACATACTAATAAATACTAATAATAAATACTAATAATAAATAATAAATACATACTAATAAATACTAATAATAAATACTAATAATAAAAATAAATACATACTAATAAATACCATTTGTCAATAAATACTAATAAATACCAATAATAAATACATAATAAAATTAATAATAAATAACAAATACATACTAAGAAATACTAATAATAAATAAATAATATTATATCCTCTATTCTACCTGTAGTCTGAAGGTGGGTCGTAAGGTTATCTGGAATCTCAGGAGTTGGTGAACTTCAGCTCCTTGGGGTTAGAATTATCAAGATCTGCCGGTCTGGATTCGGCGAGAGAAAGTTAGAGCCTGGCTGGTCCTTCTGGTTGGCTCTCACGGGCGTCGTTGAAGGATAAGAGGGAGATTCCACTGGCTCCAGCGGATAGTCGGCTGGATAGCGCCGGCCCTGCATAGACCGGCAGGGGAGATCCTGTGATCTCCCCTGCCGGCCTCGGCCCATGGACACCGCGGCCCACCGGGCATTTGCCCGCTGTGCCCGATGGCCAGTCCGGGCCTGCCAGTATGTGCCAGAAAGTAATGTATGTTATAAACCCAAGCCTCATAGGGGCCCTACTGTGCAGAGGGCAGTATGTGAAAATGTATGCAGACAATTGTGCTGGGAGGGAGGGCAGAATAAGCATGTGTGCGGGTCTGTGCCTGAACCAGAAGTGTCTGTAATATCATGTGAGAGTGTGCCAAGACAAAGTTGCTGGGAGGGAGGGCAGAATGAGCATGCGTGCCAGGCTATGCCAAAACCAGAATTGTCTGTGGTATCAGGTGAAAGTTTGCCAGGGCAACTTCGCTGGGAGGGAGGGCAGAATGTGTGTCAATCTGTGCCAGAACCAGGGGTGTCCGTGGAAACTTGTGAAAATGTATGCAGACAATTGTGCTGGGAGGGAGGGCAGACTGAGCATGTGTGCTGGTCTGTGCCTGAACCAGAAGTGTCTGCAATATCATGTGAGAATGTGCCAAGACAAAGTTGCTGGGAGGGAGGGCAGAATGAGCATGTGTGCCAGGCTGTGCCAAAAGCAGAGTTGTCTGTGGTACAAGGTGAAAGTTTGCCAGGACAACTTCCCTGGGAGGGAGGGCAGAATGTGTATCAATCTGTGCCTGAACCAGGGGTGTCTGTGGAAACAGGTGAAGGTGTATGCCAGCAATTGTGCTGGGAGCGAGGGCAAATTGAGCATGTGTGCGTGTCTGTGCCAGCACTAGGGGTGCCTGTAATACCATGTGTGAGTGGGCAAAAACAGCTGCACAGCGAGGCGGGGCTGGATGAGCGTGTGTGCCTATCTGTGTCAGTGCCAGGGTTGTTTAAGATGCCAGGTGAAAACACAAGTGGATCAAACCATTGGGAACCAGGGCAGGATGAGTTGATGTGTTCACCTGTATCTCAGTCAGGAGTATGTCAGGTGCCAGAACAAGGACAAAGTGAGTGGCTATGTGAGATTATGGAAGGATGGCCTGACTGGGAGAGGAAATTACGTGAGTGTGTTTCACATCCAGTGCCTGACCAAGGGGTGCTAAAGGTGTTATGTGACAATGTGCAGGAAGAGAATTCTAGGGAGAGAGGGTTGAATGAATATGTGTGCCAAAATCTGCCTGACGCCAATGTATTGGCTGGGCTGGGTGAAAGTGTGGAGGGAGAGCATGGCTTTGAGGGAGGGCAGAGTGTGTGTGAGCCTTACTCTGCACAAGACTCAGCCAGTTCCCAAGGTGCTGTGTGTGTGAGGACATGGAGTGGAGGTGAGGGAGAGACAGAGGTTCCATCAGTAGATAGGGGGACCCGTCCACGGCCTGCCCAAAGTGAGGGGCATGGACAGTCTCAACCTGTGGGTCCAGGGAAAATGGCCGCAGGGGAACATACTGATGGGGGAACTGAAAGGGTTAATGTTGTAATGGACTCTAATCCCCTCGGTTCTCGATCCCTCGGTCACCATAATCAACGTTGATGGAGAATCATTTGTAAGCAATAACACACGGACAACAGCTTTACAAGACTCTCAAATGAGTGTATTCCAGAGCTGGCTTTTATACATAGTTTGCTTACATTAGCCATGGTATATGCAAATACAGTACAGACTATAAGATTTATTACTTCCTTGTATTACGTTATTCTGACAATGGAAAGATAAGCTTTTGCATACGTCTGGAAAAGAATATCCTTAAAATCGGAATGGGCAAGACATCCTGAAATTTAGCATTGTCTTACATCCTATAGAAGAAATACCTTAGTCTGTCACAGTCAGCATATTGACTTTAAGTATTCAATATCCCTTCAGTCAGCAATAATCATGTTATAAACCTTATAAAAGCATAAAATACATATAAACAAGTTAACTATTTAATATTCTTACATTCCCCTCTTTGAGCAATAAAACAATTGCTCATCTTATCGATAAAATCTTACCAGGACAGAGAAACTTCCACATGGTATTTTCAGGGGTGCTAGTCACTCCCTGCGGGACTTTCATTAATTTCTTCACCTCGATTCCCATGTGGTAATTCCTAAGGCCTAGTTTAAAGATGGGTTGATACTCTACAGTGGCAGAGAGGAGAATTTCTAATTGTTTCTGTTCTGCATTATGGATTCATTTCTGTACTCACTTCCTCAATGTACAACTAAGGTGACAGTTATATAAAATCATACACAATAAAATCAGGACTATAATAACAAAAGGATAGAAGAATGATTTCATTATCTGGGATCCAGTAGGGGACCATGCTGCAGCCGCCCGAGCGCTCTGTATAGAGCCTCAGGCGGCTGCAGCTTTGCCCGGGCGGTGCGTCCATGAGGGCGGACCGCACCGCCCGGGCGCAGCCTGAGAAAGGGGGCTGACAGGAGGGAAGCGCTGAGCGATCCCTCCTGTCAGCTCCCTCACTGCAGCATGGTCCCATCGGCGAGTTGTTTCAGAGCCGCCTGATTCATCAGTGAAGTGCACACTGAGTGCACTTCCTGCCAGTCCGGGCCGGCACAGGTGAAACAGTGCCCCTGCACCCGGACCATACAGGCCCGCCACACCACAGGGAGGAAGGAGGAGAGGAGAGAAATAAGGGGCAGAGAGAGAAATGGGAAAGAGAAATAAGGGGGGTGAGAGAGGGGTGAGAAAGAGAAATACAAGAGAAAGAGAACAAGGGGTGAGAGAGGGTGAGAAAAGAAATAAGGGGTGAGAGAGGGTGAGAAAAAGAAATAAGGGGTGGAGAGAGAGGCGAGGAGAAAAGAAAATAAGAGGGGGTGAGAAAGAGAAATAAGGGGGGTGACAGAGAAATAAGGGGGGGTGAGAGAGAAATAAGGCGGGATGAGAAAGAGAAATAAGGGGGGGGTGAGAGAAATAAGGGGGTGGGTGAGAAAGAGAAAAGGGGGGTGGGTGAGAAAGGAGGGGGTGAGAGAAAATAGGAGCGGGGAAGAGAGAAATTAGAGGGGAGAGAGAAGGAAATTGGGAGGGAGGGGAGAGAGAGAAGGAAATTGGGAGGGGGGAGAGATTGACATCCATCTCACACACACAATGCACCCTTGCACACAGAAAAACACACAATGCATTACACACACAGACACACATACACAAGCAATGCAACCGTTACACACAATGCATCCCTTACACACACAGAAACACACAATGCATTCATTACACACACTCAATGCACCCCCTACACACATTCAATGCATCCCATACATACACAGAAACACACCTTGCAGCCCTTACACATACAAACACAATTTCACACAATGCACTCCTTACACACATATCAGGACATCCCTTACACACTCCACCCCCTGTGAACAAACTCATTGGTGGAACATGAAGGTGGACCCTGGGACCCAGACCTTGAGCTGTAAAGGACCCCCAAAAAATGGAGCTGCTTCCCGTTCTCCCAGAACATTGATTTTTGTGACCACAGTTACAAACCGCCTCCAGAGAGCCTGTTCTGCACCAGACCAGTGGAGCCAGACTGCAGCTAGAGCCCATCATCATCCTCATCTGGTTGTAAGTAGGCAATCTAGTATATTATTCGTGGCACCAAGCTCTAATTTACCTCACATTAAAGAAACATCTACAGGTAGGTCCCCAGAACCACTTCAGCTAATGTAGTGGTTCTGGTGTCTATAGCCTGTCCCTGCAGGCCTTTTGCACGTAAAACACGGGCGGCACCGCAGCACTGGCGCTAGTTAACATGGCAAATCATATGGCTGGGGCATTGTGGATCGCCATGGGGGCGGCAAACTTTACTTTTGCCTTGGGCTACAAAAACTCTTGGTAATTGGCCCTGGCTGGAGGGGGCTGTGTGAGCTGTGGCCGCGACAGTGTCCCATGGTAGTTAGGGTGCCGTAGTACCGGAGGAAATGTGTATGTGTGACTGTCTGCCTGTGACTGTGTGTGACTGTCTGCCTGTAACTGGAGTAAAAAGTGGACTGTCTGTCTGTAACTGAGTGTGTGACTGTCTGTCTGTAACTGAGTGTGTGACTGTCTGCCTGTAAATGTGTGTGTAGGGCTGCAGGGATTTTGTAGAAGGGGGTTGGGGTTTTGTATTGGGACAGGAGTCTTTATAAGGGGGGATAAGCAGGGGATTTGTGGAAGGGGGTTGCTGGGGTTTTGTAGACGGGGCAGTACAGGATTTGTAGAAGGTGCAGGACAGAGGTTTTGTAGGAGGGGCGGGGCAGGACAAGGGTTTTGTAGGAGGGGCTGACAGCGGTTTTGCAAAGTTTACAAATTGTAAAAAAAAAGAAAGAAAACCTTTAACATTTTTTACAGGGTTTTTTTTTTTGGGGGGGGGGGGGGCCAAGCACAGGATCCGCCCCGGGTGCCAAATGCTCTAGGTACGCCCCTGCAACCTCCAATGAATACTGAACTTACAGTGAGAGACAGAATAACAACAACAACAACAATCTAGAAAAACGCATGTCACAAACGTTGTAAATTGATTTGCATGTCAATGAGT